>CM065052.1:271257646-271857646 GCA_032883995.1 Coronaproctus castanopsis
CTACACCGTTTACTCCGCAGGTAATATTTTAATATTCGTCTTCGCGTTTGTATACGTAACTAGAAAATGTTAGCTAATTAAAAATGAAATTTTAGCTACTGAAAATTCGATCCAGTGTGTTTAATAGTACATAATGTTAAAATTGATTACTGTAGTAACAAAAATTAAGTTGAAGGTCTGATTTAATATTGTAAAATTTGTCAAAAATACATGTTTGTTTTTATATTATTATTATATTTCGCAATAGTTATCTTGTTTGTATGCCCACACACTTACGCGTGCATATCACTGAACGATATTCCAATGGAACTGTTTTTAATATATAATTATTTACCACTTCTATTTCAACAATATGTGATCATTTGCGAATTAAAAAAAAAAAAAAAAAAAAAAAAACTATTTAAACTGACAATTATGTATTTTATCCAGTGATGTGCTCAATACGTGAAAATCAATGTTTATTAAACTTGTTCTGTGTTTTGGTTCTATAATAATAACTTTAAACCAACGTTATTAAATAAAAATCACTATAAAGAATAAAAAATCATAGTTTTGCATTTCAACTGTTGAAGAACTTAAATGTGGCGGAATGGGATAGTGAGATTGTTACTTTTAACATAAAATGATTCCGGTATCAGTGTTACGTTTTATAATACATACGATTCTCTAAAAACGGTCGAATAAATAATTTTCCCATAGTCTTACTGAATGTAAGGTATAACGATATTGTAGCATGAGCATGTACTATTATCTATAATATAATAATTAATATTTGAATTCCCCAGATTTATTTATTTAACTAACATTGTCGCTGTACTACTACGCATTATTTTCTTAAATATATCTATAATCAATTAATTATGTTGGACATTTATTAATACTGCAAAAAAATTATCGCTAGTTTTCTCAAATTATTTTATTTAAAATTATATAAAATTGAACAAGTTTAATCGTATGTAAACTACAGTTTTATGTTCACTATCAAACAGTGTGTACGAGTTGTAAGAACACAGTTTTTTGTATTTATTTTGATCATCGTTAACACATTTCTTCGTTACTAAAATAATAGCAAAACATTGTCAATTATTTTAAATAATATAATCATGCATATATGTATAAGATGAAAAATGTACGAATGAAAATATTATATATATGTGTGTGTGTGTGTGTGTGTGTGTGCGCGCGCGCATTAAATGGTCGCTGTATAAATTGTTTCCTATGTATTGTGTTGTTGTAGATGTTGAATTATCAACCAAATCTACCATTACCCGAGTTTATTAACAGGATACCGCATTCTCCATCTCCTCAACAACTATCCCAACCACCTTCTCCCTTACCACCACCGCCTCCTCCTACACCCGTTACTCCTATACCATCTTATCCTTCTATATCTAATTCTCAATTTTTTGTGGATATCGATGCTAACTACCATCGAGAATTATTTACAGTATGTTATGTAAGATATTTAATAATGCGTATAACCACAAGAAACAAGCTTATTTTATTACGTATATTTAAATAGCACTACATCCACCCTGTGCTAAGCACTAATTGAATTTTATGTACTTGACCTCACATTCATTTCTTATTCTGCACAACTGTAGTCTTAAATTACTGAATTTCAAATTTATTGCGCGAAGAATAATGTAAATGTAATTCGTTAGAAATGATAATTTATTATTTTTCTCTAGTATCACTATATATTTACTTAGGTTCAATAATGATTGTTTATGACGTTAAAATTAATACGATAACAAAACTTTCAAATTTTGAAATAAAGATTGTATATTGTTATAAAATATTTTCACCCATTTAGGGTTTACACAATTAATACACCATTAGAATAATATCTATATATTTATAAATTTATATTTTAATCGTTCACGGTCACTTTAATTGCTAAAAACTATGCAGATTGTATATTGTTATAAAATATTTTCACCCATTTAGGGTTTACACAATTAATACACCATTAGAATAATATCTATATATTTATAAATTTATATTTTATCTGTAGTTATTCTCGACACAGTGACGTAAATTTTGCAATATACTTATTTTTCATTGTACGTTTTTTACGATATTTTAATATGTAATCGTTCAAGGTCACTTTAATTGCTAAAAACTCTATGCAGATTGTATATTGTTATAAAATATTTTCACCCATTTAGGGTTTACACAATTAATAAACCATTAGAATAATGTCTATATATTTATAAATTTATATTTTATCTGTAGTTATTATCGACACACTGGCGTAAATGTTGCAATATACTTATTTTCCATTGTTTGTTTTTTACAATATTTTAATATGTAATCGTTCACGGTCACTTTAATTGTTAAAAACTCTATGCACGATGTATTAGGTATGTTGTTTTCGGTTATTAATTTATTTTGATTGCTAATTATCTATGATTTTCCCGCATAAAATACAGGCACCAAATTCTAGTCAAATTCAATCACACTTATCGCCGCAGCAACCGATACCTACACAGCATTCTCCTCAGCAGCAATCGCATCAGCAAACCCTCGTAGTCAATCCCAAAACTAAAACTGCTTTAGCAAATATGCTAAGTATTCGATTACAGGGCAACATTACTAGTCCGCAACATCAACAATCTGCTGCTCAGGTAATAATTCATTTTGTCTGTATGCTTATTCCCATACTTTTATAATAAATTATAATTTAAACAGAATATTATAATTAATTGCGAAGAAATAATATTCTATAACAAACTAAAACTAAAAACAAATTATAAGGCGAACGATTTTATAATAAATGTGCACGCAAAAAGAGTAAGTAAATTCGAAATTGTTTGAGCTATAAGAATTTGGGCAACATAATACACGTAATTATGTGATCTTCATTTTTCATGCCTCCATAAAATGTGCATGTGCACGCAAAAAGAGTAAGTAAATTCGAAATTGTTTGAGCTATAAGAAGTTAGGCAACATAATACACGTAATTATGTGATCTTCATTTTTCATGCCTCCATAAAATGTGCTTTTAGTGATTTTTCGTCGTTTAAATAGACAATGAAGAATGTTCGATAATAATGATAAATAGAGTTACTTGCTGCTTGTTTTGTGAAATAAAACAATCTTATTATAATTAGCAATTAATAATAATAATAATCGCGATATTAACAAAATATTTAAAATTGTTTAATTTATATATTTCGCCGGCAATTGCGACGTTTCTATTTCAATCAGTCAAATCCATTGTACTTCGTAAGGACGTAGTGACATCTTGACGATTCTTTTCCATCTATTTCAGTCTCCTGCTAGGCGAAATGCACCCGGCACATTAAGTCTAGTTAAGGCCTTCACTCGACCTGACGATCACATTAGTCATCTTTCGCTACATCGCTTTCCCGGTATTTTGCTCTGTGTAATATTTTCCTGCACCGAGTTTCTCATTTTTTACTACGTGTCCGAAATATGTAATTGTATTTTATTACTTTCTGTTCGTAACGTTGCTTCTAAAACCGATGAGTTTGTTCTACGGGCACTCCATGATATCCAGAGCATTTTTCTGTACACTCACATCTCAAAGGTATTTATTCGCTTCACATCTGTTCTTTTAATCGTCCAAGTTTCTGATCGTTGCTTTAACCAATTTCAACTTTGTGTTCCTCGTTATATTCGTGCCTTTCCATAATTCTCCTACTCTCATAACTGCAACTCTTGCTAATACAAGGCGTGTACGTATTTCCTTTTCGCATCCTCCTGTATTTTCAGGCAACAACCCATCTAAATTAAATTCATTTATTATCTCATGCCCTGCAAATTCGGTAGTGTATAGATGGTTATTTTTGACCCTATCATTATCGTTAGTTTGGACTTAGTCGCTTGCAAACTATACTTTTCACTCATATTCCTCAGTTTTTTGATGAGCTCTATTAACTTTTTTTTTAGATAAGTAAATAGTGCGATGTCATCAGCGTAGCGTAAATTATTAACTTTGCGTCCTCCTATTGTTGTTCCCCTTCCCAGTCTTCAAAGACTTTGCGCATTATGTATTCAGTATGTATACTGAACAAAATAGGAAATAGGATATATCCTTAACTCATGTTCCAAAGTTAAAAGGGACTTCAACTAATATTGTTAACTCATCGTATTTACGTCTAGCAGATATGGAGTTCCTATTTTATTCAATATATGTTATAATTTATACCCCTTAAAGTAATCAATGCAGTGTATATATATATATATATATATATATATATATATATACACTTCCCGATTGAATTCCGGCGACTTTTCTATGGTTACCCAGAGGTTTAGGATTTCATTCCTAGTTCATGTTATAGGCCTGAATCCTGACTATTCTTTTTATGTATAAAGTAGCAATGTTTGAAGCCTTTCATTTATGATTTAAAATAAAGCTTTGCTGGCATTCAGTTCTATCATTCTTACAGCTTAATGGCGATCTTTTTTTAAATATAGGAATGAAACTTGGTTTATACCAATTTATTGATCTGCCTAGTGAGTTTTATTTTATGCGATACAATTTTTACGAATAATAAGTTGATGGTACGTTTAAATTTATTATCAAAAATAAAAACTTTATTTTAGTAGTTCTTAACCGATGGTAAATAAGTGCTTTAAATAGTGTTTTTTGTGTGGCTATACATTTTTCAGATATTAAGTGAACAACCCGAGATGAGTGCAGCTGGTCAGTTGAGATTGATGACAGCGCAACATCAAGCAGTTCAACGAATGCAACCTTCTTTACCACCTCCGCCATCTACACCAACGCAGTTGCAATATATTGTGAGTACACTTTATAATTAGAATTACTTCTTCCATACCGCATTTGTAACCGTATAATTTACATGTATTCCTTTACTTATAGAGAACTGCTCCAGTTCAAGGACCTACTGCTGTCGCCGTCTCTAGAAGTGTACGAGCCATGCCTACCGCTATTAACGCGACTAAAGTTCAAATGGCATATAATCATTCGGCGACTAGAGTAGCAGCTGCTTTAGCAAAATGTGCAGCCGGACAAGTTGCAGCGCCCAATTTTAACTCGCAGCCTAGATATTTCGGACATACGCCTGGCTTACATGGTATGAAGTATTCGAATAATTTATCTGTTCGTTATTTAAATATATGGGCATGAATATTACATATGCTGCTTTTATGAAGCGGTAAAACGAAAAGACGATAAATAAATAATTGCAGCAACAACCAGAATCTGATGTAGAAAATATTTGCCATTGCGATTAAACGTAAACAAAATTTTAGACATTACGATATGGGAAATATAAATAAAACAGAATTTAACGTTTACTAAAAATTTAATTTATTACGATTATTTCCTAACCAATCAACTATTATCCAACTTCCCATTGTCTTTGAAAAATCGTCTTTCTAGATTGAGTTCAATGTCTTTGTCGTCGTTTCTTCAATCTATTCAATAAAAGCTGAACGGTCACTTTCAACTCCATCTTCAGCTTAAACGGCTTAACACATGTAATTCTTTTACAGAATTACAACGTTATGTCAACACAGTTACGACATAAACGATGTTGTCGTCTTTTTTCGAAGTATAAAGTCTCCTCTTCTCTCCTTCTCTACATAAAAACGAATTATACCTACGAAACACATTAACACGAAACATTATCGACCCACCTTAACATTTTGTTTTCGTCTTGCTTTATAACAGTCACTGAACTGTGACAAGTAATTTGATCGACTTGAAACTTGGTATACGAAGAGAGGAAGATTATACCAACATACACCTAACTGCAGTAGTATTGATTTCATAGCGACAGTCACTACTTATTGGATGATCTAGTACTTTTTGCCCAAGTATCCGTGTAACCAAGTAAACTTGATTTAAGTTAATATGTCATTCATAACTTATATATATGAAATAGAAATTAGATTCATTTTCAACTGAACATAGTTATTATTTACACTCGTACACATAGTATTGCAGGTATTCATTAAATTTAAAAATAATAATGTTTAATTAAATACATGTAATATATTAAAGTATTTCAAAATATATACAACTAAAACCTGACAGATAGAAAATATATTTAGTCGTTATTTATGATACTTCTGTACATAACATTTTGAGCTTAAAAATAGCGAATTTCATTACAAATAATAGATTAATAAAAACATGTTTATTTTTTTGTTGGTTATTTAAAATTCATTATATTGGTAAATGACTGACACTTATTTGACGAGGAAAAAGAAAACAGTTGCTCTCATTAATTAATATATTTTAAATAATAGAATTTTCTTAGATCATCCGGTGCTCGAATTACTAAAATTTGAGTAACGAACAATATAAATGTTTGTTTATACTTCGACTCTATCGGCAGTGAAGACATTACTGTTCTGAAATACTTTATCAACTCACCGATGAAGCTTAAGAAAAATTTCGATTAATTACGGAAAATCATAACGGACCACGCGGTCTATTTAGTCGATAATGTAATATAACCTTAATGTTGATGTATTGGAGAGTAGTGATTTTATGAATTTAGCAAAACAAAATAAATTGAAAATGACTTCATAGTCGAAAAGCTTCGTGTTCGTGTTTGTGTAATAAATTTTTTAGTGATTAACTTCGATTTTATTTTGTTTTGCTAATATACTCTTCCCGTATATATTAAACGTTTGTTAACTATATGTTTTAAAGCTTCCCCGTCTACTAATAATGACAACGTAATCAATGATGTTAACTGTAATAATAATAATCACTACTTAACTTTTAGTTCCTCCAGATAAATGTTTACTTGGATGTGTGTTTCTTATTGTGGAATATGATAGACATCCGGAGTACAACGGCAACGTAAATAAATGGATCCAAGTTATTGAAGAAAATGGTGGCGAAGTTGAGACGTCGTATACTTTACGGCTGACACATATTCTTTGTTTAACACAAAAACATCCACTAGTTCAACAGGTATATATATATATATATATATATATATATATATATATATATATATATATATATATATATATATATTTAACTGCAATATATTAAACCAGTAATAAGGTATCAATTTAGTAAAACTTCTTGAGGAAAAAAATAAATCACATGCGAATATTTTTATGTTATTATATAATCGGATTAGCACTGCGACACCACTTCCTTTTAAGCCGCATTTTTAAATTGTATTGTACTGTTGAAATTGTTATTATGCTAGATTTTGCTAAATTAAACGTACATATTGACAAATGTTATATTTAAATAGTTATATAATGTAGATTTAGAAATGTAGAATGGCGCGTGTTTAATTGTTAATTGTCCGAAATATTTTTGGCGATGCTGTTCCCGCCACAAGTATAAAATGATAGATATTTGATCAAATATCGCACTCTATAATGATTCACTATAGAACATTTTAAACAAATATATCCATTTGATTTGATTTTTCGTTTTTACTCGTTTAATTATCACATCATTATTAAGAGTAAATTAATAAATTAAAGTTGCGAAATGATCCGTGCAATGTAGATTAAACAGTATTGTATTTTCTATTGTATTGACATTTTTATTCGACATAGTATAATAGTAGAGATTAGTAGCTAACTTGTTAATTAAGCTACGTTACAAATGACGTGTAATTAACTGATTCAAAGACAGAACAAACGAAAAAATATAAACAACTATAATCTAAACGTTCACAATTTTTTAAAACCGTGTCAATAGGAAGTAATAAAATTGACATGGTTTTCACGGGGAGGGGGGAAGAAATGTTGAATGGCAATCTATCATGAAAACTTAAAATTGCATTTAACTATAGTCTGTTTAAAGATATTTATGTAACGGTTATCAGTGCTCGTTGAAACATTTGTTACTACCAATTTCTATTTAATTACATTCATTTTCAAAACTTCACATAATTTCCACTAAAATTTCAGTCGACATTTGAACTCATTATCTCACTTCCAACATTTTCTTCTTCCATTACTACACTAACATATCACACAGTAATCATGTATCCACACTGATCTCAAAACTAGTTCTAGCTGTTTTAATCTTATCATATTTTCAAATGTAAAACTCCGTGTAAAGTTCCACATTATTAAACGAAGCGAGCGGGTGTGATATTCAACGTGATAATCGTCCATCATATGTTGAAGAGTTTATTATTATTCTGTTGTAATTGGAGTAAACGTTCTGTAAAAAACTATCGATAGTCTTATTTCGTGATCAAATATTCTTTACATTTAATTGGATTAATAATATCATATATTTGCGACAATTTTTTTTTTTAATGAAAGGTTGAGATGATGAAACGTAAATTATATAGAACGCTTTGAAAATATTAAAAATTTTCAATAAATTAACAGCAAATATGATGCCGAAACAATCATTCTCCTTTATATTTCACGCCTTAATCAGATTTCATGGTTGCACTTGGCGATAAAGTTCTATTTTTTTTTTTTTTTTTTTTTTTTTAAATTATTATATTTTGTATACAAATAAATTACATTTTCATTCATCACCAACGTCATCATATATTATTCAAGTCTCTTGTCACATCTTATCGTGGTTTATTAATCCATCAATTCCAGCTTCCTTGGTTATCTAAATCAAACTTTGGCAATGAGAGCCAAATCTTTGCTGTAAGTTCTAAATCTCTTCACGAAATTTACTATTTACACTTACTTAAATTTAAAATAATTCCTACATTTGTAAACTATTTTATTAAATATTTATAATTTTTACAGGGTTTACGGGATACAAAACGATGTGTCACGATAGATTGGTTAAACGATATTTTATTAAAACAACAAGTAGTTCCACCATATTACGCTTTACATTTACCCGTATCATTCAGGTATATAATGTAAATATTAAACTTTTGAATTATTTTACGTTGTTATTTAGTTTGTGTTTTGTATTTATCGCATATAATTCGGCGATGATATTACATTAAAAATAAATAGCAACAAAAATAAAATTAAATATTTTTGTATATAAATAATTAATGGAAAATTGTGTAGTATTTCTTTCTTTTTAAAGAATTAGTTTTAAAATTTGTAATTTTGTGTTTATACGACAATATTATTCGACCGGATTAAATATATATTTTAGAAGAACCAAATTATATATTATCCGTTAATTATTATCTTGTGATAAGTATTCTAAATATATATACAATTTATTTATTTTTTTATGCGCAATATTATGTTTCAGCGATGAACGACCTTGTCGTCATTTTATAATGTCTTTATCCGGATTTAAAGGAGACGAGCGTACGAGAGTCAAACAAATGATAGAGCTTACAGGAGCAAAGGTTACCACATATTTTTGCAGCGATAACAATTTTCTAATTTGTCGCAAGTATGAACTAATATTTGAATTTATCATTATCTTAATTATCGTACTCTTTCTGGATTCCTCACGTATCGAAGACGAATAAAATAATGAAAATGATATTGACAACTAATTTCAAGCCTTATAAAATTCCGTTTAAATTTTTAACAAAGGAGGAAACAAAATTAAAATTTGAAACAGTATAAACGATTTTCTCACTTCCATCTATTATTCAATTAAATAATAATCTCGGGTAATTATTTAACATGTAACATACGATTAATTTATATATATATTTTTTTTAATGTGCAGAAAATGAGTGAGAAAGTAGTTTAAAATTTTTAGAATTTTAAATAATTTTTATTATTGTTTATCTCGTTGTTAAAAAATTTAATTTTTATTAATTGTCGGTCAGTTGCGAGATCTATTATTTCTTTTGCAATGATGTCAAATACGGCGCTTGCAACCTTTTAGCAGCTATTTTGCTCTTTGAGTAGATTTAAATTGATCGATGCTTTTCGTTTGTTCAAATCCGTTCATTTCCAATTAGCTTTAGTAGCAATTCGATCCATTGAACACATCGTAGAAATTGCTGGTGATCACGTGTTGAAGAAAATGCTATATGGTTGACCGGAGTAACGTTATAAACATATCACGATACGCTTATATCAATCCATTGCTAAGTGTAAACATTATCCCTTTTCTTCTGTGTATGGCGATCACCACCTCTTCCATCCATTTTACATCAGCTGACCTTTTTATGTCATCCTACCATCTTGTGTTCGACAGACCGCGACTTCTGTATCCTTCCCGTTGTCATTCTTTCGTCCATTTGAATAATAAACGGCGCACTAAACAGAAATAAAAAACGATTTTAAAGTATAATACATAATCAAAAATAAGAAGAAGCTTTATTTCATTAAGATATATAAACATAACAGTTCATAAAGTTAAGTAATACCTTAACAGTTAACTTATATAGTATTACTAAATCTAGAAAATTGATGAGACAAATGTTAGGCTACGGGAGAAAACCATAACCACAAGTAAAAAACAACTACATAATCTTTCAACTTAAAACACATAATAACATTATCTTCAAGAACAATGAACTTGTTCTTCTATAGACACCAGCTCATTCCGGAATAGCCGCGAATAAAAACATTGATAGAATAGTTAAAACGTCTCCTACAAATCTGAAAACAATAAAATCAACGCACATTACCGATTTACATACAGTCCTTTCACAAACAATTAAAACATTATATCAAAAATTCTGGGAGACCCAATGTGCACACATACACACTTGTATCAAATTAAGTCGAGATTAGGAACTGGAAAACAGCAGACTAGAAAGAGAGAAAAACCGAGAAAACGCTAGCTAGACTACGCACAGGACACACGTTACTTACTTCACAACACCCACTCAACGGGGACTACCCATCTGCCACGAATGCAATAATTAAATATAAACCACATACTATTAGAAGCCAACGTATAAAGTCTAAACTATGATAAAAACAATATTCGAAGATAACGCGAACAAAGTTAAAAATCTCTTATAGTATCCTACAGAATATCCCACATAGAAAATATGTTATAGCAACGTACGTTCGTAATGATCTTCAATCAATCACGAGGATAATTCAAACATCAGATCGGAATAACATATTTTTCATAGTAATTAAAATATCGAACACGTCTATGACGAATGTTTATAAACCCCCTAATGTTAAGTGGAAAACCAAAATACTTCCAATATTTAAACATCCTTCGATTTATATTGGTGATTACAATAGTCACTCAACAAACTGAGGATACGCCGATGAAAATGAAAACGGAAAGATGCTTAATAATTGGATAGAGTTAAACATTATGGAACTGATCTATAATGCAAAAGACAATGGAACTTTTAGATCCACAAAATGGAACAAGACATTATACACCAGATTTATGTATTGTTTCTACAAACGACACGGTAGACTGGGTAGACTGTATTGATAAACCTCAAAGGATATCACTGGATGCTTTTCCACACAGCCAACATCGGCCAGTTATGTTAATAATCTCACCTGGCATACCAGTGATAAACTCAGTTCAAAAAAAGAGATGGAATTTCAAGAAGACCAACTGGGATAATTTCAGGGATCATATCGAAAATGCACTAAAAAATATTACCCCTCTCTTAAAAACTGCAACTCATTCATCCGTGCAGTTAAAGATGCAACCAGATATAGTATACCTCGTGGTTTTAGGAAATACTATATTCCAGGTTGGTCAGCCGAATGCGAACAGTTACTGTACAAGTTTAGACATACACAAGAAAAGGAGACGGCAGAAATACTACTTACAAGACTGAATAGCGAAAGACGACAAAAATGGATCAATACAGTTGAAAACATCGATTTCACACATAGTAGTCGGAAGGCATGGAATCTTCTTAGAAGATTAGGGACAGATCCGGTGAACACGCGTAAAATTCAGGCGCAATTAAAATCTGATATAGCTACAAGACTTAAAATTAAGTAAATACAAAATGGATAAGGAAGTATCCTCAGAAATTAAGAAACAACTGCATAACCTCAAAAGAATCCTAACACCACATAATATCTTTTCAAAAAATATTGAAATTAATGAGTTAGAAGCGGCATTAAAATCCACCAAGAGTGGCAAGGCCGCTTGCCTAGACGGAATTTACCCAGAATTTATGAAGAATTTGGGAGAAACAGCAAAGAAATTCATTATTACTATTTATAATGAAATATTAGATGGCGGCCAATTGCCCAGGGATTTCAAAAAAGCAAAAGTAATTGCTATTAAAAAGTCGGAAAAAAAAATGGGAACGACCCGGCGGAATATCGACCGATATCTCTACTATCTATCCAGTATAAAATTTTTGAACGAATTATATAGAACAGAATATCCACAGAAATCGAAAAATACACCTACCTGTCGAGCAAGCTGGTTTTCGTACTAACAGATCTTGTGTTGATCAAATAGCTGCATTAACACAATTTATCGAAAATGGTTTCCAGAAAAATCGGTTGTTTTCCTAGTACAGCCGCATACGATACAGTTTTGAGGCATATTTTGTTGATTAAGTTGTCAAAATTAATACGTTGTTCCAAAATTATAAGTTTACTAAACAGAATGTTGGCTGATCGTTTCTTTTGCGTATTTCTCGGGATTAAAAGTAGCAGATGGCGAAGAATAAACAATGGTTTACCTCAAGGTTCCATTTTGGCACCACTGCTTTTTAATGTATATCTTCAAGATTTTCCAAACATACTGAATAGTACCGTATTTCAATACGCTGATGATATTGCAATTGCAGTGCAAGATAACAATATTGTCGAATGTCAAAGGAAGTTACAGAAGGAATTAAACATAATAAGTGCATATATGGGAAAATGTAATTTACGACCAAATCCGAACAAAACTGAAGTTTCCCTATTCCACCTTAATAATAGACTAGTAAATACACAACTAAATCTGACAAAAGATGGAATGCAACTTAATAACACGAAGAATCCAAAATATTTAGGAATAACGTTAGATCGTTCGCTCACGTACAAAACACACCTCACTAACCTAAGCCAGAAAATTAGAACACGCGTAAATATCATAAGAAGATTAGCTGGTACGTCGTGGGGATCAACAGCTAAGACTTTGCGCATATCCGCTTTATCATTAGTTTATACAGCCGCGGAATTTTTGCTCACCGGTGTGGGTGAACAGTTGTTATGTGCGGAAAGTGGACGTTCAGCTTAACGAAGTAATGCATATTATCTCAGCAACGATACGCAGCACACCGACTGCATGGCTTCCAGTTCTTACGAACATTCAACCGCCTCATATTCGAAGAACCGACTCGTTGAAAAAGAACTCAGCAAAATTCAAAGAAAATGAAAATTTACTAATTACAAAATTTATAAGAGAAGCTCCTAAAGTTAGATTAAAATCTAGGAAATCCCCATGGACAACTTTGGATCAAGCACGATTTGCATTCGATTGGAAAGAACAATAGACCAAGGAATGGAATTACGTAATTCGTTCATAAATGGATCCCTCGTCGAAAACCCTACGGAGCAACCTCTAGGAATGGTACTTCGACCAAAGGAGTGGCGACTCTTGAACAGAATCCGAACTGGTCATGGTAGATGCGGTCACCTTCTGCAGAAGTGGAGTATTTCTGACTCGGCTAGTTGCTGTTGCGAACATCCCGTGCAAACAATAAAACACATCGTCGAAGAATGCGAAGTATACTCGGAAAATGGGATTACGGTTGAAGATGTACTAGTTTATAACCGACTTTAAGACGCAAATGATCAATCGAACGTCTATAAATAAAATAATTTAAAAAAAAAAACTACATAATCTGCTCTCCCATTTTCGACCAATGGCATCATATTCCAGAACATAGATATATAATAAATATGTATTTTAGTATTTTGTGTGTTCTCTTATACACACAAAACGTGTATATACGCGTGTTATGTGGTTATACACTGCACTCGTTCGAATACCTTTCTCGATTAGTATGTAACAGAAAAGTTGTTAAGAAATTAACAAATAATATATCATATTCCGATTTTTAACTTTTGACTCGATTTAAAGTTCCTACTTACGATATTTGTTTTATATATTATGTATATATATATAAATCATTACCGCAATTAATAATATTAATTACCTATTACGTTGGAAGTATGATTTATGACTAGAATAACGTATAATTTTGTCGACGTGACCAATGATGTTAATTTTTTTGTACTTCTCAATATATTTGTTTTAGGCTCGAAGGTAAAAAAGTGAGGAAAGCGCGCGAAATCGGTAAGCCAGTTGTAAATATTCAGTGGTTGAATGAACTTCTGTTCGGACATTTCACTTGTCTACAACAACCGGACAATCCAAAATATCAACAGTATAATCTAAGCAATCCATTTAAAATAGACTACATGTTGGTGTTGCATTTAATGAGTAAGCATTAATAAATAAATTAATAATAAAAAAAAATGTTTATATATGACAAAACGTTTGATAGATGAAATGTATCACGGAACGTTAAAGATTAACAAATATTAACTCGGAAAATTATTACTCGAAAACCAACTTGTATTCGCTAACGAATGTTAGTAATTTTAATGAAATATTTACTATTATTTTTCCAACTTAGACGATATAATTTTGTTTTTCATAGTAAAAAAATGTTTTACTATGAAAAATAATTAAAGTTTTAAAACAAATGCAAAAACAAGGTTATGTTGTATCCGTTGAGCTTACCCGTATTAAAACTTTACTTTTTTAAACTTACTGAAAAGTAGGTGTTTAGTTGAAAGCATTAGCGGCTAATTAAAAGCCACAAATAAACATTAGTTACCTGTTCTCGTACACAACGCTTCTTCCTTTAGACGGGAAATTGCATTTTGCAGACTTTGGAATAACTTGTCATTCGTGCATAACTGTTTAGTACAAAAAGTCCAGATGGCCACCTTGGAGATAGCGGAATATATGAAAAACATGTAAGAAAGGTAGAAAAGGAACGTATAAAGTGTACAGTTACCAATGCAGAACAAGTACAATATTCTACTATAAAAAAAACGAATATTTACGCGATGTATTTAAAACTTTCCAAAACTAATCGCTCTAATAACCCGAGTCTGTTAACATTATAACGTTTAAGTTTGGTGTTTTTTTAATATTTTAAAATTTATCTCTCATGATGCTATGAGGAGAGTAATTTTATATATTATTGAGTTATCAAAATAAATCAACTTTAAAACGAAAATTAAATTTTATTTTTAATATTCAATCTGTAAATTTTGTATTTTATAATGAAAAAACGAGTGGTTTTTTTTCACCTTGTAAAGATACAAAATAAACACATCATTGTTTATCTTAAACATACCGACATCGGACTTAAACTATAATAAATCTTTTATTCGTAAACCGCCTGACGATATTTGTTTGGGAAACTAATTTTTTGTACGGAAGTGAAAAATTTCGTTAGCCTGTTTTAACCTATTTTATGAAGTACGCATATTCGAAGAATTTATAATTAATGAAAAATATTACTGTGGATTTTCATTTATGAAAATAAATCTTTAACAGTTATCTTTTACAAATTACGATATGTTTGAAGAATATCAAGATAACGGTGCTATCAACTGACAAAACGTTATACGTTATAAAATTAAACTACACATTCGGTCCAACGGACAATGTCACCCATAAATGTTATGAAAATTGTTAATTTATTAATTTATAGTGGCGTGGAAAATGCCGGTCAGTGTTCCAATAGAATTATACGAAAAAGCTATATTGCACTCAAATGCTCACGGTGTAAAGAGAAAACGATCGTGCTTAAGTACGTCCGGAACTATAGACAGTGATCAAGAAAATTCTGACGCTTCGCTAAACGATGTACCAATTACCAACCCGAATCCGCCTGCTCCGAACGACCGCCCGGTTGTTTTATTTTCCGGATTTATCAATCCTATTTCCGAACAAAAGGTATCTTTCGAGTAATATAAATAAAACTTGCATAATTTTCTCTTTTTTGCTTTCTATATATATATATAACATAATTTCGTATTCGTCATTTCGCGTAATATTACGAATAATGCATGCGATTATCATCAGTTTAAATTTTACGTAGGAGCTTTTGCTAATGAATTTGCTCTATTAGCTGAATCAGGGAAGAATATGAATAAAATGCTATTAATTTTTTTTTTTTTTGAACAATTAGCCAAGTTGAAAATAAATGTTAATGAAAGGAAAACAAAAGTAATAGGGTTTAAAAGAAATAGACAAAAATAAAAATGTACAGGGTTTCACGTAGAATCGTTGTTGAGGATAAGCCCCATTCTTTATCATTATATTGCCGATGCTTTGTTCTCTTAGACGATATACGCGAGACAACAGTATTGTAAAATTATATCCAAAAGTAATTGTCGCAGTAATATTCTCATTATAACAGTAAACCTAATCCCTAAGCATCCGCTAATTGAACACGATTCCATGTATATCATTTACGCATCGCGTAATGCAATCATCACACTGGCATAAAAAATATAACCGAAAAGTAAGAAGAATATTGTAAGAGTGAATTAATGAAATATTAACTGATTAAAATTAAGGAAGTAAAAACAATTTTTTACGCGCGTATAGGTGACAGTTAAAAATACATACTTTTTTAAGAATTAGAAAAATTGAAGCAAAATGAAGACCTAATAATATCAATTGTAAACATAGCCATCGTGTCTCCCATCCATGAGAATTTTATGGATGGCCCACTAATCTCTTGCCAGTGATTTTTGTCTTCTATAATATTCTGTAATATTTAATAGTTAGAGCTTATAGATTAATAATTCTGCATGTTTTTTTATTCACTTTATTAAGTACTTCTTTATTACTGACTTTTTGAATCCGAGGAATTTATAATATCTATCTATATAGGTACATATCGAAAGATTCAATTCATTCAGTGTCCTGGTGCCTAAATATTCCAATAATTGTAATCCAGCTTTGTACCGTTTAACCATATCGAACATTTTCTTGGTTTCTTTGAAAACACGATCACTTTTAAGTTTGTTGATCGAGAAGAATGAGTTAATTCTGAAAGTGATAGTTTTATATTTATAATGTTCGAAGGAAAAGTTGAAGTATGAACAATTAGATTAATTGAAGGGACATGTAGAGATGCAATTTAGTTATTGGAGTCTTCAAACCAATGATCATGATCAGAATTGATGGATGACAGGTAGAAAGGAACGTTATTTGGAAGATTTAAATTGTTACCAAATTTTTCATAAAATGAACAGAATTACCTCTAGAATTTTCGATTTGTTTGGTTTGATAATCGGTGGATTTGATCTTTGATCTTCCCGAGTTCTAAACAGTTGGCTGTGGATTTTGTTTTTCAAAGTGTGCAGATGGCCCGATTTCTGTATTTATTTAACGTGAGCGTTGCTTTAGTCGTGATTTAACCTACAACATATCTTTTTATGTATTCTAGCCTACCTATATTAACGATGCGAAAAAATCGTAAATAACTAGTTCCTTCTAAATTATTACTAAAATTAACATTTAGATATTTCCGAATAGGATTATAAATATATTAATTATGATTTTTTATTTAACTTTTATTTTTGAATTCTATCGGGTTTTAATTCAATGTAGAAAAATGTTTTTAATAAATTTCGGATAATTTATATGTCCATATTTATTTAATGCAAATGATATTAATTATTTTATATGTTTTTAATTATAGATTGTGAAACAGCTAGGCGGTGAAATAGCTAAGTCATGTAGAGATGCCACTCATCTGGTTATGAAGCAACCTGTTAGAACGTTTAAATTTCTTTGCGCCATATCTGTTTGTAAACATATCGTGAATCATAATTGGCTAACTGATTCCCTTGCTCGTAACACATTTTTAGGCAAGTATATAATTTTTTTTTTTTCAATTTATACGAAGATCGGCTTTAAATGTTGATATTTTTCTATGCACCGGTGCGTAATAGTTATCGGCGTATGGATTTTGAAATTAGTATTTGCTTTTATAGGATTAAAATGCATACCGTTGAAATAATTTTAGATTGAAATCGATATGTGTGTGAATATTTACTTTTTATATGAAAATTAATTTAAAATACAACAAAACGAGACATAGTGTGATACTCATGATTAGAGATATCTTCGATTACTACTAAATTTAAATGAAATTTAATATAATAAAAAAAAAAATCAAGTTTTATCTTTGATATCTACTCGAACAAATTGAAATGCTTTATTTTCGATTAATATACATAATAAAGTCATCGTCAAAAAATATACTATTTTTCGTACATACGTATCTTAAGAACATCTTATAGAATACATTTTATATTTTGATAAAAATTATTCCCGTTGCTTTTTCATGTTTAATTTAAACGTCTGTTTTATTTATCTTGAGTGTTACATAACAGAAAATGCCGATCCAGATACGGAAATTAGGGTTCGAATCGAACAGGCAAGAGCAATATTTCTAAAAATGAGTCCCCCCCTATTCAGTAATAAAAATCTCAGTCTTCATATACGATATAGAATTGTGAAATGCTACGTATACTCGGTGCTACTGTATGGAGCGGAAGCATGGACGCTAAAGAAAGCAACATTCGACCGGCTCCAGGCATTTGAAATGTGGATTTCAGATGAATGCTAAAAATAGCCTATGTTGATCACATATCGAACGCAGGTGTCCTAAAACGAATGTGTCAAACCAAAGAGCTGGTGTCAATTGCTGTTTTTCTCTTTTTTAGGCAATTATAAAAAAGAGAAAGCATACTTAGGGAATATTATTCGTAATCAGAAATACAAGATATTACAAACAATTTTTGTGGGTAAGATTGGAGGGCAATGTACAGGGAAATCGGCAGTTGAGCTAATACATTTAGCTATTGGCGGAAGGGAATATTCGCAAGTTGTAGCCGACCTTCGTTAACGGAGATGGCACTCAAAGAAGTATTTTTTTTTTACAACTTTCGAAAATTCGTATGATGACATGTTAAAATCTAGATCACCAAATAAACATTGCAAACTTTGTAATGTTTACACTAATGAAGGATAATGCAACTTTTAAATCATTGAGCTTTTTTTTTTTTACTGAATTCGGCTAATAATAACGTTTTCATTGTGAATAAGCGACATTTCATTTTACATTTTATCGCATCGTTACGGTAGTGCAGTCTGTTTGTGCATTTGTAAAATCGGTTACATGTGCCGCGGTCAATACTTATTTTTACATATTTTTTTAATATGCTTTATTACATTACCGATAAAAATAGCTTAACGAATGTTCGTGATAATTACTGATACGATATTGAAAATTCGTAATACAATCTCGATTTTTTGTTCTTAGACGTTCATATTCGTAACATTTTAATGAAAAAAATGTTTTTTGCAAAGTTTACTCCAGACGACTAAATTTTGCGGTGATCGAAAATGCGTGCACTATTATGTGTATTGTAAGCGAGATAGTGATTTTTATAATAACGATAAGGTTACTACAGTGAAGTGCAAGATTAAATTAACTTCGAAGTCGAGATAATGAATGATGTATACAATATGTGCACTGACGAACGGATTTTCTGAAAAATAGTGCGAATATCGAATCATTACGAAATTTTAAAAGTGTGAAATGTTGCGATTTTAAAAAAATAATAACAAAAAAGTAGTTAAAATCGTTGAAATTTTCTTTATTTAAAAATCACAAGGATCTTTGATTGTTAAACCATTATCGAGTGAACATAAAAATATATACAATTTATAAAAATATAAAATGTAAAAAATATTAATAAAATTAGCAAGGTGAAAAAAAAACAGTACGATTAGTTTATAATAAATTATAAAGAAAATTTGAGTGACTTTAACGGGTTTTTTTGTTGTTCATCATTACGAAGTTTTGCACATAGTTACAAGATAATAGAATTATAAACAAAATGTTAAAAAAAAGATATGTAGAATGGAAAATGGCGAAAAAAAGGGATACACATCTTGGATATCACGGGGCTACTGCAGGCAATAAGTAAAAATGATGGTGTAAATGTCTGGAAAATGAGTGAGGCGTATAAATGGCTTTTTAGAACGAGTGGAATACTATATTCAGTAAGTAAACTGCTAAAATTATGTATGTAGTTGTATGTTTATTGTGTGTGTGTGTATACATGTACATTGTTGTATAAATATTAATTAATTAGTTTGATACCTGTCAACACGCCAAAGTTTGACGGAATGAGGTAAAATATAATTATACACATGTAATTTTTAATGTGAATATATGTAGATGATTTTATAGTGGGTGTTAGTTTATATATGTTTTTTTTTTTGTGTGTGTGTGTGTGTGTGTGTGTGTGTGTGTGTGTGGAAATAGTGTTGCATACATGTTACTTATTTGCATGTATGTGCATTAAAATATTCAAAATATACAATTTTCCCAAAAAAAAAAAAAAAAAGTCTAGTAAGATTTCATCGCGTAATTATTATTTTCAATTATTTTCTTCTAATTTTGTATCAAATTAAATTTTGCAGGTCGTAACATATAATATTCTAGTCTATATCCTCTAATGAAAGATGGTTGTCGCTTTGTATTCGCGTCAGTTTTTCGTTATAATAAGCATAGTAATTTCTATACATTAAATGCATTTTATTTTGTTTAACAAATATGTCATAAATCGAAAATTTATATACACGCCAAAATAATTACTATGTAGAATAGGTAAGCCTACTTATTTGTAATTTAATTTCACACATTTTATATCCACATTGATACTCGATTATTCTAGACTGAACTTAAGTACGATATATTATTGTTGAATTTAGTTAATAGAGTAAGATATAGAACATGAAAATTTTTCCTTATACAAACGATCGGACACTAAGTTATTCCGCGATTAAATTACGGATCATAAAATTTCTACTTAAGAATGAAATTAGTTTCGAAAAAAGAAATTGACTCTAGTCTGGAATATCATCGTCCTAAACCGGGTCAGCGTTATATTTTTCATATTTTCGAAAGAAAGTGTCGTGATATCGTGTTGTTTGAAGTACTAATAAAACTAAAATAATAGGAACATTATTAATTGCTGAAATTTTCAAATTAAAGCGATTTTTTTACACTTAATTTATATGAGTTAGTAATTAAGCCATTCCGTGTATTTTTAACGCGACTAATATATTTTATTACTACTTAAAAAACAATTTCTATTGCTTCATTTCGTTCTTAAAATAAATTCTTAATGACAAAATTATCAACAGATGAAAAACCTTACACGGTGGAAGAAGTGAGTGTTTCGGACGGCAGCTTAAAATGCAACGTTAAAGCAGTACTGAAATCTGCAACGAGAAAAGAATTGTTTCAAGGTAAGATCTTTTACATAACGCCCAGCGTTATTCCTGCTGCATCTGCCCTCAGGGAAATTATCGAATGTGCTGGTGGTTTGGTCGAGAAACAACGTAGATCATTAAAAAGCGTCTTGGAGATGAAACCGTTTACTTATCTAGCGATTACTTGTGTAAACGATCTTCATTTGGTGGCGGATTTAGTACAGAGTGAACATGGTAATCTATTTTAATTTTATACGCGAGTGATTTTTTTCTTAATTGTATTCCAAATACTAACTTTAAATTGATCCCCAAAACTCGTTGAAATTCCGAAAAATTTTATTCGGATTTGTTGGTTTTTTTTTTAATAACCACATAATTTCACGATTTTTTTATTAAATTTAAACCCTTGACTTATATATATATATATATATATATATATATATATATATATATATATATATATATATATATATATATATATATATATATAAAGAACTTTTAATAAAATCGTATCTTTCATAAAGTAGAAAAATCGAAACTTAATTTTATACATATTTTTTTTTACTTTTTTTTTTTTACCTATTAAAATCAAACTAGTATAGTAAATCAATCAGCGCTAAGTGGACAAATTTAAAACTAAAAAGTGGAATTATATATATTCGACGAACTATAAAAAAAAAAAAAAAAAAAAAAGTGAACATGCAAAAAATTGATATATCGAAATATTTTTATGTAAATTCAAAAATAGAAGTTTCTTTCTAAATATTGCAATATACCTTTATTGAAAAAGGACGCATTAATTGAAAATTAATATGTGTATAAAACGTAAATGACGATTATGTTAAATAAAAGAAAATTTAAGAACAATCGTAATAAACATCTGAACACAAAAGTACTATATATTCCAATTTTAACTTTTTAAAATATAAAATCCGATATTTGAACGTACTGTTTTAAAGTTTATTATTTCTTTTATTTGTAAATTTAGGTAAATGTAATTTTTATTTTATTAGCAAATGAGCATTGTTCTTTTTGCTTTCAGGTGTCTATAGTACTGAATTTGTATTAAGCGCTGTGATGACCCAGGTCATAGATTATGATTCGGTTTTCAAAAAACCGAATCTCTTCATTTCAAGTTGACCTTTTTTGACTCTAGCAGTTATATTTGTTTATTTATTTATTCATTTATTTTTTTCTTGTTGTTAATATAGTATATTTTTCGTGATTTAAATGAAAGGCTGTGATTATTGCATATAGTGAAATTACCATTTGTGTTCATTATAAACGTTTAATTAAATTATATTATTTCATTATACGGTTATATTTTTCAATTTTCTTTAATCGACTACTTTAATACGTATTCGTTTCTTTATTTTATCTGAAAATTAATTATTGTCTGTATCGAGTAAATATATCATTTTGATCTCAAGTGTGTGTGTATATATATATATATATATATATATATAATCATATTCGTTGGCTCGGTCCGAGCATCGTAAAATTATGAGTTCCAATTCCTTTCAAACTTGTTCGCCATATGTCCCTATTTTCCGCGAGTCTTATAACTTGCTGGAGCGATGAGGCCGCAGTTAATTGTTTAATCCTATCTGTGTACCTGGTTTCTGTCCTTCCGCGTATCCTTTTGCCTGCTACCATCCCTTCAAGAATTAATTTTTCTATTCCATTCCGACGTACCACATGTCCGAAATACCTCATTATGCGCTGTATTACTATGTCTCGTAAACGTAGTCCGATCCTATATCGTTCAAAACAGAGAGGTTGGTTCGCTTTTCTATATATATATATATATATATATATAAATAATGAATACGTATTAAATTATTCATCTTCTCATTTATCGAATGGATGTACGTGCCCGTAAAAATTTGCATCGGAATTTAATTTAAAATTTTGTAAAATTGCTTTCACGGTGTTTATTTGATTTATCATATGATGCCTGGTTTATGAAAATACAAAATCCTATCTAATGAACATGCTCATATAATATATATTTTAAATATGTTGGTTATTAAAGTTCGTGTGATTATGTATTCAAATAAACGTCAGATAAATTCACGTTTTCAATGTTTTATTGTGTAAATCATAATTCATGTCACGCTGTAGGCAATTATATTTGATAGCCTGAAACGGCCGGTATTCGGACACTGCTACTACTGCTGTAGACGTTTTGTAAGAAGGAGGAGCAGTTGTCACGATAGCTTCCGGTTGTCTTATAACTTACAACAATTTTAATATGTACTACCGAGCGTGCTCCTTTTTAGTGTTTTATTTATTTACTAGAAGTTACCCACGGCTTCGCCTGTGTAATTATTATTTTTTTCTAAATATCGCTGTCCCTTTATTTTACTACGCCAAAGCAAAAAATCCAGAACGGACGGATATATATATATATAAACCCTTATCATTTTTATAATATAATTAGAAATTCCGATAATATAATTAATTTATTCAAATTATTATTCAATTTGTTCAGTTTTAGATTAATGAAATATTTCTGAACTTTTTCCATGAATTTACAGCTTCAACAGCTGGTCATATTTTTCATGGTGATAGCTTATTAGACTTGGTTGGACATACATTTTCCAAAATTGTACATCTCAATGAAATCGTACAAATTGTTAGAAGCCCATTACGCCTATTCCACATACTAAGGTTAACTAAATATGTTTGAAGAGCTAAGCAATAAGACTGAGTGTACTGGCCTATAAATTGTCAGGTCATCTGCAAATAATAGAAATTTGGAATTTAAGCTACTGCCCTATATCGTTAATAAAAGTAATAATAGAGATCCGAGATTAAATCCTTAAGGAACACCCTAAACCGGAATGAACTCATACGAATAATGTTTGGTCAGAAAACCCACTTATTCAAAAGAAAGACGACAGAAACAACAAATCTGAAGATAATAACGTTATTATTGAGACTGCATTTGCACTTTGTGATGAAACTAACATCCCACAAGGATCTACAGAAGACTGAAAATATTGGTATTAGATGATAACCTTAATTGTGATCTGACAGAAGACGAGATAATCCAAGTAGTTACTGCTCACGCTGTAGTTAATGTCACGGGGGTAAAATACATGCAATCAAGTTTTGTCGGCTGAAATGAAGAGAAGGAACTCAACTACGAAAATACTTCAATGTTGAAAAATATTCATGAAAAGCCATGACAGAAACTTTATGTAACAAGAAAAATATTTTTTAAGCCGTAAGTGGTACGTAATTTCTACGATTTTTATATTATAAGAATGACTATACGAATTTTCTTAGTATATAGAATCTGAAATTAAAAATTTCTTGTTTTTCAAGTACACATACATATATTATTCATTTGTGCAAACTGTCTGAAATTTTTTAATATCCTTAATTGCCATAAAATATGTACCTAATCAATTATATGTATATAAATAAATAAACAAAATTAATTTTTCTTGGTTTAATAGTCCCCATTATAGTACATTTTTTTAAAATACTTTATTCCACTATACAAAGTCACGACAGTTTAAAAAAATTAAGTAAAATGTTCAATTTATGAAATTTATAAACAGTTATTACCCTCAATGTAGTATTCATTTCTTCTAAACATTGTATGCGGAATATGATAGAACATTTACAGTATATTCAGTCTAGTAATGATTTCGATTAATGTTTAATTTAATGAATCTAAACACACATGGTGAATCAGAGTCATCATTGACTTAGTGTGTATTGGTGTTGTGGATAATGTAGCAGTGATAGCTGCGCATACGTAATATCTTTTCATACTTCAATTACTGGATTCTTTGAACTGTCGACGTTTTCTTGAGGTTTGCCTTGTCGACCGGTTTCTTGTACGTAACGCTCCATTTCCAATTTGCAGTATGCTCTTCACCACAGTTTTGCGCATTTTGGTTTAAATGTTATCGGCTTTGGAGAATTTTCAGTTTTGCCATTTCCATTACATTTTACACGCACAACACTTTACTTTAAAGCAATAATTATTTGTGTGCCAAAAAACTTGACAATTTTTACACGGAGGTATTTTGACGCCGCGATTCAAACTTAGCAGTTTTATCAGGTGTGCCCACTTTAAAAAAACTGGCGTGGAGGGGGCAAAATAATATTTTTTATGTTCCATAAACATAACTTATTAATAAAATTGTTTTCTTACATATAAGAAGCATATATATATATGTATATAATGTTGAAATATCGAAGAGTAGTGATTTTATGAATTATAAACAAAACAAAATCATAACACAGTTGAATTAGTATAAAAGTTTTCTATGTTTTTCGACAGTTACTTATTACTTCATTATCAAGCACACAATAAATCTTACATATAAATTACCTGAAATATTCATATAAGGACAAAAATTTGTATATTTTTATGTCTAACTTATGGTACTGAAAGAGTTATAACTCTTAAATAATAAACATTGAGGGTAAAAGTCCTTAATTAATAACCTTTAAGGGGGCATGACCACGGTATAACTTTGGGGGGGGGCGACTGCACCATCTCCCTTCCCAAAGTCGACGCCTGAGTTTTATATCGTATATTTTTTATTACGGTCACTTGGTTTTTAGATCTAAGGAAGAAAACCGTACGCTTATGTCAGACCATTCATTATTCTTGTTCTCATCAATTTTATTCCTAATTTGTATATTTGTTATTTTTAACAGTTCATGTCGTTCCTCGAGTAGCTTTTGTTTGATCATATCCTGATCAGCATCATGTTTCAACTCTCTAAGGACGACCTAGAAAGGTTTCTTATTTCTTATTTGATAGCGATTATATTCAACTTTACTTTTGTTTAATATATTTAGTTTTCCAAAATTGAGGTTCATCTGATGTCAATATTTAAATTTAATCTTTCGAGTATTCTTTAAATTTTTGTTCATTCCTATGGGTTCGTGTTTCATTAAGTGCGAGTCTTGTTTGGCGCGTCATGGGGAGTGGCTTGTATATTTTATCAGTAATTTTTGTACTTACATTGCCACTATTAGCTTGTTTCGAGTTGCTTTATTAGCATAAGTTCGTTCTATCAATGCTGTACTATAATTTTATCAGTTCCACAGTATTTTTTAAAGTTTCATTATCTTGTGTTAGTTTTTTCACAGCTTTTAATAAAAATTATAATTTACTGAAAATTAAAACGTTTTACGAATCTAGGCACATGTTTAAGTAATATTAAATGCATATTTTACTTTGTCCTATGCTCTCCAAAGGAAATGTATATGAGTATATAACTTTGGTATATACATTTTTTTTTTTTAATTTCTAAGGTATCTGTATAATTTATAATAAAGTTAATTCTGGATATTTTATATCTTTTTGTAGTAAAGTACAATGCATTTTGTACAATTTTCACCACGATTTTTAAAATTTTGATTTAAAGAGACTCAAATTTACAAGTAAAATATTTTTTTAATAAATACATTTTGATAATTTTTTAAAAACTAATTAAGGATACGATAAAAATAAAATAGTTGTATTTTACATCATTTTATTGAAATATTTAACAAATATGACGGATGTTAATTCGGCTCATTAATTTATTTGGGCGGTGTAATTATCTATGCTGCTTCAGCTGGATACTGGAATTGGAGTAAAGCCAGTAAGCAATTATTAAGTTATTTAATGTTTTTTTCTGATACTTTTGGAGTTTGGAATTACCAAGTTTATTTTCTAGTAAAATTGAAAAATTATACAATTCAAGTTAGTTCTTATTTGTAGTGTATAATCTGAAATGTCGGTACAGTTGTCCTGTATTACCATGTAATACTTCTTAACTAGAAAAATATTAAAATAATTTATTATTGATAAATATTATTAGAAAAATTGCATAAATTAAAAGTTTTATTCAATTTTTTAGCTGTCATGATTTTGTATAATGGGAAGTTATGGTAAAGAAACTGAACAAAGTGTTATTAAAAGGGGTATTGTAATCAAGCGATCTCAAAATAAAAAGCGTTTTACACGAGTTAATTATAGAAGAAGGTTGTTTATTTTAACAAATCGTTACCTAACATATTACGAGCCAGATTCAGAGGTATTGTAAATATTTTACGCAATAACATGTTTGAAATATATTTGTATACGTAACTTGTAGATTTTTGTAATACATTTGGATATTAGTCAACCTACAAATTATATATTTTTTAACTTAAATATAAATTTAATAATAGTCAGAATTTGTATTCTGTTTACAGCATTATTTTTCAAACAACTAACACGTTATATATAATTTTTTAACGTTTGATAAAACTACATTCATTTAAAAGTGCACTTTTAAAGTTGTAGAATTAAAAAAAAAAAACGACTGAAATTGTAGAGTAACATTTTTTATACATTTAAATAATTACTGTTAGTTTATATTTACAATGTTTCGATAAATGCGACTAGTTTTGTTAACCTGTTGTTTATTTATTGAGACAATCACATCGTTTTATTACAATATATAATTTTGACATGAATACCTCCAAAAATCCAAAAATTTCAAAATGAGAGAAAAAAAGCCATTTCCCTGAATAGTAATAAACTTTTGAATTTCAAAAATATGATGATTTTTATCACCGGTAAATACAGGCTTGTTTTTTCAACATAGGTTTTAAAACGAAGATCAAACAATGATTTACTTTTTATTTTATATACGTACCATTATAAAATATGTTTATAAAAATATGTTTTCTTAATTATTCTGTTTACATAACGAAATAATTTGCTTCAAAGTATTTTGTCAGGAAAATATAACTAATAATTAATTTGTTAATATATATTTAAATGCATTATTGTTAGTGTTTATTAAATGTTATTTGTTTTTGTGACATGCTGCAATGCGAAGGAGTCTATAAGGTATCATTGATTTAACTATATTAAATTCATAACGTTTAGTAAATTTAATATTACTGTTATACGTGATTGAATTGCACGTGAATAGTTGTTTATTAAAATTTACATAACAGTTATAAAAAAAATAAAATGTTAGTGAACGAAAAGATATTCATTAATTATATATCGCTTTTTTGTATCAGAATTTTTTATTGAGTTAGAAATTACGAGTTAAATTCCGTCGTCTGTATTCTGCTTTCAAAATTATTTTTGTAACTTGTTATATCCCTATTTTATCTGTTCCACATTTCTATTTGCTTCTGTCTCTTTTCTTATCGTGTGCGTGTGTTGATATTTCCTATTATTTTTTGCTTTTGACAAAAACCTCGGTTTCAATATTTTTGTTAACTATACCTTGGCAGTTGTAAACTCGCAATTCGTTGTACATAGTTAATTTTTTCTACGGTTACTTTTTGTTTTTCTTTGAGTTTTACGATCCAGCGGATTTTCGATTTTTTACAAGAATTGAGTAATAATGTCCGAACTAATTTAATTGAGTCATTTTTTTTGTGTGTTAGACAATCAATTTCGCTATATAATTCAAGCTGCTACAGATAGCAAACAATATTTGTTTTTGTTTTCCTGTATGTTAACGTAAAAGCTACTTCCGCTACTCTATAGATGATGCGAACTACAAATTTTCTAACATAAACTTATTTAAGTAATTAGCTGATCATGCGGATCATTTACGTGTGCTTTCTTATTTTTTCATACCTGATTTACTTTTTTTCCTGTAAAAATAGAATGCAATTTTATATAACCTTACGCTATGTTATAACGCTAACGTTGATATAATTTCCGAATAGCATAAAAAAGAACGCGGAAGAATTAAATTAGAACAAATTACACTAACAGAACGAGCTGAAATAAATTCCTTACCATTGACTGACATAAATAATGGAAATATCGTGAACAACGTTACATTACGTCGGAATAATAGCACAAATAGTATATTGACTGTCGACAATGGTCATTTATCTGCGTTTCCATTTCAAGTCGGCTATATAGATTCTACTCGTGAATATATTTTGTATCTTATAACATTTAGTGAAAAGGAACGGGACGATTGGATTAGTGTTATTCGTGCAGGTACGTGTGAACAGCATTGTTACAGTGTTATAAATTATTATTCTATTTCTGACACAATTATAAACTTTTATTAATCGTTTATATTAATTAACATTGGATACTATTGTAATGCAACGGAAAGAGTCACTTAATGGTATTTAATTCCCCTTATTTTGTATTTATTTATAATTTTTCCTAACACTTCTGCGTGAGTATTCCTTGGGAAAATACGTGAAGTGGATCCGGGTATATGTTGATTTTTATTCTAATCTTAACGTTCATCCACACTCATACGTGTATATATGTAAATTCGTACGTATCTTATTATATACACACCGTGTGTAACCGTGTGTACGTGCGCGTTTATTTATAGTTTGTACATGTTAGTATGTGTTTCTGTGTGTAAATTATGTATATATCTATCTAGTTACTTATTAGTACGCTCGCCAATAATGATTTATTTTTAATTTAGCTTGTACGGCAAATAATTGCAAGAACGGTAAATATCACATCTCCATATGGAGTGGTAAAAGATGGCAATGTTGTCGAGCTGTTTTGCGCACTGCAGTTGGTTGTGAGACGACATCGCCTTGGTTTTCTCCTGTTATTCAGAACGTTACTGTTCATGACGAATCTATTTCCATTTCTAATAATAACAACTCGTTGCCAACATTTTCTTCAAGTAATCATTTAAAACCCACACGCACACACATATATTAATTATTTGATTATTTATATTTCAGTCTGTCATCTGTCCATATGTCTCCTCTAACTTAGTAATGTGTCTATCTAAGAACTTCTTTTTCCGAGTTGTGTAATTTTACCTGAATCGCAAGTTTCTTAATATAGGATCAATAGAAATCTGTATTTTATACCAATTTGTATATATATTAATAATTTTAAAAATATTCAAGCGAGCAATTAATTACATTTAATTGATGCTCTTGTTAAAAATTCTCTATTTCCGGTATCCATACTTTACTATTGATATAAACTCGATAACTATTATTATCCGCGTTTTAAAATTCACTACATTTTTATTACTTTCGAATTACTCATTGTTATATTTTACGAATCTTATAAACATATGTGTTGAATAAATAAATCAGCTGTGAAAGAAGATCGAAAAATATATTCCTTAATGTTTCTGACGCACACATTATGTATGTTAATAACTTACACTACATGCTCAAAGAGTGTACCAGCTGCTGATTTACCATCTACAGCCTCGATCAGAAATTCTCCAAAGTAAAAATTTATATAAATCCGGAGATATATGCGAAATGGCGCAACGAACGATTAAAACGAGATACGTTTTATTTTTTCGATCGTTTTCATCGGTTTCGTGCGTTTCGATCCATTTAATATCGACTTATAATTACTTTATATCTTTTTCACAAAATTTCTTATTATTTACTTTATATCAGGCTCCGTTGAATGTCAATCAAATAACTTCGGTAAACCGCACTATAATCTTTTTAATACATTCTGTCTTTGTCAAACATTGTCTTATTCTTTTCATGATTTTATTACATTTTATTAATTCGTCCATATACTTGATTAAATTAAATTACTAATACGTACTCCATCTCTCTCTCTCTCTCTCTCTCTCTCTCTCTCTCTATATATATATATATATATATATATATATATATATATATATATATATATATATATATATGCATGTATGATGTGAAATTCACATTATTCTTATTAAATGTTGAATATATTGGAGAGTAGTGATTTTATACATTATAAACCAAACAAAATATAACTCAGTTTAATCACTATAAACGTTTTTTATTACAAAGTTTTTCGACAATTACGTCATTTTCAAGCATATACAATAAACATTACATTATTTGCAATAAAAAACTTACTAGTGATTAAACGGTGTTATATTTTGTTTGGTTTATAAATTATTATTATTGACATTAATATCAAAAATGTGTATTTTACATCTTTATTTTCTGCATTGTTTACGATAATATTTACAAATTACATTTTCACTTTAGAAAAGTACGCATTTTTTCAGTCATTACGTTTTCTATATATATATATATATAATGAATAATATTGCATATTTTTAAAATGTTCAAAAATTAATTTCAGATACTGTTACTCCAAATCAATCTCCTTCAATGGCATCAGCTTCTAGATCAAAAGTACGTACAATTTTATTCATTTATTTCGTATATTTATTTAAAGATATTCGACTTCTTGGTTACTTGCATCTGTCATCCATTAATATCTAAATACTTATAAAAATAGTCAGAAAATTTATTTTCAGTAAAATCCCGTTTACTTTGTAAATAACAAATAACAAAAAATTTATCTTCGACTAAGTACATGACACTAAAGTTCTTAAAAAATAATACAGAAATTGTAAGGCTGACGAAGAAAATGCGATTGACAACACGTGGTGTTAGAACTATTGGAAAAAGGTTCTTACGAAAAATTGAAAAACAAATTTTTGAAATTAATTACTGCTAAAGTATTGAGATTGATTAAAGGATAACAGTTAGATGAACGCATGAAAAAAGTATTGATGTGCCGTGTACAAACTATATCTAGAATTTATGAAGTTGCAAAAATATATAAAGTTTGTTACCTATTAAGACCAATTGTTCGTTTAATTAACACCCTACATATAACTTCGAAGGTTTCATAGGTGAACAATTAAAATTCATAGTAGATAGTTCACCATCTTATATAGATAACTCTGAAAAAAAAAAGGAAATAAAATTAAAATAAGAAGATTTTGTGATAAGCTTTGATGTGGTGTCTTTATTCACAAATTTCCACTAGCAGATGGTGAAAATTATCAAACGGAAAAGTATCCAACATTTTAAAATCAGTAACGGAGCAAAAAAAATGAAAATGAATTGTCTAGTCTAGGAGGAACAATTTCAATAGCTTCTAGGCTGAGGGAAACTAGTATTACTAAGTAATAAAAAAATATGTGAGCTAAAATAGTGGTTACAGAAGAATGATCAGTCAGATTGCAAGAATGTATCCTTTATAAAACGTTATAGTACCGAAGTAATATCACCTGATGGTAGAACCACCAATCGCAGAATAGAAATATCAGAATAGAATGAGCAGAACTGAATAAATGAATACAATAGTAAATGAAAAATGACATGTATAATGCACAGATAATTGAAGCAATTAAAGAAGTAATACAGCACAATAGGGATCCTAAAATGTTCAAGAAATCAGTATCATTTGTAATTAAATGGTAAGTAGATTTCATGCGGTGTTATTTTCGTACAAAAATTAGAACTGCTGCAAAAGATCAGATAACAATAAAGGATACTAAAGGAAATTGAAGCCAAACGCATTATCCTCATCTATTAAAGATATGGTACAAGAAGAAGAAAGAAAATTTACCGGAAATATTAACATAAATCTCCCATGCACTGAAAAAAAAAACAGTGGACCGGATGATGTAACACTAGAAATGATTAAAGAAAGAAAAGAGGAGTTACTAAATCGGGTAAAAGATCTTAACAAATGTTTAAATGAAAACTCCATTCCACGATCATGAAATAAGGCAGATAAAATGTTAATATATAAAAAAGATGATACAGCTAAACGTGAAAACTATTGACTATTGAGCCTACTATCATATTTACAAGCTCTATACAAGTATTTCGAATGATGACACAAACAAGTTAACATTAAGCAAGCAGGTTTCAGAACCGGTTTTAGCACGCGTGATAACATTCCAATAAAAATCTCCATTTATATGTGCAGAGAATATATAATCTGAAATTGCACATGGCATTTGTAGATTATTAGAAAGGGAAATTAAAGTCGCGCTTAAAGAACATGTATAGATGATATCAATATAATAAGAAAATTTTACAACTAACCAACTATTAGGGGGGAAAACTCATTAAAAGGGAGAGCTAGGTAAGGAAACACAATAACTTCAAAGGTTTTTATAACATATTTTCAAATCATGTTCAAAAAATTTAAATTAGGATTTAAAAGGTATTAATATTGACGGAAAGGATCAATCTTGCGCATTTTACCAATGATATTGTCTTGATTAGTAATAATGCAGACACCTTGCAGGACATGATAACCCACTTCTCTAAAGCAATGGATTTAACAATGAATACATACCGCTAATTAGAAATAAAAATAGATGGGCCAAAAATTAGAGCAGGTTAACGAGTACTATCTTTTAGGTCAGGTGATTATATTTGACCGAACGTATCTCTTGTAGATAACTTTTGAAACATTCTATACACACTTGAAATCGCCCAAACTGGTCTTGTATAATATAAACATACATATACATGCATATACATACACATATGTAATATACATTTACAAATATCATATTTATTTCATTTTACTTTCCGTCCTTAAGATAATCTAATATTTTTTAAATAACTAAATTTTTTATAATAATATTGTCGGATGGATCGTATGTATAGGTAAGTATGCGCTGTTTATTCTTAGACTACAAAAAATCTTGTGTTGTTTAATAATTTTTAATTGATATTTACACTTTATTTTGCGAAAACAGTGGGAAGTTTTAATAGAACATTACTGAACATTGATTTTAAGTAATAAATATATTTCATTTAATGATCGGTAACGTACAAAATGTACCATGTGTATAAAGCGTTTTTCAGACTGTTTCATCTAAAAATATTTAAATCAGAAAACATAACGCCCATAACATTTTAGTTAAAATGTTCTTATTTTATTTATAATTAGAGCGTTTAATAATATTAAAACAAATTCTACGTTGGATAATTTAATGTTGTAAAACATTTTATTTCTTTTTCAAACAAATTTTAATGTAGAATTATTTTACATCGTTTTGGATTTGAATATTTTTATTACTATTATTATTATTATTTTTTTAACGTGATTATTTCGTTAAAATACATACAAAGTTAGATGCATATGTAGTATTCCACATATAAAATAAATGTGGGTTACAGATATTTAAATATAAGATAAATACCTTGAAGTGTGAGGGGGAGGAAAAAACTTGAAATATCTAATTCGCAACCCACCAAAAAGGTGAAGACAGATGCGCTGTATTAATATAATTCCTTAAGTTGGCGACGTATCTGAATGTCAATCGGTACATTGTGTTCATTACTGGTGGTAGAAAAATAAGGATTAATAATTGATGATGACCTACAAATGATAAAAAAACAACACATTTAGTATTTATGTTCTACTTGGAATTAAATTACCAACACCGAATGTGTGAACAAATAAAATTTAACTAAAAGAAAGTTTCAACAAATCGGGGAAGATTAAACGAAATGGTTAATTAAGAATTTGATTAAATATAAAAAAAAACACACACACGAATTTATGGGAGCACATCTAGATTTAATTTTAAAAAAATATATAATGTTCTGAAAAATGGAATTCACGATAAGTATTGTGATGAATAAAAATTTGAAGCAAGGTAAGAAAATATTTCTTCATAGTAAATGGATCGAGATGAATATAAGAATAATCCGATTCAAAATTTAATATTTTTCTTTTCACATTAAAGAGTAAGTTTTGTATATATATATATATATATATATATATATATATATATATATATATATATATATATATATATGTATGTATGTATGTATTATTATTTTTTTCAGTCGGATGCTTCTCCCAGGCCGAAAATTGTTGTCGCATTATATCCGTTTACCGCAGTTGAAAACGGTGATCTCTCTTTAGAAAAAGTGATTATATTATTGTTCATTTATTAAAAATAATAATGATTAATTTTTAATTTAGAACAGTATAGCAAAATTTATAGTTGTCAAATTCAATATTACGTGAAATAAAAATGGCTCAAAATTAAATAAACGATATTACATGACGTTTTGTTTACAATTTGACAGCCTTTGTAATGGGTCATTCGGAGCATTCTAAAACGTTTACTTTTATTTTTGGGAATATTTGTCTATTAAATATTACATTTATATTTAATCCCAGATTTTTACGCGTTTCATTTACACCGTTTAAAATATTCTTGCCTTTCCATAATTATCTTTTTAGTATGCCAAATTCTACTTATCGTAATTGCATGATTCTTTTAAATCCTGTTTGAAAACAACATTATCGTAATATATGTTAAAAATGACGGAAGAACACCGCGTTGTTTCGATCATTTATTTTAATGTTGTAGCCTCGGCATGTAACTACCTTTATTTCAGGTGTAATTGCTATCTTAATTTCGATCAATCTGAAGATAAAAAAATTGTAACATTAAACCGAAATATATTAAAAATTTATTTTCGCTTGAATAAGTACAAAATTTATACAATTAGAAAAGTGCAATTTTTTTTTTTAAATACTAAAACGAAACAATTCGATAAACTCTACGTATAATAAAGTATTCTTATTTTTTCAAAATTTACATCCTCTGAAAATGAAATGATCAGTTGCGTTATAAATAATAAAGCTTCAGTAAGGAAAGGAATATTATTATTTGATTTTAACGTTTTCACGCGTTAATTATTTATATACGGTGTTTTTTCAATGATGATATTAAATAATTTCATTACTTTATTTTCAAGGGAGAAGAATACGAGGTCGTTGACGATTCACAAAAATACTGGTGGAGAGCTAGAAATCAGCACGGGTATACAATATTTTACGATATTAATATAAATATTTTAACGCTGTTTTATTTTTTCGGCCTAGAATCGAGCAAATAATATGCGGATGACAGAACCAAACTTCAAATGATAAAACATTTTCGAAATATCTAATAAGCGAATTTAATAACGTTATTACAAACGATGTCTTCATACACGAAAATAATGTAGGAAAAATTTCAATATATAGTTACTAGCGTATATTTATCGAATTAAATTTTCAAATTATATATATATATTTATTTAAAAACGCCCGACTTCTAGGTTATTTGCGCCTACGATACAATACAATTTAGATAATTATAGATAACTTACTAATTGAATGAAAGGTTATTATATATTCTACAAATAATTCTACCATATGTACATCAAGAACACGTATAGATAATTCGATAGAAATTAAACGCAAAATTATTATGTCTTCTATAAGTTTAGATAGTTCGGTGAATTAAAATAGAAATAAAAACAATTCTAGCATGATTTATATCTTCTTGTATAATTTTATAGTTTTCGGAAATTTGTACTCCAGTTTCGTCGTTTCAAAGTGCGTCTTCTGTGAAGGATCTTGTCTGTTCGAATTGGCTTCTTCACGTTTCTTGTTCAGTTTTGGACATACGGAGATTATATGTTCAACGGACACATTTTGATTCCCACAAAATATGCACGGTGGTGGAAATTCATTTTGCAATAAGTGCCCGTCAGTTAGTTTAATTCTGCTTAGAAAAATCTCTTCTCGCCTGTTTACGCGATGTAAAGTTTCCCAATGTTCTACTATAACTTTAATTTGTCGTAATTTGTTCAATTTTGTCTCCCATATATTTTGAGCGGTGTTTAATATTAACTGTTTTTTGAATTTAATAAGTCTTTAAAATACGTCGATACACTCAGTATACTATTATGCCAAGGCGGATTAGTCGACTGACGGTAATTCGATTTAAATGTAGGTATCTGGAGTAATTAGTACATCTGACTGCGAATGGTTTATTTCTATCGCGATAAATCTTATATAAATTAGGATGAAACGTTTTATAGTAGTTAATATAATTTTTGTTACCGCTGAGCTTCACATAGTGCTACTTATCGAATTATCTCGAATAATAAATACGTAACTGAAAACCAGACGCAAATGATAAATAAAAAAATTAATAATAATAATAGGGATGTTTTAAAATAAAATAATCGTTGATTTATTTTTAATCTATAGCGCTGTCGGTTATATTCCGAGTAATTATGTTATGGGAAAAGAGTTGCTCGGATTGCAGAAATATGAGTAAGTTTTCTTTCTTCCTTTTTGTCCCATCTATATTAATCGTATTTGCGTAGTATATAAGTGTGTCATGTTACACGAGGTACAAAATACCGATAGTAAATTAATTAATTAATAATTTTTATATTATTCAAAATAGGTTAAAAGAACATAAAACGAATTTTCGGATGTAAAATGATTTCTGCAAAGAGGCGATATATACATTTTTTTTATCATTCAGTAAGGTAGAATATTAGATGCGATAGCTTATAAAACGTAATCTAATATTGGTAAATAACGTAATGTGGCAATTTTTTTTTTCTAAAGAAAAGAGACCTCCATTTTATACTTTTTTTTTTTTTTTTTTTTTAAGGTAATAGTAAAATACTTTAATAAGTAATCTGGTTAGCGTTAAATAGTTTTATTTTAAGAACGTGTACCGAATATCGATAAATTGTAAAATTAGATAATTACATTAATCGCGAACTTATTATTTTTATGAAGATGGTACGTTGGTGACATGTCCCGTCAACGGGCGGAATCATTGCTCAAACACGAAGATAAAGAAGGTTGTTTTGTAGTCCGCAATTCATCTACAAAAGGCCTCTATACATTATCGCTATACACTAAAATGTAAGCATTTTATTTTTCCCATTTTGTAAGTCTGTACGTAAGTACGAAAGGTATTATTTTAATTAATGCGCGCATAACAGATTTTTTAAAAGAATACAATGTATCAAACAAAAATATAGTTTCTTAATTAGTTACGATGAATATGTTTCATTACAACAAGATTTTAAAAAAAAAATCAAATATATATTACAATCTTAAAAAACATCTCGAATAAGTAATAATTATAAATACTTAATTATATAGGAAAACAAAATGTTGCAAAAGCACAGTCCAATAGTATGTTCTAATATTACGACGGATATTAATTATTTTTTATAATAAATCGTGCGGTTTAAACTGCTGTAGCCTACATTATCTCGTATTCAGCGATTAGGTACCGATGTAAATTATCGTTACGGTGGAACCAATCAAGCGAATTTATTTTGTTCTGTGCTCATATTTTTACCGTTACGATTTCTATGTATCGATTAAATATATATCATTGAAATGTTTTGACATAGATGTAAGTTTTATTGTATTTGTTTATACGGTAATTTCTTCCTTTATAGAATATTATACGCTTGTTGTAAAATCAGTGTTTTTACATTTAAAAGTCCAAATCCAAGAGGTACATGATAAGGAGCCGTTTTGACGAATTTGTTAGTGCTTTATTTAAATCGTCTATTTACATTATATTATTTATTGGACAAACATACTTTAATACAATATTTTATATTAGTAATAATTACGAAATAAGTTTGAGTAGCGTTATAATTTTCGAATATCTGACGTTATTTACAGTCCTCACAATCATATGAAACACTATCACATTAAACAGAACGGCAAAGGAGAATTTTATTTATCAGAAAAGCATTGCTGTTCTTCAATACCGGAATTAATCGCTTATCACCGGTATTATAGCGGCGGTTTGGCGACTCGTCTCAGAGTTTCTCCGTGCGACAGGCCGGTACCAGCTACAGCCGGCTTAAGCCACGGTATTAATTTTTCGTTTATTTTTACGAAATTAAATAAGTTTTATTATGTAAATAGGAATAATTAAAGATCATCTTTTTATAAGATTATTAACTAAAGTCGATTGTTTTTGTATTTCAGTTTAACGGAGCTGAATTTAACTGTTTATCCATACAAAACTAGAATTGTATATTATTTGCTTGTAGATTAAAGAGACCGTGTTTTACTCTTCGGGTTTAGTGATACTATATCGAAATTTAGTTTTTCCTGTACTTAAAAGTTTAAAACTTCAAATTTTACGTTTTAAATTTTAATTTTATTACATATACATTAGATGTAGTTATACAATAAGGTACTTAACATTCTTCATTATTCAATTATTCATGTATTCATGATTTTGTTTATGTGTTTTGTAAATATATTTCTTCTTCTTCTAGAACCGGGATTAAATATTCAGGTTCAATTATTGATTGCAAGTTGTATTATAAACATCTGTATCATATATAACGGGCTGTTATTAAAGAAATGCACGTATTTAAGAAACTATAATATCAATAATAGATATATTAATATTTACCGAAATTCTATCGCCTTATTGAAATCGAGTGTCGCGTTATTGCTGTTCTACATTTTCCCACCGCACGTCGTTTAAAATTTTTACAATATATTAGCCTTGAATTATCATCAGTAAACTCATCAATACGATACAGGGATATGGACATTCATTGCAGGACAATTGCCTGTTGGCCATATTATTAAAGAGCCGTATTATTTTTTATTTTATATATATATATATATATATATATATATATATATATATATATATATATATAAAACATAACGTCAGTTATGGTAACATATATATAACCGTATTACTCATAAATTTAAAGTAAACAGTACTTTTGTCTCTCGATCTGAACGTAATAATTTTTTTTTAAGAAACATCGATTGAATTACTAAGCAGCTATAATACATTTATTGGCTAATAGATACTCTAGCAAAGTTTTTGAACTTGTCTACTATGTTACCCAAATTTGAGTCGGCCACGCAAAATTAATGCAGTACCTGCACCGCTTTTGAATAAAGTCAACTAACCGGCGTTATGGATGCGTAACGCATGCACGTTTGACTAAGATTTAATAGCCAAGGCTTGAAATTAGATTTAAATATAGTTACTAATTTTAGTCATTTTTGACAGTTTTAGAGCTCGTCATTAAATTAAATGCAGGATGACCTATATTCACAATGGTATTAAAAAATAATTATAACGGGTATATATTAGATAATGTTATGTATTTCAATCATGAATTAAGTTATAAACTATCGGTTTTGTATATATAATCTAGATTTATTTGTAATAATTTATTTTTATTTCTAACTTAAACGTTTAGTACCATTCAATCTCTTAATATTGTGACACAAAGATTGTTATTTGAATATTCGGGAGGTTCAATATACACATACCTCATTCTTTACTTATGAACAATAATAATAACTATAAAAAAAAAAAACATAAAGTTGATAAATCTATACTGACTGTAAATAAAAATAAAATCGAAATAGTAACGACTAAATGACGTTTACTAGGCAATCTAATTTGAGGTTGTTTGTTATTATTTATTTCGGGTTTTTTCTTTACTTTTCAATAAGCTGGTATCATTTACCGGACCAACTAAATAAATAGGTTAGTTGCTATAGGCTTTTTACAATTAAAATATTCTTATACCTGATGGAATTTCAACTCAGGTAGTAAACTCAAAAGAGTTATGTCACGAGACTCAGCGAAAACAAGGAATTATTGATACTACATATTAGCTGTTGAAGTAAATGAATTATAATGAACCATGTAAGCAAGCAGTCTTTAGGTCCGGTATAAACGATTATAGAATATAATCCGGAATTATATATAGTATTTTCTGGTGAATAGAAAAAATTTAATTCAGTTAAATTATGGATAATACTAGAAGTATGTTCAATACAATTGCAATTCGTAAGAAAGTAATAAAATGTTATAGTATTCTACACAAAGATACGAAATTAATTATAAGAAAGTATGTTTAAAAATTAAGAAGCAAATGTAGATGAGTAAACATTAATGTGCTAACGAATTACAGGATATAATTGACCTACGTAAATCTAAGATCAACACATTTCATCAGTTGGATAAAGTATCGAAGGATATGAGCTGAAAAAAGATCAGAAATTTATAGATCAAGCAGATAAAGCTTAAAAAACAAAAGCATCTTTCACAGATTAGAAAAAGATAAATATATATCAAAACTTAGTTAAAGAGGAAGATATTTGAACTGTACGTTTTAACTTTGTTCGCTTATTCGTGTATACATAACGTTAGAAGATTTCTTATGATGCAGCGATCCGGTTATGAAACGGAAAATGCAGCAGATGTGTGAGACAACAGACGAAATTGACACGTATAGAACATATAACGTAATTGAAATAGAATTGGCAGAACGTGTGACAGAAAGATTCCATAAACAAATGAAAATATAACTAAGGAAGCGACCAAATGGTCGTACATCAGATGACACGAGTTATATAAAAGACATTTGAAAAAACTTCGTATGTACGAAAATGACTTTAGATAACTAGAAAATTTAATAGTGTCTTTATAAGTAAATAAACATTTTAGTAGCATAAAATATTAAAATGTACGTAGAAATTTATAGACACATGAATATTATTTTTTTTTTTCGGAATCAGCTTTGTACAGTTAAAAATAATATTTGCTATTAATATTAATAACAGTTTCGTATTTTTCTCAACGAACAGATAAGTGGGAAATAGATCCGGCAGAATTAACCTTGTTAGAAGAATTAGGTTCAGGACAGTTTGGAGTTGTACGCAGAGGTAAGCTACGCGGATGCGTTGACGTCGCAGTGAAAATGATGAAGGAAGGAACTATGTCCGAAGATGACTTTATCGAAGAGGCTAAAGTTATGACGTAAGTAATTTAAATTACATTTTTTATACATAAACTTCGAAATGAGTCATTCTTCAAATTTTTCTTTAGATTGGCCAATTAATTAAACATCGATTATTTTTTGGTGTAATATGCTTTCTTTTCGGGTTGTAAAAAAAAATTACTATTCGTTAAATTTTATTTTATTTTTTTTTTCATTAATTAAGGATCTACCAAATATACCGATTGTTGTGTAAATTGATAGTTCCTTTTAGCGGTTTTTGTGTTATCAGAATTTATTTACATATATTATTATATGTATTTTTGTGTGCAAACATAAATAAAAATCTTAAATTCCTCGATGTGTTGAACATAACGTTATATTGAAAATTCGAACACATATTTCAAATTTATTAATTTTTGACTGAACAAATGGATGGTTATCCTATTGATAGCAAACTTTTTAACTTTTACATGATTTGATTTTCGTGAAATACCCAAGTTAAAAAAAAAAAAAAAGTATATAATCGCGAATCACAGCTGAAAATTTGTTTTTATAGAGATTACAATTGTTTTTGGGAAAATTTATCGTATATTTATATTAATGTTTTTTTTTTCTTTTTGTTCCTAATACGAAATCTTTTTATTTTCATTTCGCAATCCTCTAAACGTTATTCTTTTAGTAAAATTATCTTTGAAGCAAACCAGTATGACGAAATAAAGAAAGTTTAGATTGTAAGTTTAAGTAATTGAACAATATTATACCTTAGTTATTTCGACTTAAATCTACGAATGAAATAAAATTAATCATTAGTTTAATATAACTATATGTACAACGTTAAATTCGTGTTTTTTCTTTTTAAGGAAACTACAACATCCAAATCTAGTCCAATTATACGGTGTATGTAGCAAACATCGTCCAATCTACATAATTACGGAATACATGAGACACGGATCATTATTGGAATACTTGAGACGTCACGAAAGTAGTCTAATAGTAAACGTCGGTCTTTTGCTAGACATGTGTATTCAAATATGTAAAGGCATGTCTTATTTAGAAAAACATAATTACATTCATCGCGATTTAGCCGCACGGAACTGTCTAGTAACATCGGAACATACAGTTAAAGTGGCCGATTTCGGCCTCGCCAGGTATTTCTATCGATATTTATATAATACGTAAACGTTATTTTAAACACCGGGGGGGGGGGGAAGACACGCCATCTCAATGAAAATATAGATGTAATAATGCGATGTGGAGTCTTCAATCATACATGCAGATTGCCATGAGCAGCTTGCGACACCCAAGCCCATGTGCATTTTTGTTCTCGCGTATAAATCAGAACGAATTATGTGAATAGAACACAAAATGTAAAAAAATTTTTAATCGAAATTATTTAAAGTATTCGAAGCAACTCGCAAAATTGTAAATTAAAAAAAAACGATGCGCTAAAACATATAGCATCTAACATCTATACGGTTCTATTTGTGTATCTGCGTTTCATGCTTCCCCTTATACTTGTTTACCATTTTAATGTTGCGAGTTGTTGGTAGTGTAATTTTTAGGTGGTTTAATGCGTCGGTAAACAGAGATACATTGTAATGTATATTCAGAGTAAAGCATTCGGTAATGGATAGCTGTGAACAGGTTTATTAATGTTAACTGAATGTGTTGGTGACTAGAAATACCCACGGTGCATAACTACACTCGTTTTATTCGCAACGCGCAAGACTAAATTGCAATATATCACACAAACGATTATTTTATTTCTACTAATCGATGCGTTATTTTTGAGGAGCATCTGGGCATCGATATACATACACGTAACTAACAAATAATAATTTAGAAGATACAGTTATTATTAGCAAATTTATTTTGTTGCAAAATGTATGTATGAAAAATATGATACAGAATGGTCATGTCTAAAATTAGACAATTTAAAAGTATAATATAAAGAATATACACGATGATTCTAATTATACTGACCTGGTCGAACACTTTAAATAAGTTATTTTATTAGCTCTGTCTTATTTTTGACCGATAATGAAATGGAATTAAACTGGATTTAGAGTATTTTGTTATATTTCCCAACATGAAAAAGTAGCAAACCGTATAAAATGTATCACCCGCAATTAACATTCGATAAAACGGGAATCAATCATGAATTAGACAAACATAAAAAAGTAATTCGTTACACAATAAACTTCCATTTTGTTGTTGACACGAGTCAGAAAGATGACTTTATAGAAGCAATTATGCAGACATGATTGACTAATTAATTGGTTAATTGGTTTTTGTATTTCTTTTTTAAATAAAGTGTACATAATTTTTTTTTATTAGGTATACACACACTAGAGATATTTAAAAAGATAGTAGGGCTTTAAAATAAATATCGCATTACTCATTAATTTAATCGCAAGCTAAACTTTTATTTCCAGTATTCGTCACTGCATATAAACACTTTTTTTTTTTTTAAATTATTACACGTATAAGTTCGTTTATATTATACGTATAATAATTGATTGCACACGTAGGTACGTTTTGGACGATGAATATACCAGTTCAGGAGGTACGAAATTTCCGATAAAGTGGGCGTCGCCGGAAGTGTTGAATTACACCCGTTTTTCCTCTAAATCGGACGTATGGGCGTTCGGCGTATTAATGTGGGAAATCTTTTCTTGCGGCAAAATGCCTTACGGACGATTAAAAAATACCGAGGTAGTGGAACGTGTTCAGCGCGGCGTCGTGTTAGAAAAACCGAAAATGTGTCTGAAAGAAATTTACGATAATATCATGCTAAATTGTTGGGCTCACAATCCGGAAGATAGGCCTTCATTTAGAGTCCTAAAAGATCAATTGACCACAGTTCTGCATGGATTAGTCGATTAAAGTCTTGTGTCTAGTTTCGTTGCCCTTTCACAGTATTAACGCGACAGTATTTCTAAGTCTTAACGAACAGATAATTGAAGATCAAATTTCGAACTAATTAATGAGATTTTAATATATATACATATATATATATATATATATATATATATATATATATATATATATATATATATATATATATATATATATATATATAATTTTGTTTAAAGAGAAAATTTTTTATACACGATTTCTTTATTACTTTTTACCATTATTATTATTATTACATTATAATAATCGATGCGCAGGAGCTTAGTAGTAATAGTAGACTGTTTTTAAAATTAGTGCTTCCTTTAATCGATACCTGCTCTCGATTTTTATTATTTTCTTAGATTATGTTGTTAATTATCATTTTGTAAAGAATAAATTAAATTATAAAGATGAATGAAGTTTATCATCTTTATTTCATTATTTAGCTAGGATCTTGTTTGGTATTATCTTTGGTTTATATTTTATGATTAACCTGGTGTGTGTAGAGTTCCCAGTATTGAGAAGCGTTGAAAGGAAAAATAAATTGGAAGAGTTGTTTCAAAAATGTGATTTACTCTTTCGGTATTAAACAGTTACGTTTCAAAATACAAAAATAAAAAGATATTTTTCAGAATTTTACGTTATATCTAAAGTAGATGAATACCAATATCAGAGGAAAGTTGACTAAAATTTCCAAAATTTAGTAAAACAATGATACTTGTCTTCTGTTTTTAAAGGCTACTGTATAGCTTTGAACTTAGTAAACAAAAAAAAACTCGCGTTTTTACGTAATTCTTGTTAATTATATATTTTTCAAAAAATTTGCAACTGTTGTGAGAGTAAATTTTTCCTAAAATAGAAAATAAAATTTTCTCTCATCTCTTTGAAATGGAAAGTGTCTATGAAAATTGTTAAAAATTTACAATGTAAAAATTGTATTAAAAAAAAAAAACCCTAAGATAAATTTAACTATGCAATATATTAATGTGATTTGTGGGCATTATAATAATTTGATCTGATTTTATCAACACGCTGTTTATGTATTAATTTGAAGAATGTGGAATGTACTGATTTTTATTAAAATAAATAATAAAAAAGAAGTTAAAATCATTAAAATTTTAACTGCATCAATATAGCTTATCAAATTTCAAGAAATATAACAAAATTTTTAAAATAAAATTATAAATTTGAAGATAAATTTAATATTAAAAATAATATAGAATTAATAAATTGTTTAAAAGTAATAAATCTTCAGAATAATGATATATTAATATCATTAGATATAGTTAATATGTTAGTGATTTTAACTTCTTTTTTGTTATTTATGATTATGTATTTTCGAAAAATTATATACAGTATTCTTTGTCTTTTTTTTTTTTACAGCTATCTTATTATTTCACGCCTAGATTTGAAAGCCATTCAAAGTTAATACTTTTTAGAACAAGAGCAATGTCCTGATTCAAACTTAATAATTTATTTATCTATGAAGTTAATAGTCTAATTTCTAAAGTCATTTCAGTCAAATTTGTTCTCGTGTTCTAATAGGAAAAATTCATTCTTCTATGTCATTGAAAATAAATTATATTAGCTAGCGTCACCATTTTTTCTTGTTTTGTTATATCGCTTTAAAACATTTCTACTTTATCGTGCTTCACGACGTTAGAAAGGTGCTTCATCGATAAAGTGACATAATCGCTTGCTTGTTATTTCTGCTTAGTCTTTAATGAAGTTTTCAGTGTTATCGCATAAAAAAAAAATCAAAGATTCGTTATTTCTTATCATACATTTACAATTAACAAAAGCAACATATTGAGTTTCTTCGCAAATATCTAATTGGTGAAACATTACACGTCCATTTGTTTTTCACTAGGATATTCCTTTGACACAATTATAACTAGGCGCACCAATTTCTGGTTATAGACTATTTTTAATTCGAAAAAGGTGTTCATTATAAACAAATCGAGATTTCTGTCGAATTGAAGTAGATATTTGTTATTACTGTTTTTTTAGCCAATACTTTAGTATATCCTTATGCGTGTATTCTCTCCAATTTGGGGGGATATGTTTCCTCGGTGGAATGTCATGTAAAATAAATCGTCGCGGAAAGCATTTGTTTTTTTACTGTTCATCTAAGCTGACTATATAAATATTTTTGTTCTCTAAATGTAAGTTCATTGATCTAATTTAATTACTTTTATAAAAATGTATATACCGACGTATGCAGGTTATCATAAGGCCGACTTCGGTGGGAGCAGGGACTTTTCCAATTCAATGTTTAATTCAAGAGTTAAAAACCCTTTCAGTACCATAAGTTATTTACATATAATTTCGTAGATACTATTTACTTATTGAATTTCAGATTTATGGTAGTAGAGAAGTAATATTGGAGGTAGAATACCGTTTACAGCATTTATTCGAAATTGTTTTCATTGACGTGTGTTCTATTTCCAGAAATCCGTTGATGATGATTTCCTGTTTTTCTAATTTTATATATCTGTTTTTTTTACTTTGTAATTTACACATTCCTCTTTAACGAATGGTGCAGTGCATAAATATTTTTTCTGTTTATCAGTAACCGATTTTATTTCACATTTTTATGAATACGATGCTGTTCAACTTGTAACTGATGGATAAATTTACAATTAAAACAGGTAAATGATTCTCAATTTTTGAACACATAAAACTGATTACTGATTCAAACAAAAACTGTTTTGTAAAAATTCATTCCAACGGGATTCTTTAAATATTGAAATAAAATATTTTTTAATTCGTTTTTCTTTTTTGCATCCTTGTGGTCAAGACTTACCGTGTTCTATTTTTTATTTTTTTTTACATAAAACAGATAAAAATGTTGTGCACCCAAACCCATATTTAAACAAGTAATCAGTAATGGCGAAGGCAGAAATTTGGGATTTACGCTAAATTTTTTCATATGTATACATGTATAAAAACAAACATACATAATTGCATTTAATTTTTTAATGTGTATATCGATCAACAAATAAATATTTTCACTTGAAAATTATAAGTTTATTCTATTTATGCTGTAGGCAACAATTTAGAAAAAAACATATATGTGCGATGTGATTAATTTTAGTAACAATGAAAATAATGCAACAATTTAATAACCATTTTCATGAATTTAATAAATTATTTTCTTAAGAAGTATGTGAGTAAATAAAAGAATACTGCTGCTACATTAAAACCCTTTCGTTCACCGTGGTTCCAATTGGAACCACTATTTTTTACACTAATTTACTGTATTTTAGATACATTACTACCATTAAGTAACTTTGGTTACAATTGGAACCACCTTTATCTATAATATGAAATCGATATTGGTAACTTGTGTATACGAAAAGTCAAAAAAGTAATGTTTACAATTGCAAATTATGTTTTTAGTTTGGTAAAATTTTGTAGTTCCTTTTGCTGTTTTTTATTTATTATTACAGAATATTTTGGATATATCACAACACCAAAGGTAAGATAATGCGTATATACTCATAGATTTATTCATTTTTATGTATATTATTTGTTATATTTTTTTAAAATTTGGTGGTTCCAATTGGAACCATAATTACACAACGGTAAAAATAGATAAAACTTTAATTTTTTTCTTCAGAATGGCGAAATTAACAGATCACGATATTGTTGACATTTTAAACGGAGATGATTCTGATATAGATATTTGTAGTGATGACGAAACAGAAGAACTTGAGTTGGATCATTTAGTTGAAGAAATTGAGGTTAGTTTTGTATCATATTGTTTACTAATGTAATATTTTATATGTTGGAAAATAAACGGATAATTGGTTACATATTCAAAAAAATGTATAAAGATTGTATTTTATTAGGTTGAAGAAGTAATGGATATGCATGCAGTAGAAGATCAAGTAGCGGCGTCTCAAGAAAATAAGAAACGTGTGAAATGGTTGTCTGGGACATTCGAAAATATATTACTACCAATTAATAATTCCTCAGAAAATGAAACTGTAGAACTATTGCTACCATTGTCATATTTTTCAAGAAAACAATTTATGCATAGCAGGCACAATTCGATTGAACAGATTTTTTAAGCCTCCATTGTGCAAGGAAAAACAATTTAAAAAACAAAAAAGAGGATTTGTGGAGCAAGTAATATTAAAAATGACAGGGTAGTAATTACTAGGTGGTTGGACAACAAGCCTGTAGCATTAGCGTCAAAATTTTGAAGGTGGAATAAAGCAAATAAAACTTATGAGATGGTGGATGTTCCTTCAGTAGTCAAGGAATATAATGCTGCTATGGGAGGGGTAGATAAGTTAAACTTTTTAATTGAATTATATAGGATTCGAATGAAATCCAGAAAATGGACTTTAAAAATGTTTTTTCATGCCATTGACCTCGCCATTACAAATTGTTGGTTGGAATATAAAAAAGCAGCAGAAAATTTAGGAGTTGATAAAAAAAAAATTATGGATCTATTACATTTCCGATTAGATATTGCAGAAAGCCTAATAAAAAGTGAGGAACAACCTCGAAAAAGAGGCAGACCATCTTTTGAAGAACAACAACAACCCAGTACATCAAAAGCAGCCACGGAAGTAAGGCCAGTACATTCAGTTCAGTGGGATAATGTGGGGCACTATCCTTGTCACACGGAAAGCAAAATACGGTGCAAGAAACCTAATTGTAATGGGAGGAGTAGATGGAAATGTACTAAATGTGAAGTACATCTTTGCTTGGAAAAAAATAAAAATTGTTTTACAGATTTTCATAAAAAATAAGTATTTTGTATATAGAAACTATATTTTTAGGAAATAGGCACATTGTTTTAATTATATATTAATATGTAAATAAATATATTTCATTATCTCTATTGTAAATATAAATTTGAAGAAACAACATTGTACTATTTTGTGCATATACTTTTTGTTTTGATATTTATAAAAAATGTTTTGTATTGTACCTTTCAGTACTTTTGTGCCCAATTGGAACCATCATTTTTTTCAAAAATGGCTTATGTAAAAATGAAAATTTTTGCAAAAATTTATTTTTAAAACCACAGAGATGCAATATGTAAAATATCAATTTTTTCATTCAACAGGAAAGAAGGTACCGAAAGGGTTAAAAATATAAAAATAATATTAGAATCTTGTTTTGAACATTAATTTTTGTTAAATATTAAAAATAATCGATAGTGTTTAGTGTAAGTTTTTATATATAGGCCGCGCCGGTGTTTGTTTACCTTTTTTTTTAGTGGTTGAATTCTTCAATATGATGATAGATAACATGTTGTAATGATTTTTTTTTTCGGTTTGTTCAGGGTAATTCAATATTAATATATAAAATATATCACGTATTAAATGAACAAATAGCAAATTATTTCAATAGGTTACGGGCACAGACGCTTTTAATTTTTAAATAGATATTTGCTTTTGTTTATTTGTAAAGTGTTAAAAGAAAAATATGTGTTATGTATACAAAGAAAGTTAGTTGTGTTAAGATTAAGACTAATATTAACTTTATTTTATTTAAGTGTACGTATGCATTACATTTTTTAAATAACTTTTCCAAGTGTTCAGTAATTTGCTAATTAGCCAAAATATGGAAGACATTAAGCCATTAACCAATGAAGTGGATTTGCCGATTTGGAAGAGGAAAATACGTGGTTTATTGGGTTTGGACATCGGGTGATGACGTATCTACTCATGTAGCCGAGTTGAAAAATCTGTGGAACGAGTTAAATAATGGGCTGAAAGTCAAAAACGAAAATCAATTACCGGATCTACTTTTGGTATGTAAAACTTTACAAATCTTACTTAGTATACTCGAAAATTTTAAATCAAACTGGATGCTTCTTACAAAAGATGAAGTTAGAACGTTCGACGAATTAACGATGCAACTTTGTGTTTTTGAGCGAAACATGAAATCTGCCAATGACACTGCTAATCAGGAGGCTCTAGTTGCTAAGTCTGATAAGCATAAAAAGAGTAATAACAATAACTATGTTCCTAATGGAAAAAGAGATCATAAGAAAGGTCATTGGGTGAGATCGTGTCATAAATGTATAGCAGATGGACGGCCTGCTCGAAAAGTAAAAAACAATAATGTACAGAGTAATAACATAGAAATTATTGGTTTGGTTTCTATTTATAATAATGTATTAGCAGCTGAACCGAATTATGAAGACTGGTGTGTGGATAATGGTGCTACAAAGCATATTACAAACTACTCTGATTGGTTTACTACTTTCAGAAAATTCGATAATTTATGCATTATTAGAGCAGCAGAAGAACGTTTAACTGCAGTAGGTAGCGGTGTTATCGAAGTACTGCCATCAGTGAATGGTAAAAGCCAACTTTTGTTATTAGAAGATGTTTGGTTAGTTCCTAAAATTGCAAGAAATTTGTTTTTGCCATTAGCAGCACATGATAAAAATTCTGATAACAAATTTAAGTCGACAGTCACTACCTGATCATTTTCAGTAAATGGATTTAAGGTACTCAGCAGAATTTGTGAAAAATGTGGTACACTGTATAAAGCAAGTATAAAGACAGCACCATCGAAAAATATGTTTATAGTTAATATTGCTGAATATAGTACTTTCTTGCAGCTTTATCATGAAAGATGGGGACATCAGGATAAACGACAGATTAAACAGAAGCTTGAAAAAGAATTAGACATTAAAGTAAAGCTTGATGATAATATCTGTGAGCCATGTATCTATGGTAAAGCATATCGTTTATCATTTGGGTGTGTATGAAACCAGGTGAACTAATTTCAGTTGATGTTTGTGGACCATTTGATGAGTCTTTCCAGAAGAAGCGATATTTGGTTGTATTTAAGGATGATTACACTAAATATCGTTACGGTTTTGTAATAATTAAGGAAAAATCAGACGTTAAAACTGTTCTAGAACAGATGCTTGCTCAAGTAGAAAAGCAAGTTCACAACATTAAGGAGTTACTCTGTGATAATGGTAAAGAATTTGACAATATATATATTCAGAAAATTCTTCAGAAAAGGGGGATTATGCAGAGATTAACAGCTCCATACACGCCAGAACAGAATGGCGATAGTGAACGAGATAATAGAACAATTGTAGCAATGGCTAGGACATTTAAATATTCAAATCCTGATAAAATCAATTTGGGCCGAATTAGTTATGACAGCAATTTATGTATTAAACAGAACAGGAAAATCATCATAAGATGGCGTTAGTTCATATGAGCTGTGGTTCAGGAAGAAACCGTGCACCAAACACTTAAGGATCATCAGTTCATTATGCTATGTTCATATTCCAGTACAACGAAGACACAAAATAGATAAGAAAGCAAGAAAGGTCTATCTTGTTGGATATGATGGAAATGAGCGATATCGCATTTATAGTCCTGAAAAAGGATGTATTATTTTATCAAGAGATGTCAAGTTTCACGAGACACTTCAGGACTGTTCACATAAAATAAAAGTACCTTTTTCAAGTACCTCATCTAAAGAAGAATCCAACAATAGAAATCATTGAAAAAGACATAGAAGATGATCGTGAAGAAGATCCAGAAAGCGAGAATAAATTGAGCAGAGAACATAAAGTGGATCAAACTTACAATACTCGAATCTTGCGTGACAGAAGCACACTTCATGCTCCAAAGTATTATGAAGATTTTGTGAATATAATGGCAACAGAAGAATTTCCTGAAATTTACGAAGCTGCGATACATAATGAAAACAGTATAGCTTGGAAGAACGCAATGAACAGTGAAATGGCTTCACTAAAAGAGAACAAGACATCGGAGTTAGTTCAACTACCTGTAGGAGCAAAGGCCATTCCATGCAAATGGGTTTATAGAGTAAAATTAAATCCAGATAGTACCACCTCAAAGTATAAAGCAAGACTAGTAGCCAAAAGCTATGATCAACGAAAAGGAGTTGACTATAGCAAAACTTTTAGTCCAGTAGCAAAACTATAAACGATCCGTTTAATACTTGCTATCAGTGCTACAGAGAAAATGCACTTAGCTTAGTTTGATGTGTCAACAGCCTTCCTCTATGGAGATCTGGAAGAAACAATTTTTATGAAACAACCAGATGGTTACAATGGTGACTAGTAATGTATGTAAGCTTAAGAAAAGTCTTTATGGGCTAAAGCAGTCACCACGATGCTGGAATAAATGTATTGGAGAATTTCTAAGATCGTTGCAATTTAAAGTCAGCAAAGAAGATTCATGCATGTTCATTAGAGAGAAAAATGATGCAAAAATTGTCGTAGCAATATATGTAGACGATGGTCTTATTGCAGCCACAGATCAAAGGGATCCTGATGAATTCTTAGATCAACTAAAAATAAAATTCAAGATCGTCTCAAAAGAAGCCTCATGGCCCTAGAGATACAGAAGCAGGATAATGGCGACATTGAGATTAGTCAAAAATCATATGCCCAGAAAATACTCGAGCGCTTTAATTTTGTTAGCTGTAAACCTGTTTCTTCTCCAATGCTTCCAAAACCAGAAAACATCATTCCAGGGAAAGCACCAGAGAAGAAAAACAATTTTCCATACAGACAGGCAGTTGGTGCACTTATGTATCTAAAGTTGGGTTCAAGACCAGATATTGCCTATAGTGTGAGTTCCCTGTCAAGATCATTGGAGAATCCTTCCTCAGAAGACATTATAAGACTCAAAAGAGTGTTTCAATGCATTGCTGGTACCATTAACATGGGTATAGTTTTTGCAATGTTATACCGATGCTGAATTTGGAGGATGTTCCAAAACTGGTCGTTCAACTTCAGGTGTTTTTATCAGTTATGCAAAAGGAGCTATTTCCTGGATGAGTCAACGACAGGGATCAGCCACAGAGTCAACAACCGAAGTAGAATTAGTTGCAGCAAGCGAAGCAACAAAAGAAATAATTTGGCTTAGTCGACTACTTAGTGAAATCACTGATTTACAGGAAAGACCTGTTTTACAGGTTGATAATGCAGCAGCTGTTCGTCTAGCTGAGAATACTGGAAATCATCGAAGAACCAAGCATATTCAGAGAAAGCATATCTTCATTAGAGAACATGTTGCTGATGGTAGACTGGATATTGAAAAAATTTCTTCTGAAAATCAGATTGCAGCTGTAATGACAAAGTCATTGGCCCAAACACGTTTAAAGGTTCTTATATATATATATATGTGTATATATATATATATATATATATATATATATATATATATATATATATGCATATGGGAACTTACAAGGGAAAGTGTTAAATATTAAAAATAATCGATGTTTAGTGTAAGTTTTTATATATAGACCGCGCCGATGTTTGTTTACTTTTGTTTAGTAGTTGAATTAATGTCTTCAATATGTTTGAAGATAACATGTTGTAATGTTTCGTGTTTTGTTTTTTTCGGTTTGTGCACGGTAATTCAATATTGATATGTAAAATATATCACGTTTTAAATGAACAAATAGCAAATTATTTCAATAATTTTCTTTATAATATAAACGATAAGTAAATTACTAATATATGTAATCATTATAAAAATAATATTTGACGTAAGACCCTATGGGAGTGTATACATCACATATTTTAAATATTTTTTTACAATTTCTTATACATTAATATTAATGTTATAATTTGTTACATGCAGCTTTACTTTGAAATACAATAATAAGTTTTGTTCAAAAATTAAAATTCTAATAACAGAATCGAAATAAGTTTTGTATCAAATTTTAAAACATACATATGTGCCCCTTTAGTCTAATTTTACATTATTTTGCAGTAGTATACGATTTCTTATAATTATTTTTATGAAATTACTCAATTTTTAAACGCAATCATATATAAACATTATACTAACGGTGCTGAATAAAAGGAAAAATGCTTCGAAAGGGGCCGGACCCTATTAAGAGTCGAATTCAAGTTTTAACCTAAAAATGTATACATATTTTTGCATATATTCACATTTTATATATATATATATATATATATATATGATTTTTATACGTAAAAAAGCAATTTTATTAATGAGTTATGTTTATGGAACATAAAAAAAAAAAATATTCTTTTTGCCCCCACAGTTTTTTTCAAGTCGGCGCACCTGAATGTTATTACAATGCCATGTAAACATTTTATCCGAATTAATAATCTTATTCAAATTACATAATTTCCAGCTAGTAATGCCACCATTTCTAAACAAAACTACGATATAAATTCTTACATTCCATAATCCGAATGTCAAAACCACTACCGGAACTCATTAATAATATAAACTTTAATATCGAAATTTCAAAAATAAAAAAAAAAATTAACACGGACAACAATTTTAATCACAATAAATACAAGAAACTCCTAATTTCTATTAATGTTCGTTCTTTTTCCCCTTAACGTGCCATATACTGCTACAAGGTCGGACGATTGGATGAGTCGAATTAATATTTTAAAAGCGAAGTTATATGATTTTCTAAAAAAAAAACATTCATCTACAAATATACACCGACGAATATCAATCCACAATTATATACGATAAAACCTAGGTATATCATCAACCACTAGACTCATCTGTTGTTGCAGCCTAATTATTAGTAATGTATATACCTTTAAAACTTTAAATAGACACAATCAAACGTAAATAAATTGGTATTCTTCTAGACTCCAGCTCATACAGGAATAGTTGGCAATGAAAACAAAGACAAAACAACAAAAATATACAAATCAACAACCAACACTGATTTACAAAAAATCACACACGATCGTATCAGAAATTTTGTAAATGTACACACTCTCACCTATACCTGATAAAGCCAAAGTTTGAATATTGGTAGACAGAAGAACAAATAAACAGAACAGAAGAAAGAGCATTAGCTATTATTTACTAATACAAGTCTCTTCACTCTACTTTGTAATTGCAAGTCACAATTAACCATAAATTCATCGGACTGTAAAATTATATAAATTATCAAATGATACAATAAAAACTATACCAAAATAAAAACAAAAATCTATTGAAATTTCATATAAAAATACGCTTTTAATAGCGGTAACATTTCATTGCTTAATACTATTGATTTTGTTGAAATCAAATATGTAAAATTAATTCCGTGCATTTGTAGCAATTTATCGGTTTATCGATTAATCGTTTTCCCCCGCATCTTAATCATATAAACTTTGGGAGATGTTCATGTTGAAACCGGTTCTATTCCCCATCGGTTAACGTCCTGCGGTTTTTGCTTTTCATCATGATTTGTACATATTCACAGATAACCTAAAATAATTATAATTTTAACAATCTTTTTTTTTCTCAATGGTTAATGAAATATCAATCAAAATTTAAATGTATACTGAGGAAAATTGAATCAATTTTGGAAACTGACTTTATACCGGAGTTGATTTTACTTCAATTACATGACTGATGAAGTAAAGCAAAAATTATACTAGATTTTAGTCTTAAGACAGAACTACTGTTAAAAAGTTTTTTGAATAACAGCAATTTGTATGATAAAATTATTCGATTTTCTGGTGTATTGTATATATTTCTAAAGTTGCATTCGCTAATATCAAAATTTTGCGTACTAATCAAAACGAATCCAATGAAATTTATCTATAGTTTTCCATATAACAATTTTATCGATTAGTTATTTCATAAACACTTGTACACCGTAATATATTTAATCGACGAAAACGTACATGACTCAATGTAAGAGTAGATTTAATTAATTTATTGCAAATAGAACATATAAATCGTACGTGTTTCCAAATTTGAACTGTAAGAAAAATAAAAATGTTATATTAACTGAAATATCATACTAACCAACAATTATTATCGATCTGACGTACCATACGTTATTTATTGTCATTTTCGTAACAAACCTGAACGTGCCCTTGTATAATTTTTGAACATGCTGTACAATATTTTGTTTTATACCCAATACAAGCGTTGCACATTCCAAAATGGCCACACGGTATACATATTATCGTACATATATTTGTAACACAAAATTTACACAAAGGATGCGATTCAGTCACGTTCGAAGATTCGCCGCAATTTTGATCATTATTTTGTGTACTCTCATTCAATTGTTCATCTGAAACTATAAACGAATTCAATTATTTTTAACAGTTTTTTATTTTTCGTTTGAAAAATTCAATTTTATGATTTAGGCCAACGCTAAGTTTTGTCATTTGTTAATTTTAAGTATGGATGTGAATAATATGCTGATGAAGTTTTTAAAATTCTCCAGATACTATACGTTGCTCCAAGTACAGGAAAAGCGAGTCAAATTTAAATGTGAGAGTTGAGAAACGCTACTAAAAATGCTGGAAAGCATAAAGAGGTGGGAGATCTCATTTATGTAGATCTAATAAAACACACAACTATGACCTATGAAAAAGTGATGCTAAATGTTCAGAACTGAAAACCAACGATCATTAAATGCCAATAAGGAAATTATTGCGTGCTTCATTGATTGCGAAAAAGTATTTGGGAAATGCTGAAAAAATGCAATATCAATTTAAAAATCGTCAAGAAGCTTTATTGGAATCAAAATGTTAATTTAAAGATTTAAACGGAGCACTTAAAGAACAAATGTAATGTAAAGAAAGGAGTTACATAAGACTGCCTAGAACAGACTTCATCAAATCGGCATATCGCTTATTCTTAGATATTATAATAAGTTAAAAATTCGTATCAATCCATCGAAAACCGAAGTGATTTTCTTAAAACTGTTAAATAATCTGATCGGTAAACAGCATTAACTGGTCAGATTGGTTTTTGACAGCAACTTCAATAAACATATCATCTATCTTAGACTAATAAATCCATTTGTTCTATATATCTTACGATTAATAGAAAATCATTTTTAAATACACTCAATGAATTAATTATTTATAAAAAACACTATAATAAATCCGGTATTTATTTAGGCTTGTAGAATAATGAGATTCTATGTATGGTCTGTATTAAAATACGACTACGAACGTAGACTACGAGCGCGGAATGTGAAAACAAATTGCGTACTTTTTAAACGTACTGATATCGATGATTGTTACGAATATCATGGAAATATTACATAAAATCCGAGAAGGTGGAAATTTTATGCTTGCAATACAAGGAAAATCAACAAGAAGCAGAATGCGACAGGAATTGATAACGAAAAATCCACCGAGTAACTCACTTTGTATAAGAACCTCAAAGAACTCAATACGGACGTTCGAAACCGACAGACGTGAATGAACCTCCTTATAGGAGAAGCGATCATGATGAGTATACGATGAATATTAATATAATACTCTAATAAGTTTACAGTTTCTTGTAGGATGAAAGCTTAAGTTTTCTTTTATATCCATGATACGTTAACTCAACAGTTGCCCGATTTTATTTATTTCATCATTTTAATATTTTTAATTTGTATAACTATAAAAACTAAACGTTTATTTATGTTCTAGTAATTAACGCATGCGTTTAATTTATATATTAATTGTCAACGCGTTTAATATTTTACTTTTTGCTATAAAAGAATCAAACATCTACATTAATATCAGTTCAGAGTGGAAGGTCTTATTCGACATCACAATTTATAAACCGATAACACGCTTTTCCTTAATATTATTATATATTTTTTTTATAACAAACAAACAATATAATTTACATTTTTTTATTCAATAGTTCCTATCCGCCTTATTAAAACAGATTGCGAAACGATTATACATAAATTATTCTAAACATTTGTAAATACTATACGTGGCAATAAATTATATAGATTAAAAATAAAAAGTACGCAGTTAAAAATGAATTTCTCTCAGATTAAATCTAATATAACAATTAAAAAGTCATCCTGTGCCCATTAAATATATATATATATATTAAAAAAAAATTATATTTTTAAACATGATAATGAGAAATATCACTATAAACTAGAAAATTACTGTTTTCAAAAATTATTTAATTTATTTTATACCCGGTAAGTTACCTCGTGAATTTGCTTTACAACAGGATCCTTTTGTATAATAATTATTCTATTGATATAATAATTAAGTTTGAATCCGACTATAGAGTTTTAAAAAATTAAGATTACGTGTAAAAACAGATATACTCTACATATGATAACATACAAAAAACTTCCTCGATAATTATTTCTTCAGTTAAATCATTTTCCGGAGTACGTAATGCAGATTGTTCATTTGGGTATGAATTATTTTCATTATCAAGCAAGTTCTTGTCTGGTATGGGCTCCTTAGGACACGGTAACATTGGGAAGTCGCCATCTGTAATATTAATGCATTTTTCAAAAAGTGTTTCAATAATGATGACTATTTTGTTTTATACAACATTATGGTTTTTATAAGTAAAAAAAAATGTCGAATAAAATGAGAAAAGTACATTGACGAAAAAAAAATATATTTATTTATTGTTTAAACTATTAATTGTTTTTTGAAAATACGATAACGTTGTATTTAAATCAAATTACACATTAATACATATGTTTTCGTATATAATACAGTAATATATAAAAATTTTTTCAGGTAACATAAACATAAGGGTACAATTCGATGAGTTTTTGAGTAACATAAATTTCACATTTTCGTGCTAATAATTTATAACATTAATTACATAAATATATTAATGTGATCAGTAAAAACAAAACAAAACTGATGAGCATAATTAAAATTACAAATATATTTAAAGCTGTACATCTATAAAATTATAATGATATATAAATTAATTAGCACATTTATCTTTAATTTAATATGTATACTTTATGTAAATGGTATATGCTTGTTCTACTACAATAGTTTAACTTTCAAAATTTGAGTCCAAATTTTCTCAATAAAATAAGTTCATGTGAAACAACAAAATGCTTGCCAGTGGAATTGCTTATATATTAAATATTATCAATCTTGTTTATCTACTCTTCTCTCTTATTCGGGGGGACAAATTATATAATAACTATTAGTAAAATAAATAAAATAAAAATACTCTACACAATATCACAAATTATATTTTTATAACATATAACTTGTTTTACCATATAGAATACTTTCATTTTCAAGTTGTATCACTAAGGAAGCAATGCAGATATGTTGATAATTTACTCATTATGAATGCAATGTGTTATTATTTCTTTTACTTATTTTTGTTTATTGTTTTTATTTTCATTTATAAATCACTAAGCGTCGTCTGAATGAAATTTTTATCAAATATTTTTATAAAATTTCACCGAATCTATATATTTGTCTATTACATTATGTTAAGACTATGCTTTCTGAGCGCGTGCGTAATTACTTTTTAACGATTAAAATTTACTTAGGCGATCTCAACTTATACAGATCCTATTGAAGATTTATAGGTATCTCATATCTTAAGGGAAAAATCTCCTATCAGAGTGTTTGTATCTTTTAAATTATGATTAAACAAAAAAATCCTTAAGAACCCCTCCTCCTATATCGACATCTTTTTCGCTGTATATTTATCCATATAATAGCAGTACATACCGCCGACAACCAGCCACAATCTTGTGGACTATAGAACATTTTAACTTTATGGTGAACTGACTTCTAATCCTGCTAATGGAGAGCTGAACGAGCCAGATGTGATATGTTTCGCTTCATTCATATCAAGAAGTAAAATTTTTTATTCTTTATATTAAGTTTTTCTGTAATGAATTAATTTATATTAAATAAATGAACAGGTTGTTTTCCTCCCCTTTTCACAAAATCTCTCCGGGGCATGATTTAATTACATCCATGATGATCAAGAAATTACCGGAAAAAGGCTGTTACACTGTTAGCATATATATTCAATGCCGCTTAAGCTACACTCCTATACAGTAGAAATTTGCGAACATAATTGTTATACCTAAACCGGGGAAGCCACCGATTGAGTTGGCTTCGTATAGACCTATAAGTCTGCTTCCACTGTTAAGAAGACTGAAACCTGTTCTGGTCGTAAACAATATAATACCTCACTATCAATTTGGTTTTGGAGATCAACATAGCACAGTAGAACAAATTCACAGGGTTGTTAATGTTATCCACAGAAGCTTTGAAGAAAAGAAGTTCTGTTCGGCGGTGTTTCTGGACATAGAAAAAACGTTCGATAAAGTGTGGCACGATGACCTACTTTATAAAATAAAACGCAAATTACCGGTTCCTTATTACTTATTAATAAAATCTTATCTCTCAGAAAGATACTTTCAGGTTACTGTCAATGAGTCAGTTTCTAACATCTACTCTATTCGAATAAGAGTACCCCAAGGTAGTGTACCCGATACTTTATCAAATATACTTGATTACTAAAAATAGTTAAAATCACTAAATTTATTTTTAATTATGCGAAGCTTTTCGGCATTTACGCCATTGTCAAGCTATATACAGTTAAAATTAATTAATATAAAATCATAACATATTAATTTAAAACTAAGTTTACAATTTTACACAAAAATCAAATATTCTCTTCGGATTTTCCGCTAAATGTCACAACTACAGCTATGTTTGCTATGACACTGTTATATTATCTGCCGACTGTGACATTGAGTTAGCATCAAACCAATTGCAGAGACATCTACAGGAACTAGAAAAATGGTTCAAAGATTAAAGTCAACGAAACTAAATGTTTGCATATTGTGTTCACACTGAATACGAATCATCCAGCATTAACGCTCAATGGAGTAGAAATCCCCACCGCAGGTAGTGTGAAATACCTTGGTGTGCACTTGAATCATAAACTGACGTAGAGAAAACACATTTATGCAAAAAAAAAAAAAAAACAACATAAAATTTAGTAGTATGTATTGGTTAATCGGAAAGACATCTAAGCTTCCAATAGAAAGCAAAGTCTTATTGTATAAGGCGATCCTAAGACCTACTATATGGTGTTACGGGATAGAACTTTGGAGTTCAGCTAGCAATTCGAATATCGATGTCATACGGTCAACCGAAGATAGGATATTGCGTTCAATCATCGGTGCGCCATGGTTCGTGCGCAATGATGACATACGAAAAGATTTGGAAATACCATCAATCAAAGAAGTGATCAGCAGTCATACGGAACGATACATGCAACGGCTAGACAAACACATTAACCACCTGGCCCATATTCTGATTGTAAACCGGTCTAGATTCGTACGTTTAAAAATGCGTAATATTATTAACTAGCACATCCTACAACACTGCGCCTAGGGCTTGCGTACCATTTAGAAAATAGTCCAGTCATAAGATAAGGAGCTGTGCCACTGGGACACGCCCCATTAAATACATTTATTTTTAAAAGTTATCCACGCCGCTTATTGCCTCAAATAGGCATTGCGAGCATTAAAAAAAAAAAAAAAAAAAAAAGTGGGTTGTGATTACTACTTTGCAGCACTCAATAATAATAATAATAATAATAGAAAAATAAAATAAAAATTGTGTTTAAAAAAATATTTTTACTGTATAATTTAATTAATCGTCAATGGTATACAATTCTTCTTTTAAAGTTTTATTTGAAATTGGCTTCTCAGAATATTCAATCTTTATGCTAATTAAAAGTTTTCGACACGGTAATTGATATTTATCCAAATATAAACAGGATTTTTATATTTACATACGTTTTTATTTTCATACTATTTTCGCGATAAAAATATTTGAATCTGAAAATATATCCATAGGATTTCACATTAAAGAGTTTTTATTTTTTTTTATTAGAATGTTTAATAATATGAAATAAATTCTAAATCATATCATCTTATTATTTTTTGTTAAACATTTCATTTATTCGAAGTAATTCATTAAGCAAAGATTTCAATACGGAAAATAATCATCTTCATATTTATATAAATAACAAGTAAAAACGTTCAATTAGATAAAAAGTAATAAATAACAATGATACAACTAACCAATATCATATTCCGAAATGTTCATCGTAGCAGAACTTAACATTCTTAAAAATTCTTCTAAAGAAGCACGTCCATTCTGATAATTACTCATTGCGTTAGAAATTCTTATGTCCTTAATTAGCGGTTTAGAAACAACTCCATGAGTGTGAATTCGATTGTAAGCAGCGGTGTATATTGTTGAATACATATTTTCTATTTTACCAAGACCTTCTGTAAAGCAAGAAAACATAACTACTTAAATTATGGGAATAACAGATTTCAATTTAGAAATAAATGAGTTATTAAATTCATTTTTTAAATAACGTTTATTTAAAATTTGTATTTAAATACTCCCTGCACAAATGTTGATAATAATAGTTTAAGAATTTTTTTAAAACCATTCACTTCCTATAGTAATAGACATTATTATTCTGACTATATGTGAAGTACAAACAAAAATCTGAGTTCATTTATGTTTATTTCCTTCCTATCTAGAACTGAACAGGCTGTCCCATCATCAACCAGATGTAATAATTGCGAAAAGTTGTATAAGGAGTGTAGACTCAGTAGAACAACTCTCAAGTTACTGACTACTGACATCAGACAACATTATTAGACGAAATAAATTGTATTGTATATTTTCCGAAAATAGATATTCATTTGAATCGTCAACTTGCCGATCGATGGTAAGTATAAAGTTTTTCATCATCGCGTAATTCATAAATATCACGGAAAATGCAGACACCCCACTTCGTATAACATCATATGCGCGCGCCCCTATGTTGCATATACTAAGTAACTTGAATGCTAAACCATTTTGTACGCAAAAATAACGTACAATGGGCTAATTACAATGTTCAGCAATAAACAATATGATGAAAATGTTATGTAAGCAATCAAACAAGAAAGAATCAATGATTAATTTAAAATGGTAACATATGTAAAAGCAATCTATTACCGGATACAACAACAGTCGAAAATAGTACGCACAATCACGTCCGCGCCGATATATGTCTCAAACTTAACGTTTCACAACGATCTCATACCATCTATTCAAGAACCTCACGCTGAACAGTACAAGAAATTTTTTGAGAAACTACAAAATAATGCAAATTCAAACATAAGCGGAATGTATACGGTCACATTGCCGGATAATCCCCAGAGACGATTGAAAAGAAGAAAACCTTTCTATTACTTGAATATGACAAATCCGGGTCAACGTGATTTAATCTTATCCTCAATCCTCTCAGGCTAGTCGAATCACTGGAGTCATTAATCCAATACTGACTTTTCCCTTTATGTTTTCTATCCTCCTTTTACTTCCTTTTCCCTCGTTCTATTTCTTAGCACCGTTGGTTGTGGTATTATACCGGTATAACGAAAAGAAAACCAATTTCGTTTTCTTACGATCATCTAGAAATTTATTTAGATAATAAAAAATATTTAGGCACTATTCATGATTTTTTTCGGTGTAAACCATGTCAATTTTGTTCAATTACTAATTGTTTCGAAAACAATCACAGTTTTAAATAAAACTATTAATTGTTTATATTTTTTTCGAAACATCACGTAATTACACACAAAAAAAATCATGAACACGCAGAATATAAAAAAAAATCATGAACACAGAATATAATTTTACTAAACAAACATAACATGGATAGTGTTCATTCTGATTAGATAATATATTTTCATAATAAATTAAAAGTCTGTACCCGTAAATGTGATTACAGTAGGATGCACCTTTCCACATCTTCTTACACCAAGCAATTGTACTAAGAAACCTGTATATTCTTCGCAATAATTATTTATTCGATGTGGATTGTAATCAACTGATAGATGTTCTGAAGTCACGCCTGAGTTAAAAGTAAAATTTAATATTGAAGTGAACATTTTTTTGAAGACAAAAAGAAAAAGAAAAAAATATGAAATGTGTTACAGTGCACATAGCAACGTTTGCAGATGATACATTACTGGTTGCATCGAACTTAAATGAATGTTATTACTGCTCTACAAAACAAACTAGCTAGACTGCATTAGTGTACTCAAAAGTAGGAACTAAATATAAATTCGGAGAAGCCCGTATATGTGTCATTTATTAATAGAAGAGATTATAATAAAAAAGTATCGATAGGAAACAGCGTGATACACAGAAAAAAAATGAAGTAAAGTATCTAGGGATACACCTACATAAAAAATTAACGTAGAAAATTCATATACAAAAGAAAGGAAAAGCTGAAATTAAAAAAGTTATAGAGGATCGCAGGATACAATTCTGAATTGATTACTGGTGTACAAAGTTGCATCGAAACCAAACTGGAGTTACGGCGCATAAATTTTGGTATGCGCAAAGAAATCAAATACCACCGTGTATTTTTTTCCAATATAAAAGGAGTGAATATACGAACAATCTCAGTAAAATAAATAAAGTAACCGGTGTAAAATGAGGACTGTGGTGTGTGAATTTTAAAATGGCACGTAAAATAGTTAATATAAGGAAAATCGAATTGAGAAAAACCTGTTTTAAGTACTATTCGACATCAATTTTAGCTCAAATTAAAACTGGTATAATTATTTAAAAAAACAAAAACAAAAAACGTACAAAAGCAAATATCTAGAATGATACCTACCGCGATTAAAATGAGAATGACAACAAACATTATATAATACTCATTAAAATATCACAGGTACGATAACTGCTTTAAAAATATACAATGTATCATAATTAAAATAAAAAATATATAATTAAAATGGATCAGTTTCACTGTTAATTTTTCGAATAAATTAAATTGTTCCGATTTTTTTACTAACCGTTCAGCCAATATTCTTGTACAAATTTTAATAGCGTGGTAAATTCTGAAGTTATGTTCTGATGCGACAAAATTAAACGTGATGCTACACGAAAACCTAGCTGTAATTCAGCGGCTGGTAATAAAGGTAACGCGATAAACATTTTTGTATACGTGTGCAAATTGCCATCTTGTTTAATGTGCGGCACTAGGTCTAAATTAAACAACCTGGTTCGAATGTCCTGTATCAAACATTAAAAAGCACAGAGAAAAAATTCTTTATCAGTTATGTAAACACTAGTGGTGTGAAAAGCTATACATCAATATATTGTATTTAATTTTCAGAAAGTGACCTTTCTTGACTGAAAATAATATAATATAGTTACCATATCCTTCGTTATTTGTATTTAAATTTACTCGATTTTATTTTTTTATTGCAATAACTCATTATATATAAAAACATAAATACAATTTTACCCTACATATATAACTATTAAAAAAAAAAAAAAAAATGGTTATATACATACATTAAATTTTTTTTGCCGTGGGTAAAGATACGAGCTATAGTGATTTGAAACATTACAGGTTGAGCAAGTACGTGAATAAGTTTTGGATAGAATATAAGAGAGAGTTAAACGAGTGTGAGCTGTTTGGACACGGAACAACGTCAATTCATCCCGTCTTGTGTAATGAATACGCTAAATAGAGCACATACCGATTTATTGAGGTAAACCGGAAAATCTTACTGTTGCTTGTTCCTTGAATTTATGGAACATGCAGTGACTCATATCGGAACAACTCCCTGGAAGTGATTCTGTAGGAGACATCAAGACGGCTTCTTACACAATTCTATCTGTTTCTTCCTTCCTTCCATATTCCCTATACACAGGAATTCAGAATATATGGGCCTGCAGACTGATTGTTGATTGTCAAATTAATTTTCTCAGATAATGGATGTATACATCTGGAATTTTCTTTTTTTTTTTTTTTGATCGAATACAGCGAGTCTGTGACAATGAAAATTTCATGCTCATTTTTAGAAGACGCAATTAGTATAGTCTGCAGAATTGTAAATAGTTTGTATGATAAGACATTATAGTACGACGGAAGTGGAGAATGGATTATATCATCATTATGACAGCGCAGTCACAACGATCTTAATCTTTTGGTCCATCTATATAGCATATTAAAAAATTACTGTATTGCGAAATGTAGTAATATAGCTTTTGCAAATACCTTAGAAAAATGATACCAATTACCGATTACTTTGGAATTTGGGAAAACAACATCAATCGCATCTCGAATGATGCTATCGAATGGAACAATAATGGAAGAAGGATCCCAAGCTGGTAATTCCTGCACTATTCGCTGTAATAATTGTCTGTACGCATCAATGGAGTGCATCTTCACGATTGCAAACGCAAAAGGAATTTCCTATAATTTAGCAAAGGATGAACTCGAAATGAATATTTTCTTATATAATAATGAAAAGAATGTTATTTAACTAATATTTCGGCTATTAAAAATTTAACAATGGAAAAATAAAAATAAAGAAAATGATATACATTATTATTATTATCTATCAGATGGTCAACTAATATCTCGTGCAATAAGCTCTTCTCGAATTTCGGATTAAATGGTGTTATAAACGTTTAGAACAATATTTTATTTTAAAATTGTACCAAATGAAACAATTTAACATATATATCTGAAATCTCTCATTTCTGAAATTCATTACTGATAAAAAGTAAATTTCACAAAAAAATATACAAAATAAAGTGAAAATGATTTAGCGTAATTGTGGATACCAGAAGTTTTGAAAGATTTTATAAAATCATATCAAATTTTCAAGTATCAGTTAAAATGAAAACTTTTGATATCATAAAAATAAGTATTTTGAAAAAAGAATAATGATACAGTTTTAAATAAGAAATGGCAACAATTAAAATATAACGAACTTGATAATCATTTCAAACAGTTCGGAAAAACATTTGTGTGGTGGAGACTACAATGCCAAACATGCCAAATGGGGTTCGCACACACCAAATAGTAGAGGAAAATATCTAAATAACATAATCCAAAAGCAACAATTACACTTTATAGCACCAAACCAACCCACCTACTGGCCTACACGCCGAAATCGTACTCCAGAATTATTGGACTTTTATGTTACTAAGGGAATCAAACACGTAATTGAAGAGTGCAAAACACTCATATCTGAAATTTCTTCCGATCACTATCCAGTACTCCTATCACTAGATACAATTAAAAAAAAAAAAATGTTAATGCTCCATTAATTAACAAATCAACCGATTGGGAATTTTTTAATAAACTAATCACTCACCATACTAACTTAAATGTAAAAATTAAAACAAGAACAGATATAGATACGCAAATAGAAAACATAACGAACACCATCAAAACATGTGCCGAATTATCAACAAACAACCCAGCTTATACACACAAAATAAACACTCAATACGTGCAGGTAAAAATCAGGCAGCTAATCCGAGATATGCGACGAGCACGAAATCGTTTGCAAAGATATAAATACCCTACATACAAAACAATCTACAATCGCTCTAGAAACCGTTTGAAACGAGCAATGAGTCAATATAAACAAAACTCATTTCAACAAGAGCTTCGCATCTTAAATACTGCAGATAATTCCCTCTGGCACACCACAAAAAAGATCTTAAAAAATCACAATGTAATTTCTCCGATTATAACGAAAGAAGGTAATTGGTTAAAATCAAGCTCAGATACGGCACAATATTTCGCTAATCACATGGCCAATGTCTTCTCACCGCACACAGAAATTTACAAACATAAATTTTGTGAAAAAATAGATAAGGTACTTTCTGCCCCACTTCAACTATCAGTCCCATTAAGGACTTTTTCACCAAAAGAAGTAGAATATGAAATAAAGCACCTACCATTAAGAAAGTCACCTGGTGAAGACAGAATAACCGGTGAATTACTTCGACATATTCCAAATCGTATGATATTACTCCTTGCATATATATTTAATGCAATTGTTAAAATATCATACTTTCCCGATAAATGGAAAAAATCCATACTTGTCATGGTTTTAAAACCCAACAAACCGGAAAGTCGTGTCATGTCATACAGGCCCATTAGTCTCCTGAACACCTTATCTAAACTTCTAGAGAAGTTAATATTAAGAAGAATTACTCCGATAATCGAACAGAGGAAAATAATTTCTAATCATCAGTTCGGTTTTAGGAGGAACCACTTTACGGTGCATCAGTGTCATCGATTAGTCGATGCTATAACATCTTGCTTACAAAGAGGTATGTACTGTTCTGCAGTCTTCCTCGATGTAAGTCAAGCATTTGACAAAGTCTGGCATTCAGGACTAAAATACAAAATAAAGTCATTTTTGCCTTCTGAATACTACCTGCTGTTATCGTCTTATCTAGACAACCGCAAATTTAAAGTGCGATATAACAATGAGTTCTCAGAATGGTGCAAAATCACAGCCTCAGTTCCCCAAGGAAGTATCTTGGGTCTTGTGTTATATTCAATATATAACAGCTGACATCCCAACATCTGGATATTCAAGCATATCGACATATGCAGATGATATAGCAATCATCGCCCGACACACAAATCCAGGATTGGTATCACAGCTAACAAAATTTCATTTACGAATTCTCGGTAAATGGTCTACAAAATGGCGGATTAAACTCAATCCAAGTAAATCTGTGCATGTAACATTTACATTAAACAAACAAGTCTGCCCAGCGTTACGGTTCAAAGGGAGTGTCATAAAACAGCAGCAGACTGTGAAATACCTAGGCATAATCTTAAACCAAAGGCTAACCTGGTCACCTCATATTACAAATGTTAAAAAGAAGTTAAATATTCAATTAAATAAACTTTATTGCCTAATTGGTAGAAACTCTAAAATGTCGCTGGAAAATAAGCTCTTAATTTACAATGCAATAATAGCACCGATCTGTACATATGACATAGAACTATGGGGTTCATCTGCGAAAAGTAACATCCTGAAAATCCAACAATTCCAATCGAAAGCACTTCTATGTAAGTAATGAGACGTTGCACAATGATCTGCATGTACAAACTGTTGAAGAATCTCACAAAATTAGATACAGCAGATTTAACAACAAATGTAAAGATCATGTCAATCCGCATGTAACACAGCTGTACAATCTCATTCTACCAGATAATCCACCAAGACGCCTTATGCGTAAACAGTGCAGGGATGCACTACTCTAAAAAAACAAAGTTTCAATTATACCAGAGTAGATTACTCATTGGAGTAAATGCTCTTCTTTACCCACATTAACTCATTTCACGAACAGCCAACGTGCTTATTGTTTTTAAAAAAAAACAGGTGCATGTAAAAAAAAAGTTTTTATTTTATATAATGACCATGATAAGTATTACAAGTAAATAAGAATAAAAACACAAATACGTGCGCTTTAAATTTAAAAACTTAATCACGTTTGTTAAATATACTTAGTATGTATATTTTTTTTTATTTATTAATAACTAGTATAAGAGGCTAGAAAAAAAATTTACAGATAAAAATGTGCACGGTTATGTATAAGTGAAAAAACTGAAATTTGTTGATATGATTTTACTTACCTTATTATCATAAATACCTAAAATTGTAACTAGAGTACACCGATTAAAATATTTCGGAAGAAAGTTTGTCGTTCTATTCGTAGAGAAGATGTAAGTAATATCGTTTTCATTCGTTAAACTGCAACAAAATATTATGTTAGGAAGATAGTTCAACAGTTTGTAAACATTCAGTTCACATTTTAATTTTTTTTCCCCTATAAAATGAATATACATATCAAAGAACATTATTTTATTTGAAACGTATTTACATTTATATAAAAATAAACTTTAAATTCCTTACGCTTTTGTAGTAGGGGAAACGAACAACAGTGTATGATTTCCAATAACACCTATAAAAAATGTTTTATTTAATCTCGTTTTAGACAACCAAGCGAAATGCTCGTTAGCTAGTAATTTGGCATACTTCGTAATTGATTTAACGATTGGCAACGGTCTACCCTTCAAATGTTTCGATCGTAATACTTTTAAAAATGAAGTGTAAGATAGTTTTGAAATTATCTTGTCTGGTAGCCTGAAACAACGAATTCGAATCAATAATATAATTTTTTTAATTGATACTGATTCTTCGTAAATTAGTTATTAACCTGAATAGTACTTTCAATAAATTATATGCAAATATAGCTATTGCGGCAATAAAAACAAAAGAACAGTAATAAAATACAAGCAATGTTCGTTATGTCATTTAGTAAAATGGAAGTGATGTTTAATAGGTTATTGAATTTCATTACAGCTCTTGTTCTAAGGTTTGCTTAACACGAAATGATTTTGATACGAATTAAAACCCGGAATATCAATATTAGAAACTTTTATCACCCACCAGGAATTGGACATAATATTGTTACCTGAAATACACCTAACTAAAAATCATTATATAAAACCGATCATTCTGCTAATAAATCGCAAGGGGAATATAACATACGTTGCTCATTTTCGATCTTATTTACTTAATTCTTACAACAAAAACAATTTACAGTCCACATCTATTAAATTAATTGGAAACAATGGTAAAACTTTAGTCATTTCTATGACATATTGTTCTTCGAAACAAAAGATTTTATAGCGTAATTTCAATAAGTCCTTTGACACTTTAGGCGACAGATTCATCTTAAGCGGCGACTAAAACCCGAAACATGTTATTTGACTGTATTATAAAAAAGAACCTTTCTGTTTTATCCAATTGCCAACAGACCCAAACAAAATACTGAACTTCTCGACTTTTTTATTTGCATAACGTTAGGTTCTTCATATATAAATGTAAAAGCCTCGTTCGACTTATCATCAGATCACTTTGCAGTGTTTTTGTAAATTAGTCCTTACTAATTATTAAAAAAAAAAATTATAACCAGAAAGAAAAAAAAACTGATTGTCAATCATATGCTTCCTGGATCAAAGATAATCTTGAACTCAATCTTTCTCCTCGGAATGTTGACAACATCGACGAAGCAATAGATTACTTAAATCGCGCCCTGTAACAAGCAGCTTGGCTAAGTATTCCTCAATACGAGGTAACGAGGCACAGTTAAAACTATCTTTCTTTATATAAGATTCTATTAAAGTAAAAAAAAAGGCACATGTAAACAGTGGTAAAATTCTAGTTTACCTACACACGACGTAAAGTTAAACAGACGTAATGGACAATTAATTTACCTTTTGAAACAGTATATTAATGGCTCATTAGTGCCCTGTGAGTACCAATTCTATTATTCATTGCGGAGGGCACCTAAACGTTCAAACCATAATTCCTCTTATTATAAACTGTAATGAAGGTTGTGCTCGTAGTGGTAAAAAAAATGTGTCTGGCGACTACTTAGAGGAAATGTTTGTCTCCTCCAATAAAACCGTTTAAACCATCGGAAGTTGAAGCATTGATAATCAAGTTGGATGATCACAAAACGCTCGACTATGACTTAATCACAGGTAAAATACATATTCCGAAAAGAGCCACTGTACTACTTTTTACCATATTTAATTCGATCATCCGTCTCATTTATTTTCCATCCCAGTGAAAGGTAGCTTAGGTAATAATGGTGCTTAAACTGAGCAAACCACCCAATAAAACATCTTCATACCGGTCTATTAGTTTGTTATCTGCTTTAAAGTTTTTGAAAGAATACTTCGTCACGACTCCTTCCGTCAATTAAAAACTTTAATATATCTGATTATTAGTTTGGATTCCATTCAAATCGCACCATAAGATATATAATGTCCAGAAATTCATTGTCGACTGTTTTCAAAATCGGCACTTTCATTGGGAAGCCTTCTTGAACATCAGCATAGTGCTAAAATAGTCTATACATATTTCTACTTTCGCGGATTACACAGTTTTTTTATCAAAAACCGTCCAGTTGCAATTTAGTTTAGACTCTTTCCGGGACTGAACCTGCAGATGTAGAATAAAAATCAATACTTCTAAATCGGCACATGTGACTTTCACGACTAAATGCGCTACCTTCCTGCATACTTTGATGGACCTCTATCATAAGACACAAGTCAAATACCTTGAAATGTGTTTAGACCATAGCTTGGGCTAGAAAGAACATATTCTGAAGAAAAATAAAGAACTAAGACGTTCAACAAAATGCATTGGCTTTTGGAAGGATATCTGAGCTTTCTCTGAGTTTCAAATTGATACTTTACAATACAATTTTCAACCCGGTGTAGACTTACGGGCTACAATTATGGGGAACAGCTGCAGTTCTAGAATTAAAATTATTCAGCGATTCTAATCTAAGGTACTGAGATTCCTAGTTGACGCACCGTGACATATTCCAAATTCTCATCTTCTCAGAGATCTAAAGGTACCAAAGATCAAAGATAAAATACTAATTACAGCGCTCGGTACCTGAAGAGATATCTCTATTATCTAAATAGTGACAAAATCATCAATCGCCTGATACCCTCAATCTCCACATCATAATTGTTAACTAATAGTGATAGTACGGAATATCGCTAGTGGGTGATCATTTCACACGCGTCATGGCCCGTATAATTGATGTGACACTTTTTGTAGGGAATAAAATATATAAATATGAAAAAAGAGGTTTCTGTGTACAATTTCTCAAAATTTAAAAACATTACATATGTAAAAAGAACTGAGGAACGTGTTGAACAAAATTAGTGTTGACACGTAAGAAACCTGATAACGATGACTTTTGTTTACAAATTTAATCAGCTGATTCTCACTACACAGGAAGGAACCTAAAATTATAAACAGTTAATTGTATTCCAAAATAAGTGCCGCCGTGACGGTATTATCGAACACCTAACCAGTATAAAGAAAATGATTTTGTATATAAACCACACTATGTGCTTTTCTACCAACGCATAACTTCAAACCATGGAAATAGCATAAATAAAGTTATAATTGGCGATTACAATAACAATTCGGAAGTTTGGGACTATAGTTAACCAGACATCAATGGTAATCTGGTAGAACGTTGGGCTGAAGCGGAGAATCTGAAACTTATGCATGATCCAAAACTACCGCCATCATTTAATTGCGATCGAACGTGGCTACAATTAAGATCTTGTTTTTGTAAGCACTAAAATCGCTAGCTACCAAGAATATCGCTGAACTCATTCCGAACTAGCAACATCATCCCGTACTTACACCAATTAAACATACTGCTAGACATATACATGGACTCTCAAACGTCGCTTCAATTTCCGAAAAGCAGGGTGGGATACCAGGATTACCATCCTTATGATACGATAATCCACCGATCTGTACTAGGTAAACCATATAATATCACCAGTGATTATAAATTTACAACCGTTATCGCTAAACGTTAGTTAGCCGGTAACTATTGGGCTCCTAACCCGTATACCCTGCGGACACTATCAGTGGAAGTGAATTTATTTCACTATTGGAAGGCCCTCTACCTTCCCCGAGCCGGTGTACCACAATTTGGGACGAGTACACTATCAATGGCACTATGCAACTCAGCCGCAGAGTACGCGTGCCCGCAATGGCTTTCAACCCACTCGAAATTGATACCTCACTTAACAAGAGCTGCCACATTATCACAGGATGTTTAAAACCAACATCTGCCGATAAAATCCGCAATGTTTTCCGGTATTGCTCTCCTGAAATTAGACGGCAAATGACCGTCAGCACTAAAAATAGTAAGCAAATGTTTGGACATAAACCAGTTGAACGAAGATTGACGCCCTGCAACAGTTTTATGACAGTTATTAAGCCAACCGCTCGACATAATGCATGAAGGAAGAATGGGCAAAAAAAATCGCGCACCATGGATTGAACTTAAGGAGCATCTTCCTCCAGGAGTTGAACTGAATTATAGAACATGGTGTTCACGAAACCGACTAAGCACAGTGGTTCGTCCAACAGAAGATAATATCAAGAAGTTGTGAATCCCTGACAGCTCTTCCTGCATATGTGGCGAGGAGCGATCTTTTATCTGCAGTGATGCCTACATAAGTGCGACTTCAATGATTCATTTCACTTGGATTGAAAGAGTCGCATTTGCAGAATACTGGTTAAACATCATGTAACGCATAAACATCCTTTTTCTGATACGAAGAATTTACAAATTTATTTAAAAAGATAAACATTCCATACACAAATTTTTAAGGAAGCCATATATTATTGCCAATATGAAATATTATGCTTAAAAAAACAACAACATTTGTCATAAATATTTTGAAAAATTCATAATAACCGCGTAATAAGTAAATTATTGAAGCATAAAATGTTCAGAATGTAAAATTTAAAATCACAAAACTTACCGAATCCACGTATAAATCAATCGAAAGAAAAATAAACTCAGTTGTTAAAAGATTTCCATTCCACGTAACAAAATTTGCTGTAGATGAATGTAAATAAGTTAATTGCTAAAAGACTTTATTTGACAACAAAAACTTATACAACAATGCGAAGTGAAAGAACAAGTGCTTACAAAATGGAAAAACAAGTTGTACATTAATTAATTTTGCTGATAGTATAGATCTTAGTAATAAGTTAGTATGTCAATAACATTATGTAACTAATAGCGAGAACGAGCTACCAGCATTACTAAACAGGGTCAATCACTACAAGTTAATAATCGGTCACAAAAGAAATTATATAACATGTACAACAGTAATCGTGAATAGTATAATTTATGCTAGTCCATGGATTAGATAAAAGAATGCTGTAATCTACATAGAATCACACACCGCAAACAATGTAAATAATAAATCGAAAATTTAGGGAAAGATTTGGATAGTTACTATTAATCATGATTTGGAAACAGGCACATACCAAAAATTGTAATATCCTGAAATGTTTACTGTTCCGATCCAAAGGTAATAACATTATTATACTTATAATGAACAATTACAGATGTAAGGTGTATATATTTTAAGTAAAATATAGAAAAAAATGCATAGATTAAAAAAACCTGGATATAGTATCAGGGCATTTACTTTAATAATAAAAACACTATTGAAACAAGAAGGGAACACCAAATAAGCCAAATAATCATATAAATCAACAATATTCAATGTAACGTAATTCAACACATATATCGGATATTGTACCATTCAATTATTTTTTTTTCCGACGAATTTCTAATTCTTCTATAATAATGTAAAACCAGGTTTTTATTTTATCGCCAAAATATATTATTTTGAGAAACAATGATATAATAATAGCTTTTATTCCTTTATATTTATCGCACACGTGTATTTTTACCATATTTATCTAATAAATGCCTTAAAATCTATTAACTACTTATTACCAACTTCCAAATGCATTATTTGATGAACAATTAAACTCATATATTTCAGATTAAATAAAAATACGTACTTATGAAATTTCTACGTTGTCTAAATGTGTAACGACTTAAATTTTATGCTCCTGTCAACTATGTTTAACATATTATTAAATGTAATTATTGCGGCTGTATATCCAAAGATTATACAAATAAATACGGGATATATGTGCATACAATTTGTAATCACTGAATTAATACATACTTCGACACTTCATCATCAAATATTTCTTTAATACTGGTCGTTTCTGAATTACATCTGTCCACTACCTTGGTAATAAGCTTATTAATTGTAAACTGACTTCTGTTTGGTCCATGGTTATGCTCGGCAGAATTAAAGAATATAATTGGACTTTTTAAATTAATATCAGTAACACCTGTTAATATGTACATTATAAATAATTTTCATTACGTGAATATGTTAACAGGTTCCAATTAAGCACACGCAATAATTATACCAATTTATTTCATTTTGCATCTAAACGTTAAATTACATACATTACCTCGTTATTGTAATCCCATCTTTACAAGACACTATATTATTATAAGTAGCTAAGTTCTGATATTATTCATCTCTAAAGAACGATTTTTTATCAATAGAGTTTAAATAAGAAACTTTACCTTTTACAGCACACTGTAGTTTGCAACAATTTAGATAAAGTTTACTTCCTCTTTTACAGACCTGTGTGTAAAAGTAACCATCATTTGTATGATATAAAGTTCCTTTACTACAAACTATTTGTTCTACTTTATCCATTTTTGTAGACCAACACCACCATCTTCAGATGTTTACAAACTCCAAAGTTTAGTCGGTTTTCTAGTCGTAACCGTAACTTGATTGTGTCTGTGTTGTTTACAAATAAATTATTAACTGACAATACAACATATATAATTTAAAATTGATTATTTCGTATTTCGTACACGGTATATTTTTAAAATATTTTTATGAAATCCATAATTTTAATAAAACATAATTTATTTATATTTTTATATACTAAATGTTAATAAACTTGAACACTATATGAATCGAGGAAAGAAATAAAACACGTGGTATTTTTCGTTTCATGACTTCCACCAATTTGTGAAGTATTCAAATTATGGCTTAGGTAGGTGTTTGATTAACGGGTTATTCGTTTCCTTGGTCATGGGGTGGGTAATTTTCTTTTTAACTTTAAGTTCTAGTGAACGTAATTTCATTAGTCATCATATTGTTCATATGAGACTACAACGTTTAATGAGTAAATGTTGTCAGTATACGTTAGCTGTGTATTTCGTTACCGACTTTTTCTTACTTTAAAACAAATTTTTTAATACCTCCTGTATGAGTGTTTGCTAGTTCTGATATTATGTTTTGTAACGTTAATAATAATTACTTACTGTTAATGAGATGTAGACGGTATAATTTTTCTGTAATTCGTGTTTGTTGTAAATCAGTATCGACGTTTAAGATGGAGGAATCGTGTAAACATATTTTAGCTGTTGATCAGTCAAGTCAGCTAGCCCATTATTGTTGGCTTAGTTATATGACATATAACGGTGATGTAAATAAATATAAAGTAACTAATAGTTCCTTAAATACGTTTTCAAATTTTGTGCGCCAAAAATGCACTATTGCTGAAAGAATTGTTCAGAATTCTGGGCCATTACAGCCATATTTAAGACTTATGCGATTACATAAACCAGTTGGTAAGTTAAATTTTAAACGTGTTTAATGCTTTAATTTTATATATCGATTATTAATTTATATAGAACTCAATATTGTTTTATGATGGTTAATTTTATTTATTGAACGGGTGTTAACATAAATTGTTATTAGTACTAGAAATATCAAAGAAATAAAAAAATTAACAAATAAAAGTTTAAAAAATGTAATTTAAAATTGGAAAGTATAGAAATATTTTTAAAAATTTAAATTTATAATATATTCTTAAAATATAAAAATTGAATCCAGGATAACTACCGTATGATTTTAATTTTATGATAAAAAGAATATAATACAGTTTATTATCATGATCAGATATTGCGAAACCATTAAAACATTTAACTCATTGAAAGTTGCGTACTGTATCTATTCGTTGGAATATTCTTGTAGATCTTTAAAATTTTATAACGCCGTATTTTGTAATTACTATTATTTTTGCCATTTGGTTTTGTTGCGATGAATTTTTGTTCATAAAGAATTAATCAATTTTTAAGTTTATTGGTCAGAATTCTTAAATCCTCGATTTTTTGCTGTGTTCGCTCTATCATTGTATAAGTCTTCTTTTAGTTCCGTAACTTTTCTTTCACGCACAGTTTTTGTTAAACTATTTAAGCATACTATTCTGTTAATTTTGGAGATAAATAACTGGAATTATCGTTCATGAGGATATTTTCGGTTTAATAATTTTGTAGTTGGGCTGACATTTACACTTTGTTCTGGTTATGTGAATTTTTGTCGTACTAAACTTTTATCCTATTAACTAACTTCATTTATTGAACGCCTTTTTTTTTTAATGTCACGTCAGTTCAATTTGCTTAATCTTATTAACAAAAAATATCTAGATGTTTACTCTGTTTTATTTATATGAATTTTTTCCAAATATAACTGTTTCTTCTTTAAATGTATGCAATTATGACAAGGAAATCATGAAAATATTTCAATTTTATTGTGGAAGATTTACGTGTGTAAATATACTATTTTCATGAATATAAGTTATCTAGTGAACCTAACAAAGACCTTAATCTATACAGTGGTTACCCGTCGATTGCTCTTTTGAACTGAATTGGAAGAGTTTTGAAAAAATTATTAATGATAAATTAGTTAAGGATAAACACGTATATTACATAATAATTAGTTCAGTTTTAGATGCGCAAAATTGGCGGAAGTGTCAGAAAACTTTTTTATGTTATTGAATTATCTCGTAAGTAAAAGCTTATTTTGTGTTAAGATTACGTTTGATGGTAAATCCTATTGAAATATTTAACAAGTACGAAGTAAATATATTAGTTTTGATTACTTATCTAACAGGATAACAGTGTTTGAACGCGGAAACTTTTCTATATAAATGTGTGTCAACATGCGGAGTGTCTCAGGGGTTCGATCCTTCGACCTTCTTTTATTATGGAATGTATTATATTCATATATACATAAGGAGATGGTTACTTTTTGTTTTAGCTATAACTAATGATGTTGAATTTATTAGCTTCGCTAACGATTTTATTAAATTGAAAAGAGTTATAGAATTTAGTAATGTTAGAATAATTTGTAATAGATCTCCAAAGAAAACAATATCAAACGGAGCTTGAACCGAATATACTCAAATCGCAAATAGAAGAAGCCATAAAACATTTAAAAATAAATAAAGCAACGTGCTGCGATGGAGTACCTACAGAAATATTAAACAGATATAGATGTGCAAAGAAAATAATATCAAACATGTTATCGGAACTTGAACCACATATACTCAAATCGAAAATAGAAGAAGCTACAAAATATTTAAAAACAAAGCAACAGGCTGCAATGGAATACCTGCATAAGTAATTAAACAGATGATTACAAGAGTGAAAAAATCACGAAATATGCAAAGAAATTTAAAAAACTTGACAGTTTACATACACCTTTTTAAAAGTGGATTAATTACAAAGTGCGGAAATTACCTAACTATTTCACCATACTAGCGAACTAATGCTTCGAATTTTGAATAAGAAATCGGTAGGATTTTCGTCCAGGCAGATTACGGATGAACAAGTGGATTTTGTCAAAAGAAGAAGAACTCATGAGCAAATATTAAACGTACGACAATTTACCGAAAAAAAAAACAACATAGTATAATGTTCTGTCAGTGTTATGCCTTGTGGACTATTCAAAGGCTTTTGACAGTGTTCTTTAGGAAAAAGTTTGGTCAGCTCTCATTGAAATGGGAGTTCTGAGACATCTAGGGGCTCATAGTTCTGCTACATACAACCATATCGGCTTCAATATAGTTTTATACAATATTAACTTATTATTTATATTCAGTTGCGAACGAGGTCCTAACAGCCAATACAATTGTTTCATCTTAAGTTCTAGCTCGATATTCTTGGCTTTTATATGTTTCGCCCAGGTTAATGTTTGATCCAAATGAACACCGAGATATTTAGTAGACTCGCTTTGAATTAATAACTTTGAATCTATCGTAACCTTATATTTATCACGCGCAATACGTCGTTTGGTGAATATGATGTGATTGCATTTTTGCTCACTGATAACGATTTTCCATTTATCCGACCATTCAATTATGTTGTTAATAGCCTTTTGAACGTGCTGAGTGCATATTTTAGGACATCGATGAGATGACATCACTACTGTATCATCCGCAAACGTAGCTACAAATACGGTTTCACTTACGGGTATATCATTGGTGAACAACGAGTAAAGAAAACACCTGCCTGAATTTTGCGTATCGATGATTGTTTATCGTTTATTGCAACTCGAAAATATCGTTCATCCAAATATGATTTGATAATGTAATATTGATCAGGTAAGGTCTTTTTACATTTGTAAAGTAGCCCTGGATGCCAGAAGCGATCAAACGCCTGCTGAATATCCAAAAATACTGCACAGCATATTTCTGTTTCGGCCAAATGCATAGAAAATAGCTCAGCTTTAGCATAATCATCTGTAGTCCAGTTACCATTATTCATTTTTAAAGGTTCACTTCTTGTTGTCGGGTTTTTTTTTTAGATATTTGACGGACTTTCACAGCGAATAATTTCCAACCTTTGAGGGTGATAGATTGGTTACATATTCTTTAAATGTATCATTTTTGGAATTATGAAGCAAGGTTTTCAGTTTTCTTGTTTGGTGATTTAACGCTGTTTTATCGCGCAGATTTCTCGTTCTCATCCACTGTCTTCTTAGTTGTCTCTTTGTTGTTACTTAACATAATCCGGGTAAACTGTAGTAACATTTATTGTATTATTTGATTAGTGAATAAGTTGACACTATTGTCAATATCTTCATTCGTTTTAAGTGAAATGTAAAGATTTTGACATTCTTCTAATGTATTCCTGAATATTTCCCAGTTTGTAAACTTGTTAGATAACGCAGGTTTTTTTTCTTTCATTTGAATCTGTTCACTAACTTTTAATGTAACAACTGAGTGGTCAGAAGATAGTGATGAAGAATCGTTCATAACTTTCATATAGTTATTTGAAATTCCCTTTGTTATAAAGAAATCTAACAATTCGGGAATTTTGTTTCTGTCTGTTGGCCAATATGTTGGTAAGCCTCCCGACAATACATCACATTTTGTTGAGTCTATAGCCACTTTAAGGTTTCTACCTCTAGGAGTTATTAAACGAGATCCCCATACTGTATTTTTCGCATTGAAATCTCCTCCTATGATGAATCGACTTCCCATCTCTTTTAAAAAGTGTATGAATTGTTGTTGGCTTATAGAGTACTTCGGGGGACAGTAAACCGCTGCCACATTTAAGATATTATTACTCTGCCTAATTTTTACTCTGGTAGATTGCAAACGGTTTCTTTTGATAGTTTTCCATAACTACATGCGGAATACACTGCTTTATAATTAGAGCCGTCCCAGCATGAGCTTTTTTGTCCGGATGTAATGTCCAATAGATGTTGTAGTTTGGAATCTTGATGTAACTTTTGTCTGTAAAACGGGCTTCAGAAATTAACAATATGTCAATATCTTCTTTTTCATTGAGATAAAATTCTAATTCCAGTCTATGTTGCAGCAACCCATTTGCATTCCAGAGTGCTATGTTGAGTTGATTGTTGAAACATGTTTTGTAAATCATTTTTTGTCGATAAGAGCAGTCATGATTGTAGAGATTAAATAAGAATAAAATTTATAATAGTAAATGGAAGCAACTTAGTGCTGGAACAAGAAACATAAATTAAAGGCTATGAAACAGTATAGTGATATGCACATTTGAGATCACTTATTGAAGATACAGGCACTCCAGCAGGAGAAATAAAACTATGAATTCAGCGATGTTTTTTTGAGGATGTTAGGTTTATTCGGTAACACTGTCTACTAATGAGCTCTCCATGCTACGGCTATTAATTGAAAGACAAGTACAGGGAACCCATCTACGAGGCAGATTAAATACTAGATGTAAGGATAAAGTCAATTGTTGTGACTGCAAACGGATGACTCCCAACCGGATACAGTGGCGAGAAAAATTAAAGATGCTGTCGTTTAATGATCACCACATTCCTTCGGGGGATTTCAATTGAAGAAGAAAAATTTAGACTGAGTCACGGTATAGTTCAAGCCTGCATTGACTTTTTATTGTAGCTGCGTGAGATTTCTAAAATTTGTAGTAGTAATCAATTTGAATGAGAGGGATTAAAGAATAAGAACAAGATAGATTAATTAAAAATTTTATTACTATAAACTCGACGAGTAAACTTGATAATTCATTATTTAATAAATAAGATAATATAGAAATTATAGCGAAATAGAATGAAATGTTAATAAATAATTGGTTGGTCTGTACGTGTATACTTTAAATAAATGTTTATTTAACATAAAAATCGACGCTACGCTCACGAAATTGAAAATGCAAAGTGGTGTGGAATTAAATATAAAATACCAGACACGTGATAATCATGTTAGTTAATAATGTATGCGCTGATAATTCTTTTTCACTAATAATACGTTAGACGTTGAGGAGCGTGCTAATTAGTTTTTATTCACTTTCAAAAATATTTTTTAGAATTTTATATCAAATTAAATATTCACTTCGAAAGTTTATTAAATTTGACTTAACAGATATAGAACTGTGCGAATCAATTATGACTCGTAAATTATATGTGATAAAAACATGAGGGGTTCTGAAGGACGACTAATTCATTTTTTCGTTTTTCTTTTTTTTTTACATCAGCTTTCTACCAAAAACGTTTACTGGAGAATATAAAAACTGTCGAATAAAAAATTAAATTAAGGCAGTTGTTCGAGAATATAGTTTTTTTTTTGACAGTTGAATTAAGATTAATCAACTTTTTCGGACAAAAAAATCGTCTTGTTTGCTAATATTTTTGAATTAATTCGTTGGTTTCGATAATAAACAGTACAAACTACTAATCACGTAATTTAAATTTAAATATTCAGCATGTAGTTTTTATCCTAACAGTATTTTTGATTATATTCGAAGGTATGGTATATAAAGGTTTTTTTTATTGCTACCGAATAATTCATGTGTGCTTGAGCATAAGTTAGGAACATACTCGTACGTGTGGTTGGTATATTATCATGTATTTGAATGTGGTAGATAATAAATAATTTAAAATTCTAGTCATTGCGGACGAGTTAACTATGTTAATTTAGTAAAAACATGTGCGGGATAATTTATGGATAATATTTAGTGTCGTAGGTACTATATTCATAAAAATTATGTAGTGAAATTGTTAAAATAATTAAAAATTCTAGTCATTGCAGACAAGTTAACTATGTTAATTTAGTAAAAACATGTGCGGGGTAATTTATGGATAATATTTACTGTCGTAGGTACTATATTCATAAAAATTATGTAGTGAAATTGTTGAAATATAATTACTACGCCTTATTTTTTTTTTTTAATTATATTCTAATGAAAATTATTTAAGTTTTAATTCTTTTTGTCTGTAACTTACATGCCTCTAGGAGCACATTAATTTAAGAATTATTTTATCTAATTATGAAATCTGTTTTCTTTTTATTATTAGGAATAATAATAATTATTGCTGTTTACAAATTCCTGAAGATACATTTTTGTGTATTTTCAATATCCATGCAATATATTACGACTCCTCCCAAATCTTCTATATTCGTGATTTTTTATTTGTATAAATTTTATTAGTTCCTTTACTTTATTTTAGGTTCGGCATTTTTATTTTGGCCTTTCACGTGGGGCTTGGCGGCTGCTACTCCCGCTGGTAATTTGCCGAATTTGTATTATTTATTGACTTTCTATCTGTTGTGCGTTACCATGAGAAGTGCTGGATGTACTGCAAATGACATGTGGGATAAAAACATCGATGCACAGGTTTGAATTATTTTACCTTTTGTTTTAAAATTACGTTTTAGTGCATATAATTCAAACTGCAACAAGAAGTTCTACAAAGAATAATTCACATGAATAGTTAAAATAGATTTAGTTTTGAGTTAAAGATACACATTTTTCGTCCTAACTAAATTATCCATATTTCAATATAATTTTAGTAATATATTACAAACACTGACTCTCATGTCTGATCTCAATTTTTAAATCACTACAGTTTTAGTACATATATGTCGATTTTAGTATTCATGAGGAAATTTTTGGCTTCGCTAGTAAAATGATGCTGTTAAAAATTAATAAGATCACATTGTTTTATGCCGCTATTAAAATAATGCGTTTATTTTTTTTTTGCAACAGTTCTCATTTTGTTTGAATATTTATCTCATGACCAAATGAATAATTGTAAACATTCTTAATTATCTTAATGATCTGTTTTGTTTTTTCAGAGATACACAAATATTTGTAATGCGTGTTGGTGTAAATGTAATGTTAAACAAATTTTAAAGTGTAATTTGGGTCTTAAATACGATTTAGTGTCATTATAGGTTTAGAATGCACGGTTAACTGGTTTTAATATTTTAACATATTTGTTAAAAAGTTTAAATATATATATTCTAACGTTCTTATCGTTATATATTATTTGTTATTATGTTAAATCGTCGTTTATTACTGGCATCATAGATTCTACCGCTTTTATTCTTATCATAGCTGATGTCGAAGTTCACTTGATAAGGAAAAATATATTTCTTCACGTAACATGAATAGGGAAGTTAAATAATTTTAATGTTACATTTTTCAAAATGTAAGTTTAATAACGATTACAATGAAAACGATGATATATTAAAATTAGGTAAAAATTTAAATATTACTAATTGAAAATAGAAATCACTAGTTCCATTATGAGGTAATTTATCATATTGATGGAATTGAATAATTACTTTTTATTTTATTTTTTTGAATCGTAATTAGAAACTATAATAAACTAGAGCTAAGTCATCACGGATTCCTTTCGTACAATGGTTAATAAAAGTGAAATTAAATTTCTAATGGTGAATTATATTGAAAATATAAAACAGACAGAAAAAAATATCATATTCTTATAAATAATAACTTCAAAAAACGTTAAAGAAAAATACACATGAATTGAACCATTATTCTTCATTTCGTAATTGTAAAACCATTTTTTTTAAACGAAATTAAGAAATGATTAAATTTTATTTGAGACATGATTAACCTGCTATTATTAAGCTTACATTCAGTCATACAGGAACTTTGTGTTCAATTATAAATATTGTAAAATACGTTTTAATTTTTAATAGATTCATTTAATAATAAATTCTAACTCTCAAAAATGTGTAATATTAACTATTCTCGGATAGTTTACCGTGAGTTTATGAATTTGTTGTTTCGAAATTTGTAAATAAAATTCAATATAGTTTTTAAGTTTTAACTGATAGAATAAACAGTTGGAACAATGCAATCTTTAACTAGAGGATGAAATAAATATTGACTAAAACAATGTATGATAACTAAGACGATCATATTTAGTTTTGAAAAAAATTGCACACTAATTTAAGGTTATTGTTACGGTTGTACAAATGTAGTCGAATGGAAAAATTGAAGCGACATTAAGTTGCTTCATTCCAAAGCTGTTCGCCCTATTAATAAGCTTTTAATATATAATCAAGTTATTGCTCAAAATAGTTCCAATAATATCAATTATTAGCACGATGCATGGCACTACGCTTTCCTTATATACAGAAACTTTAATAAAAACATCTATATTTTTGAATACTTTTCATTAATCACCGACAACTGTTAACGGAGTAGGTTTTTGATTATCAGTCTCTGCCACAAATTTACAAAAAATATAAATAAAACATATTTCAGACGCTTAGTAAAAATAGTAAATGAATATATTTTTGATTTGTAGTATACAAATATTTTTATTCGTCCTATTAAGTCTATTTATTGATTAATTATATTATTTATTTTTTACTATATATTTCTGTCTGTATATTTGCATTTTTATATATGTGTGTGTGCATGTTTACATATAAAGCTAGTTTATTTTATCAATGCATTTTTTTTTCTAATTTTTCAATTTAACTTTGTTTTTTACAAATTCATTCTATAAAATTATAACAACATGTACCGGAGAAAAAAATTGTATTTTTTTTTTGAAACAATACAATTTTTTAGGTCGAGAAAAGCGTTTATACATGTACGGAAAGTGGTAATGATTAAGACAACATGCAGTCGATAAAGTAAATACTTGGCCCTCTCCAATTAAACTTTAAAATAAATGAAAATATATCCTCTTACCTTCCCAAAGTTTTGTATATTTATTGATACGAGCAAAGGCCATCCAAATATTCATGAATTAGCAATGGAATTCACCTCATAAACATCAAAATTAATTAGAAAATATTAAAGATATAACCTATTGAAGAAAAATCGATAAATGAAAATTAGATTCTCCAAAATTATTAATGGAAGATACCACACAGCAGCAATTACATACATATATCTAATTATACGAATATGGCTTTAAGAAACCAAAACATTTCTTTCATAAACTGGAAGTAATTTGAGAATGTGAGAGAGTATTTTTTTTATTAATTTTAAATTTTGGTTTGAGTGGTTCGAGTATTTGCTTTGTCGGCTCCATGTCGTTTAAACCATTATTTTCCAGGTCTGATGCTATCATGGCTAAATTTTCATCTGTTTCTTGGTGTATGTTTTTTTATTAATCGTCAGGCTATGCTATGTTGACTTATTTTTTCCATCTTCTTTTTAGCGTGAATTTTCTTTTTCATATTTGGTAGTGAAATTATTAGAAAATTGTTTCTTTGATCATCAACATGCACGTTAAGATGTCAAACGTAATAACAAAATTCAACTTAGAAAGGGAAAAAAAAACTGGGATTTATATCATCTTATTGCAATAGAATTTTAAAATAGGCTGAACAAAACCCTCCCAAAAAATAAAATTTCAGCCCCCGGTAGCTGGACAATGCAAAAAAAAAAAAGAAAACCACAAAAAAGATAAAATAAACATTCACGACTTAACATACCAACATAATCTATATGGATTCTCAAGCAAAAGAAAAGGAGAAACTAGAACGAATTCACATCTACATTAACAGCTAGAACCACAATCCAACAAGTGTGGAATAAAATATCGGCATTAAACAAAATATACATTCCATGAACGCCAAACTCAATTTCAGTAGGTGGTCAGCTGTACAAAAATGCAGAAGAGCAGAACAATTTGCGTTTTATTTTGAAAGTGTTTCAAGTGATAATAAATTGCAACAATCTGTAATACAAGTAAAACGAGACATGGAATCTAAGGAAATAAAACTAGACATAACAAGTAATAAAACATACAATTCCTCTATTAAAAAATGAAATCATTAGCGCTGTTAACTCTATGAAGGAATCGGCAACCAGAGTTGATAATTTTCACATTCTACTCTTAACAAAAGCTCTAGAATGAATGTATGACAAACTATCCCATCTGTTTAACATCATATGGATAACATAATCCTTCCCAAGACAATCGAATGAATCCTTAATAATGCCAATGCAAAGACCTTAAATAACTGGATAACTTCAGACCAGTATCATTAAGTAAAATCTTTGAAAAAATTGTCAATAAACTAGTAATCCGGAAAGCAGAAAATATAACTATTATTTCTAAAAATAATGTGGTTTTTGACCAACATGATGAATCATCTTACCTACCTGCAAATGTCAGAATAACTTTACAAACGATAAAACACTGACAGTATTTTTTAACATTGCAAAAACCTTTTATCGACTCTGTAAGAAAAAACAAACTTAACTCTGCACAAGTAGAGATATAAAATGCGCTTTATACAAAACTTACACTCTCATGGAGGGACTATATAAATGAATTAAATGCTGAATAACACCAAAAAAAAAAAATAAAGCAACGAATATGTTTCTAGTGAAACAAATACAAATACAAAATCAAATAACACAAAATTTAAAAACACTTTCACGATGCATGGTACTTAAATCGAAGCGCATCTAATAACAAACTTCAAAGCATCCGGTCAACTACAGCTATAGATAACAACCTTTCCATAGTGACGCGATGAAATCTTATTAACTTGGCTCAGAATCGGACATTTGCGCTAACACGTAGCGACATATTGAAAAAGAAAAATCCACCACTATTGCTGTCACCGTCGAACACATGCTAACAACGTTTTTATCACTTCAGATACATCATCCTAATCGCAATAACTAATTACCCACAGCACTCTTCGACGATACGGAAGAACTTAAAATAACCGTCCAATTTTCGAAAGCAATAAACATATATCCCCCACTCATTCGAATAATAAGCCCCAATCCCTCTAACTTTGAGTTGTTGTATATGAAAGAGTAAGTTAGAGGAACATAAAAGCGATTTAACATACTTCTAATGTTAAATAATAAGGGAAATTTTGGACATTTTATGTGAAGGAACGATCGCTTTTCGTAAAAGTGCAATCTCTTTAAGTTTATGATTATTAAAATATGTAAATAAGCATTAACGAGGATCAAAAAATTTTAATTTATAGTAATATTAAACTGAAAAAAATTATTCTAATATGCGTAAGTTTCAGAAAAAATTCAAATTAAATGCTTATCGTTATGTTTATTCCAAAGAAGCAATTAACTCTTGTTTTTATGGTCACGTTGTGAAACAAAATTAATTATTCTTCTCATTATCATTTTCTTTAAAATGCACTTAAATACGAAGAAACTCGTTTTTTGTGTTACTTTTCTGTTCATAACTCTCATTATGTTAACTACTGTGATTACAAAAAACTATTATTGCGCACTGGTACGATCTTAATTTTGTATAAAAATGTATAGGTTCTTATCATCACATAAAAATAATAATAAAAAAAATATATATATATATTTTTGAGAAATATTATATATTGGATGAGATTATTGTTTCGAATTAATTCGTTCAATCGCGTACAACGATGTTGGTTTATTTAACAATTTAAATTTCGATTCTGAATATGTCTTTTTAGGCTTGTTTATTTTTACGCTGGTGCCTGTTATTGTAATGGATTATTTTTGTTATTGTAATATTTTAGTTACAAGGTTTGTTCGAGTTTTATTATGATTACATTTTTTTTTTTTTTAATTATGAAGAAAATGTTGGGTTCGTTTTGATGTTACAGCGAATTAAACGAGGAGATTATTTATTTTTACAGTTTCTGAATATTTTTAATTGAAGATGATCGTAGTTGTATACGTAACATCACGATGAACCGATTGAATAAAATCGATAAAATAAGGTTAATGACACGTCTGTTTTTATTTTCTTATTTTTTTTTTGGTAACGTTCTCCTTTCAACTCATAAATAACTTTAATTAACGCATGTTACATATATTTCTCTGTCATATTCTTCATTAATTAAACCAGATAAATTAATTATATATATGGTGTGTGTATTATTATTATTAAATATAAGCATAATTATAAAGATAAAGTAACCTAGTGAATACCTGATATATATATATATATATATATATATATATATATATATATATATATATATAATATATTTATATATATATATATATATATATATATATATATATATATATATATATATATATATATATATACTTAATTTATTTAGTAACATTAAAAATTTAATTAATCAACAGAGTTTAATTAAAAAAAAATATGATTGTGGGACATAAATTAACAGAGAAAGAGGGAAGGGTTTTATATATATATAATTTATTTATATAAGAAAATAATAAATATAGAGTAGCCTGCGAAACTAGTTTATGGCTACCAATAGTGACTATTAATGACTATGTTTAATCTTAATAATTCCGAGATAAATATAGGAAATTGTTCTAACAGAATAATTTCGCTACGATTAAGTGAGCAATGGATATTATACCAGATGGTTATATTTACTACATGTGTATATTATATGCTGGTGACATCCTCTATTTCATCAGTTACACAATTACGACATTTTCCATCATTGATAATTTGTAATTTATTCAAATAATATCTGATAGAATCATGACCACTAAGTATCTGTGTCATATAAAAATTTACTTTAAACTTTTTGTTTTTAAAACGTTTAATTATATTCGGAAAAAATGTATTAATTAATTTACCATTAGTTTGAGCATCATACTTTGATTTGAATTCTTTCAAAATCTGTAAACCAAGTTGTTCAAGATGTTCTTTATCTATAATACCGTTATGTTCTCTTTTAATTTCAAAAATAAGTGATCTTTTTTTAATATATAGATCAATAGATAATACTCGTGCAATCGTTTGAATAGCAATGTTTGAAGCAGTTATGTATGAGAATGTTAAATCAATCAAAAATAGAATTTACTTTATCAGTTAGTTATCGAGTTAAACGGTTATAGATGTCAGCGCAATATGAGTATAAGCTCTGTATCAAGCCTTTGTATAGTATTAACTTTGAATTTCAATTTAGTCCCCATAATTTACCACAGAATAATTTAAAAATATAATAATATTTATCGATCTTATCATTTACGTATTGAATATGCTTATTATATTTCAGTTTATTATGTATAATAAAAATATTTTATATGATCAGTGTGTCTAAAAACATGTTTATTAAGTTTAATATTATTATATAAAATTTATACATGATTTCGATCACGTCTAGTTAAAATCATAATTTGAGATTTGCTGATCTCAAACTTGAGGTTTAAAGAGTCCGTTATTGTTTTAAGTTTACTAATTATTTCATTACATCTATTTATGTGAGTCGAAAAGTTCATTTAAAACATATATCTAAATTACACATTAAAAGTGAGTCGTTAGCGTAGATGTACAATCTTAGATCTTCATACATATTTATTCATTTAGAGTAGACAGAATATGAAATATTCCACAAAACCGGACTAGAAACAGAGCCTTGTGGAACACCAAAGTTATTTTCAACCTCGATATTATCATTTTGATAAATTCACTTTACTCTTCTGCGGTTTAAGTAATTTCGTATTAAACAAATCACGTTAAAACTAAAATTATAAGAAATTAATGTGCCGATTATCACTTGGCGATCACACGCTTTCAACATCAAACGAAACGACAATAGATAAATTGTTACGTTGTTTATTATGTAATACGTTATCTGTTACATTCGCAATAACAAGTAGGTTTTTTTTCTAAAGCCATATTGATATGCATCAAGTACGGATGTATTATCAATTTTATTATTTAAAAATTTTAAAATAATCTTTTCATAAACTTTGCTAGGCGAATTTAATAAACATATTATTCATTTCCTTTACTCAAATTTTTATTCGGTTTATTTAACATTATAATACTAGCACATTTCCAAATGTGTGGGAACTTATTGAGTTGTAATAATTTGTTGTACAGTGTTAACAAAATATGTGTTTTAGCACAGTCTATTTACATGTTTAACAACATGGTACCGAGATAAAATTTCGCATAGACGGCGGTTTCAATAACTTAAAATGACTCGGGGAAATGGTAAAAACATGTTACATTACAGACCCTCATTAAGCTTCAGAGGCACACTACCGTGAAAGTCTCAGGATTTTTATGAAGTCAGTGTGTATTCGGATATTTTTTTTTTCTTATATAATCTAATAAAAGAAACACAGCCTCATATATGGCATAGATTTCCATAAAGAATGATGAGCTTGCAAATGGTATGCGGAACAAGTTAGAGATGTTTCTACTGTGTTAAAAAAACGGTTGCTGTATATCTCTTTTTGGAATGTTCAATGGAGCCATCGGTGTGAATAATTTCGCAAGCATTGTGCTCCTGCAATACTGACTCGACAGTGGAATTGTTAACTCCATTTAGGGGATTCTTCAATGTATTGAAAGAGCTAGTATCTGTCTAATCTAAATTATATTATTTGGAAGGAAGTTTTATAAAAGGGGTCTAAAGCCGTTTGTACTAAACTTATCTCGTGTAGTTTGTTACAACTATGAATGAATGGAAGTAAATTTTTTCCAAGCCAATATTTATTATTGCGAGGTTTGTACATAGTAGTAAGTTGTTTATTGATTATGTGATGACTGTAAGTTAAAATTTTCCGGGTATAAATTTTTGTCTTAACAAAAAGAGAGGCTTCGCAGCTTTTGCCTGTAAAATATTAATTTGTTTTGGAGCGCACGGCGTTCAAATGTAATTCTACATCAGCTGTATTTTTTTTGCTGTTTTATTAAAAGTAATAAACGGCGCAATATAATCTATATGGGATCTGATGAGTGCTTTATAAATCTAAAGAGATGGACACACCACTTCATGTAGTACATTCAGTTGTTTGTTGTACTTTTGTAACAAAAATCTGGTCTCTTCATTCCATGACATTTTAGGCTCAAACATTACCCCCAGGTATTTGGCGGACTGCTTAAAGACGATAGACTTTTTATTGTTGCGCAGTAGTGTGGTGATGTTCGGAAGAATTTTTTTTATATATATAAAGAAATAGAGACATGATTATATCGTAATTATTGAAAAACGAAAGTATTTCGCGTTCATTGTAATTATAAATTAAGGGAAAGCTGATAACATTTCATTATTTTAAAAAGAAGTGTACAACGGAGGTAAACAATGTAAAGATAAAAATATTTTTCGAACTCTTAGATTCGCTATAATTATTATTATTATAACGTCAAAGTGGATAGAATCGGTAATTTAGAACCGTTAGACAAATTGTGAAATAATATATATACCTGCGTGTGTTTATTTCAATATATTAATATGTAAGTGAATGTGTTTATTCAATTTCATAATTATGTTTTTTACAGGTATCTAGAACAAAGGACAGACCATTAGCTAATAATGAGTTGTCATACTTCGACGCTTTAGTTTTACTCGGAGGACAGCTTGGATTCGGTTGTCTTGTCTTATTACAGTGCAACTTTCCGACTATTATATTAAGTGCCATGTCTTTAGGTAAACATATGCATACTTCATAAGGTAATTCAATATACGCTGCGGAATAATTATGTTTTGCGCGCGCAATTACGTTTTGCCGTAATAGGTCAGGTGAAGGAGACGTAATTTATATACCTGTTTTAACTGAAATACAACTGTCGATCAAAATTTATTTAACCGTGCAATTAAACTTTTCGTATCTTTATTTCGAAATATCGTTTATTTTGGATTGTTTGCCTAACGCATTCGGAGAAAAAAAACTTGATTTTTATCTTATATGTGCATAAATGTTTGCATCAACGATAATAATTTTAATAATAATAAAAAAAAATTAAATTGTGCTACATATAACCTAAGAATAAACGACACCTATATTTATATTTTTTATTAATTTCGTGGCAATGTTTTCTTGTTTCCGTTACTTTTAGATGTAAAATATTTGCGGTATATAAACATTTTTATTCCTCGATTTCTTTAAATAACATTCTAGTTATTGAATGTAGCTACGGTTTAATGTGTTCATGGTACTCATTATTTTTATTCCTACATTTACAAATATTGTATTAAACGTCCGTAGTAATAATAGAGTGCGGATTTTTCGATAGTAATTTTTTTTTTCGACATTCAAAATGTTATTTTCGACATTTGTAAAAAAAAAAAAGGCTTATATTTCCCATAAAAATTTGTTTATATAATAAAGAGTTTTGAGAACCTAAGTAAAGGTAGTAAAACACTACCAGTATACGAAATGACGGAATTATTAACTCTGCACGTACAAATATTACACATTTACTTAAATAATTTGGCGTTATAAGAAATAAATGTTTTTCCGAAATTAGTTCGCCAAGTTGGTGACGTTATCACTTAGAATATTTTTCAGACGGCAAAAGCTTCTTTCCAATATATAAATGCGATGCTAGATTTTCACTTGAATATTAAATAGTTTAAATATCTTCAGCGTATATAGAATATAAGCCTGAATCCGGAATGTTTTATAAAGCAACTGCGGCTGCCATTTTATATAGTTTCGAATATTTATAGTCTCAAATAAGAAAATTAGCAATTTAACACGTAACCACGTATTCTTGACTAATTATCAATCTTGTTTAGTGTTATTATAATTCTAATTAATTAAACTTTTTAATGTATACAGCACTTCTTGGTGTATATCCTGTTACAAAAAGATTGGTACCATGGCCTCAGTTTGTTCTGGGATTGGCAATGAATTTTACTGTAATGATTGGTTCTCCAGTTATTTATGGCTATGTAGACTGGATGTCGTGCTTACCACTTTATTTAGCTGGAGTTTGTTGGACGATGATATATGATACATTCTATGCCTTTCAAGTAATTTTTGCTTTCCAGCGTTATTTTTGATTGTTGTCATTTGCCTACTAAAGACTATTTGAATTGTGGCCTGTTTACGTTATTTTCGAGATAACATTTTGCCCTTAGTAATGTAATTCATCATTACTTTATTTTTTCATTTGATATTAATTAATTTCGATACATGTGTGCATTCATTTTTTCTTGCGTTATGAATTATGGTTCTAAGGTTATAAGTTATTATTATTATTCTAGATTGATGTGCCGTGTGCAGCAACTAAGGTTAGAGAGACACGAGGAAAAGTTCAAGACACGCGTAAGAATATTTATAAAGTAGTATTCATCTTTGAAGTGAAGAGGGAAGGTTAATCTGAGTAAAAGGAGAAATGGGAGGAGTATATGAGAGACGGAAAGCGTTGACTGAAGAACCGGAGTTCTGTTGATCAGGTATGAATAGTTGAGTATTATATGATCTAACCGCAGTCTGCTGAGGACAACGTCATCTCTGCGATTTGGAGCAGTCTTCCAAGGTAGAACGAAATTCATGATTTGGCATAATTCCGTCGAGCAGTAGCGAACTGGGGTGTTTGGGATCGGCGACAATGTAACAACCTTCTTTGCTGCTATGTCTACCAGTTCATTCTCCGTGATCCCGGGCTGGACGAAATCAATTGGCTCGGTTTGAGTAATGACGGCTGTGGCATTTTTTTGGTTATAGAATGCTGATCGTTGTTGAATACATCGCATAAGGAGTTAAGAGCTGAGAGACAGACTTCGCTGTTAGTTGTTAAAGCTTATTATGAAATGCATGGCGAGGTAAATCGCATAAAGTTCGGCTGAAAGGATGGAAAATAACGGAGGAAGTGAATACCGCACGATGACAGAGCAGTCAACAAGTCCATTGAATTATTGATCTTCATCTAAGTGCAGATTGAACAAACCGAATGAGTTACATGATCGCAATGTACAATTTTAACAATATATTAAAATTTGTAAATTAATAACCAATTGGTTTTCAAAAGAAAACTCTAGTTGTGTGATATTTTGGCTTTTATTAAACAATTATATCATTTAAAAAATTATTCACGTTAAAATAAATTGTAATATATTACTTGTGCGTTTTAATTAAATTTAACCGATAGTGATTTTACTATCCGTGTTTTTTCAATATTATTTTTATTATTTATAGCTAAGAAATTCAAATACTACGAAAATAATCCTTATTGAGGAAGACACATCGATAAAATTTTTAAAAAAATAGTTATCCTTGGCAACGAAATTATTAAATATTTCCATATGCTTATATTTTTGTATTTAAGTTTTTATTAAAATTGCGAGAAAAAATTAGAAAAAAAAATATTAAAAAAAAAAAAAAGTATAATTTATGTAAACTTATAAATTGTTCATGATAAGTAATCGGCTAATACTAAAATCAAAAGAAACGTAATATTATAAAATTAGATTAAATTATAAACATCAGCGGTTAATTCTACAGCGTTCATATTTACTTCATAATGACCAATTACTTTAATTAGTTTATTGTTTGCGTACTGATAAGTATATATGGGAAGTTAACCTTATTAACATGATTATTTTTCATTTCTTAACATGTACGATTTTTTTTTAGGACATGGATGATGACAAAAAATTAGGTTTGAAATCGAGTGCTTTATCGTTTAACGAGTCACCTCGGATTTGGTTGGGTAGTTTTAGTACCGCGATGATCTCATCACTTATCGCCGGCGGTCTATTAAATGATCAAACGTTGCCTTATTATGTTTCTTTGTCTATGATAGCTACCATTCTTATCAAACAAGTACGCTGATATTTATATAATAGTTGATAATGCGAGAAATTTTTTGTACTTTTAAATTACAGGATATTTATTTATTTTCAGATACGTACGTTGAATATATCTGATAAACAAGACTGCTGGAAAAAATTTTCCAATCAACAGTACGTAGGATTGATTTTATTTTTAGGTTTAACGTTAGGTACCTTGAGTAAACCTGTCGATAACACTAATTGTAAGGATAATGCTAGTCGTAATTTTATTACCGGTGAAATAACATCAATTGACCCTGTGATTTGATTCAAAAAATTGTTTATTATTTATTTATCACTAGAAAAACGACACAAAAATTTCGCTTACTCATGCAATATTAAAAATAAATTTGAATTAAACACATTTTAACTTATTTTCTAAATCTTCAGCCAATAAATAAGGTAATCTATTGACGTTTGAACTGGACCGACTAATTTATTTAAATTAGAAACAATATATTCTTATATATATATATATATATATATATAAACATTTAAAATGTTTATATTTGCTTATAAATTTCAGACGTAATATTTCACTTTTTTAACTGATTTTTTGGGGGTTCTTAAAAGTTGTTCCTGATCTCGTTTATTCTATTACTTTAATGAAAACATTTGTCGTCATATTAGTAACTATAATATTTCTATTCGATAATTTAGCCGTTTATTATTACGAAGTTTAACTTTAAGGTTATATTTAATAATTTAGTTTTGTCGCTGTTTATTTGAAGGCCACATTTCTTGCCAATTTCTTCTATTTCAATTAAATTCTATGCATAAATTTTCAGACTTTTATGTTAATCAGTCTTATGATTATTTAAAATTGTAACTTTGAATTTTATTCCCTTTCACGTTTTCGTAGAAAAATTTAAGAATTAAATCAAAATATGAATGGAAATGGTGGTAGTTCATCTACCTTCGTTCATTTTATTTCCCGTATAAATTTTAATTATATCCATCATTTCTAATTTTTCATGCTTTTCCAGTGTTTCTTTCGAATATAACAAATTATTATTAAGGCAAAACATTAATTCCGAGATATCGATTTCTATATAAGTGTTATAAATTCTCAAAATCTGATTTTATAATTATTATTCGCCAGAAGTGATTTTCTAGCAGTAGTATTATTTGTATACAAAACGTAAACAGATTTTCTACTTTAAGAAGCTAATAACAATGTAGTATAATAAAAATATTTTTTTTTCAAACTCAAAATTTTTTAAATAAAATGGAACAAATTTTTATTAAAACAAATCGGAAAAAGTTATTTCAGAAAAATATTTTCGGCCGTTATGCTTGTAGCCATTTTTTATTAGGTCATAATATTGCAAACGTATTAATTATCGTTCTAAGCGTTTAATTTTATTCGAAATAGAGTATAATCACTATCACGGATTAAATAAAAAGATCGTTGCTATCATTAAGTAATAGCGATTTACATTATAACGTAAGGATCAGTGAACAGTTACATTCATAACCTATGTTGTGTTAATTATATTCTTTTTGACGTAATATTCGTATAAGTTTCTCTATTTCTAACACATTTCTAGTTTCTTTTGATCATTCCCTTTAGATCCAAAATCTATTTAATTTTTTGTTCTACACACATATATATATATATATATATATATTAATATATATACATTCACTGTTTCTTTTACCCGAAAAAATCATGTTCTACTATAAGGCTGCAGAATTTATTATTTTACTCTTGTAGGAATGTATGTATGATTTTTTAATTCCTAAACTTACATTTAATGAATGGTTAGGAAAAATTCTTTAATTGTTACTTGTTAAATTTAAAATATAATAATGAAATTTGAATTTAGTAATGTATTTAAATTTTACATAGGTAGAATTACGAAATATAAAAAACTATATAGTTTTTACTAATAAATTTTAAAAATTCAAGTTTTCAATTATCACCATAATTATGACGTTATTGAAATGTTTAAAACATATGAATGAAAATAAAAATTCGTTTATTTTTACACTATTTATAGTTTATACGCAATATATTAAATTTAAACTTTGGATTTATAAATTCCCATTAATATTAAATTATAACATAAATGCTCGTTCTTACCATTTAATGTGTATTTTTTTGAATATTCCTTTATATCCTTAGTTACTACGAAGGTACCTTTAAAAAGGTACAGTTGCATTTATTACGAAACTTACATCAAATATTTCAAATCTAATTATCAACGTAGACGCGTGCACTTAATGTGCCCGTAACATTAAAAGTACTATAATTCTATGTTTTTAATTTTCAATAGAAATCTATTTGATTGTAATTAAACAGTTGCATTAATATAATCGTTTTCGATTATTTTCTATGTTGAAGGTATACCGAAACAGTTTTATTTATTTATTTATTTATAATGTATACACCAAAATTATTTCGACTTTATCTTTAAATTTATACGTACGTTAACTAGAAATGAAATTCTAATTACGCACTGTGTATTAGTTTTTGGTAAATTATCTAGTAAAACTAGTCAGTCGTCTGTTATTTTAAATAAATGATCGTGTTAATATATATAATTATAAATCCTACGAACACTTTTGTTTTATTCTGTATGTAATTTCCGATTATTTCGAATAAATCGTTTAAATAGTTTTTCAACTAATTCAATTATTTTTCATTACGAACACTAAACGATTTTTTATATTTGTAGAATATAATGATGATAAAGTTGAAGAATTTTATAATAAATTAGATTATCGCACGAAAAAGAAATGATGAAATGATATATGTAATGGTCGATTTCAACGCTAAAGCAGGAGAAAAGGACTACATGATAAAACAGTCGGCAAATATAGGACAAATCAACGATAGAGGACTGAGACTTCATGATTTCGCGGAGCACCACCGATTCATAATTAAATATATATGTTTTGAAAATCACAAGAGTTGATTATATATAGAACTCAAATAGACTATATTTTAATAAAAGGCAGATATAGGAATGTTGTAAACAATTGCAGGATATAACCGAGCGCTGGAAGCGATTAATAAACAAATTAGAGTAAAAAAGAAATGCAGTACTGTCGGTCTGGATAATTCAAAAAAGGTTTAACATTTTAAGAAAAAGATGGACAATTTGAAAATAATATATAATAGCAACAGTCATGAAAATATATAAAATTCATGATGAAGAAATAAAAGGAAAAAACCTATGGTATAATGAATATAAAAAATAAGCATGGAAAACATTGTAGTAGTCAATGTTATTCGTTTCCCGCTTCCACAAAACTTCAGCGTCCTATCTACAGAACTGTACGCAATTTCAATTGCTGTTGATTTGATTATCGAAGAACTAAAAAATAATGCTATTATCTGCATCGATTCCTTGAGATCCGTTACTAGTCTTCAAAACAGATCACATCACCAACTTGGTTTGGCAAAATTCATCTTAATCAATGCATCAGAATTTTCTGGAAAAATGGGCATGACGATATGGGATCTAACAGCAGCCGCAAAAGGAGCGCGTGTAATAGCGCCTATTCCACCTATATCAATACCAGTAAAGTACTTCCTTCACACCATACAATCTAAAACGTCCGATAGAGCAAATGAAAGATTTTCGAATTGGCAGCAATACATCAAATGGATAAAATCAATGGCTTGTCACAACTTAAACAGAAGGAACGAAGTAGTTCTGTGCCGTGTATGTTCAGGCCACACATTGCTCACCCACAAATACTTATTTACTAATAAAGACCAGCCCAAATGTACTGCATTCAATGTTTCTTTATTAATTCCTCATTTGCTTCTCTTTTGCTCGCTTTATTCCTCTGAACGTACAATCGCAGACCTTCCAAATACTCTCTCAAATATTGTACATTTTCCTACATCAGAATTTAGAGCCTTCGTAAGCGTGTAAAGAATAAACACCTTTGAAATGTGGACGTGTAGCAACTGCTTTTTCTGTGGCTCGATTTCGTTTCGAATAACAACGTGCTACATCTAATTGACAATCGTCGAAGACATAAAAGGAAAAAAGCGGAAATATATCGGGTATAAATTATGAGAAGACATTTTTATGTTAGCGATCCAAAGGAAGGTGCCTGGAAAGGCAACAAGAGGAAAGACATGGATAGAGTACATAACGACGAGTATGAGGATTGGTTACTACGAAGTAACAAATGCAGCTAGACACAGGAAAATATGAGACTGCTAATGGCTCTTGATGTGCAACCTTCCGAAAGAACACGCAACAAAATGATGATATAAAGAGAAAGGAGACGGTATCCCTGAATTTATTCACTTTCAATTAATGTTACATAAATAAGGGATAACTAATTCCGATATTTAATCAATTCTCTATCGACACTTGGTTGGTGCGGTGTATGCATCAGGCTATTTTTTTCTTAACCCTTTCGGTCACTGTATGCCCAAATGAGAACATCATTTTATATCGATTATTTACAATAAATTAACCTGTTATGTACACAGAGAACTATTGTTCTCGATTGGGAACGTGCTTATGAAGAGATTGATACCAAATAAAGCCTATTTACTGAATTCTGAATGTCGATAGTTATTTTAAATTTTGGAAACATTTGATCTTGGAATAATTGCTGTACTAAAATTAATAAAGGTATGCACTTTTAAATTATTGATTATCTTTAAGTAAATACTTTTTGTTTTAAACTTTCGTGTTTTCAATTGGGAATATGGTGACTTACAATTTAGATGCATATTATTTTCTGTAATCTGAATTTTTAAAAAATATTTGTATAGAATGAATATTATTTGGTCGGATAATACTATTACTGATATATTAAATGGCGATATACATCAGAAGTGGAACTTGATGACCGATGAAGAAACAGATTTATACAATAATTTATTGAAAGAAAATAGAACGCACGATGATCTAGTAGAAGAAATACAGTAACAATATTCTAAACATAATCTTTCATAGGTACATAAAAATTATAACAGTCGTTTTTATGTATACATTTCGAGTAGTTAATTATTGCTGTTTATGATTTTTACAGGAAATTTTTATTAACCCAAATATTACAAAAATAAATTCCATGGTTTCAACAAAATATAGTCAAACTACCGCAACTTGCTGTGTTGGCTGATGGTAATCACATATTACAGCTAGTATCTACGGATGGTATTGCTTTAGTAAAACTATTGGATAACAGGCCAGTCACTTAAATTATTTTGGAGGCACATGCAATCAGACTGTTAAATGCATTTAAATCAAAAACATGTATTCAGATCCCAATTACTAATTATAATTATGGAATATAACAAATGCATGGGAATTAAACTGCTATCATTATATTGGACAAATGCAAAAACAAACAAATGGATACTGTTATTTTATTATTTAAGAACTAGAAATGATATATCACAAAGTAATTTTATTATACATTTTATATAAGTAATGAAAGCATGTATAACAATAAACTCATACATTTCTATATATATACTCAGTACTCAGCAATTGAAATATAATGATGTCACAGAACATAAATAAGCAGAGAGTTGGTTTTGCTTAAAATAACATGAAATATTCCAACAACATACCTCAAAGCCAAGTCTTCATTCCTTTGATTAAGTTCAAACATTGAGACCTAATTTGAAAACAAATTTGATTGAACAGTTTATCAAAGCTTTTGTAAAAAGATCTGCTGCTTGAAATTTTCGCGGAACGTGCATCACATCGATGTTCTTTTTTTCAATTTGTTCTTTGATGAAATGCAACCAGACATGAAAGTGTTTCAATCATTTTAAATTGTCAGGAAACTTCATAATTCTAATGCAACTGGCATTACCTTCATACACCACTGAAATTCCAATTTCTTGGAGTATCCCTCTTGTCCAAATCCAACTCTTTCTGCTAAAGCAACATATTCAGCTTCTGTACTGGACAGAGTTACAAAGGTCTGTTTCTTGAATCGCCAATTAACTGGAGTTCCCTATACATAAATAACATAACCAGTAGTTGATTTTATTTTTTCATCAACTTCATTAGATTCTGCATCGATGCATCCGAATAAAGTATAATGGGTTCGTCAGAATTTCCTTTAAAGATTAACTCCAGTTTAGCTATCTTCTTCAAGTAAGCAATTATTTGTAATGCATACCGATATACTCAGGTAAACTTAGTTTATCACGTTCAGTGCTGTGATACATCAAAATTGTTTATTTTGCAATTTCTTCATTTGCTATACTCACCTGTCGGCTAATACCTTCATCGAAAGAAATTTCTTAAACTTCTCATCAGTTTGTAATTTTTTAAACGTATGCAAAATCATACACGTTAAATTTTTTTCAATGCGAAATGTTGACAACCATAATTTAATTTTCGATTAATTTAAATACGCATCTACGATCTACACTAGGGTCTGAAAGAATGCATTCAGATTAATCATTTCACCGAAATTGATTAATTTTTTATAAATTTTACATTTTTTTATAAAATCTGATGTTGTAAAATTTAGTACCTAATTAAAAATTTAAGCGATCATATTATGCCGAGGTTCATGTGATTTGATGATAATCGTAATCACCCTTTATATGCAATTGTTTTTTTTTTTTTTAAATAAAATAATTAAATCGAAATGTTTATCAATAACTTTTAATATTTTACACGTCACTTTTATATATTTTAAAAATTACAGATTATTTAAAATTACACTATCGCTAAAATTAAAAATATTTTTAGTTTCGTTATAATTGAAACAGTTATTAACAACAAATAGTTACTATGAGTGATGAAAATATCACTGGAAATATTAGACTAGAATACAAGAAGGACAATTTACTAATAGACTGTTTAGCTTTTGCAGATGATCTGGCAATAATAGCAGAATCTATGAAGATAGCAAAGCGGCAGATAGAATTATTAAAAGAATAAGCGGATAAAGCTGGGCTACAAATTTCCGTGAAAAAAAAACAAATTTATAACAGATATTACAGCTGCTCCTGATAAAACAAAAATAAAGTTTGGTCAAGTGCCAAGAGTTAATAAATTCAAATGAGAATTAATCGAGTAGAATGCATCAGAAAAAGAAGCAATCAAATACAGAATCGATCGAATGAAAGCAGCATTTTATCTAACAAAAGAAGTATATAATAAGAAATTTTTATCAGGAAATGCTATGCGACATTATACAATTGTGATCAGACCAGAGGCGTTATATGCAGCGGAGGGCCTAAAAATGAACAGCTTGAAATCGCAGAAAGGAAGATCGTAAGAAGATAATAGGACCAGTAAAACAAGGTGAAAAATATATCGAAGTAATCAAGAAATATACCGACATGTTGAAAAAATTACTACCGCGATCCGGAAAAGAATTAGATTTTATGGACATATTTAAAGGATAGAGGCCAGCAGGCTCACCGGAAGATTAAGTACATACAAAAATTAAAAATGATTGGTACATGGTATACAGAGATTAAAAATTACATGGCGGAACTGAATATTATGCCTAAAGATGTAGAACATCGATTAATATTAAAGAAGAAACTATTTAATTGGAAAGAATTCGCAGGAAAGAAAGGAGGAAGAACTGGTATTTTGTGGACTGAAGAACGAAAAAAAAAAGACGCAGTGAAAGGATGAAAGCAGTACGGGAAAAAAGGAAGAAAAATGGCAAGACCAGTTGATAACGTAGTCCATCAGTGGCTAATTCGAAATAATCATATTTTTTTAAAGATTCGCGAATTTCAGTAAATTACTTTTTAAAAAATTTATACGTCAACCTATATGCACAAAAACGCGTAAATAAAAGATCAGTTAAGAATTTGTAGAATGTACTACTGTAAAGGCGACATCCAAAAAGTAATTTAAAAAAAAAGTACTTAAATATTGGGGAGTTCTGTTTTTCAAAAAATTACCGATTTTCATGATATAAACGTTAGGGAAATGTTCGTAGCTAAAAATATGTAAGATGAATCCAGATCGATCGAAATCGCTAGTGAATACACAGAGCAGCTGTTGTTCAAATTTTATGAAAAAATTCGCTACATCCATTTTCGATTATTTATTGCGGTCGGTTGTAATCGAGGCAGTTTCGTTACATTTGTAATATAATATTCACAAAGTATAACTGCGGTCTCAATATCTACAAGTATTCATATTTTTAAAATATTTTAGTGGCAATTTAAAGCTTTGTTCGTTACCTTTGTAATAGTGTATTCATAAAGTATAAACATTTTCATTGTCGGGAATAATTGCTCGATGTTTCGATATTCGTAAGTCACAAATATACTCAAGCAATCCAGATAATTATGTTTTAACACGATGAACGAAATCAATGTATCTGACGCCTCCCATTTATTTTCCATAGCCTTCATATACTTAATGAGTCGATGATACACCTCTTGGTTTGTAACCACCTCCACAGTAGAAGCTTTTTTTTTTTTCAATAATAATATAAACGTTTATTTACGCATATATAAATATACGATCATGATTGCAGATTATACATCCAGTATGGAGAGGGCAGTAAAGTTGCATAAAGAATTGTGGCGGTTCGATAACAAGTAATGCTCGAATCGCAATCTGCTGAAGCATATACTACTCGTAAACTTCACGTCAATTAAAAATGAATAATTTAAAATCTAAGTGTTGTAAACCAAAATTTTATTTATATATTTTAAGAAATACTTCGTTTGGTCTGTACCTTTTTCTATTCAATAATAATATAAACGTGTATTTAAGCACACATATAATTTTCGGTTATCGTTATTAATAATCTCACGGATCGATTGGGGCTCTACCAGTATGGAGAGGGCAGTAAAGTTGCATAAAGAATTGTGGCGGTTCGATAACAAGTAATGCTCGAATCGCAATCTGCTGAAGCATATACTACTCGTAAACTTCACGTCAATTAAAAATGAATAATTTAAAATCTAAGTGTTGTAAACCAAAATTTTATTTATATATTTTAAGAAATACTTCGTTTGGTCTGTACCTTTTTCTATTCAATAATAATATAAACGTGTATTTAAGCACACATATAATTTTCGGTTATCGTTATTAATAATCTCACGGATCGATTGGGGCTCTACATGACCGAAGTAAAAAAAACAACGAATAATTTTTTAATTTTTATTTAATAAAGTGTAAAATCCGATATTTACATAAGAAATTTAATGTTTTTTTTCCTGAGTACTACGATTTTTAACGATATTATTATATTGATCCGCAGTTAAAAATGTATTACGTAAGTTATTACTGACGTTAATATCAGCTTGTATAATAGCCACGTATCCTTTACCTAACGAATCTGATTGCATTATTTGAGGTTGCTTAATTAAATTATCGTTAATTTCTATTAATTTACCGGGTACATTCGCGTAAACCGTGTACTTTGTATCGTCGGAACATTCGATAAAGCACAAAGGTGACAAATCTTGCAATAATTGCGCTCCTCGTTTCATTTTACCGGATGTCTTATTACATAAACGGTCGACATTTTTCGAAACTTTAAAATTTATGTTAGAAACATTTTTTTCTTCGCGTAGTATAGGATGAGACGGGGCTAAAGTAATTACGCACAACTTGTTCGAATGGAACAATATGCAATGATCGTTATACGATTCGCCGACATCGGTATTATACCTTAAGGTGTAGTATCGTTCGATTATATTTGGAAAAATCTGCACATCTTTCATAATTTCCTCAATAGGTACCGGAGTGTATTTACTTCGTAATACAACTTCTCTAGTTTCTTCGCCAATACTATCCATAATTAATAATTAATAATAGGTACAGTTCGTTAAATATAAGTTTTTTTATCCGCTCTGATTCGTTTGGCTCTTTCTACCTGATCTTTGTGAGCTTGTTCGTGATTTAATCTGGCTTTCAGTTGTCTCTATAACAAATTTTCCGATAATTATATTAGTATTTTATAAACTGTATAAAATAATACGTTTCGTCCTGTAAACTAAAAAAAGAGTATTTCACATATACAAATTTTAATTTCTATCGAATAGCGACTACTTATATTTTGTTGTAAACTTTACAAAAAGCCTGTTTCAAGTTCAGAATTGAATTCAAACATTTACATATATATATATATATCAACAAACACTGTTTTTAAAAAGGTAAAATTACAATTTTTCTCATAATTATAGATATACGGCGTATGGCCATAAATTGATTGAATATCGTCTGCAGTAGAAAAATCAACAGTATCGTTTGTTTTTTTTTTTATTGCATACTCATGTATTCGATAAAATTAAATCATACGATTTTTAATGAAAAATATTAAAATTATAATCTAATTACGTTTTGACATTTTTAATTAATAGCGAGCGAATTAAAAGTTACATATCAACTTTTACTGAACTTGAATATAAATATATATATATATTGTTTTTTAATAATAACGCATTATGTTTTCAAGTTTTGCGAATGTTCATACAACCCTGTTTCGATGATTTATCTTAACCTACAAATTAAATACCACTAAATAAATTCAATACGAAATTGTTATATTTCAACGTACATTTTCATTCCAATGTAGTATTCTTATTGTTAAACGATTTTTATCATATACTTTCAACGCAAGTTCAATTTCATGTATCTGGCCTAAATATTCATTTATTCAATAAATAAAATTAATTCTTTAATGTTTCGTTATTTTACATTCAATTGTGTTTAGAAAATGACGAAAATTTGAAATGAAGAATACAAGACCTCCTATTCTATATTTTAAATTATTCTTAAATTTAAAATATCGAGATCAGAAGACAACCGTTATTGAGTGTTTTTTTTATTTTCATTTTTCCATTTAAATATGACGATATAAAATACAAATGCTATTAATGAAAATCCGTTAAAAGAATAGTCAAACTGTAACTTAAGTAAATAATGTATACTTGTTAAAACATACAAATCAGTTTTCATAGTAATTATATTCGTTTTTATACGGTCCGCTTTCGTTAATAAATAAATAAACCGTAATCGCTAATCTGATGTATACCACAATCAGTCTTCTGCGCTGCATTCTATCAAAAGTATTCGAAAAACAAATATCGCGAAAAATTACTGATACCTTAGAAAAACACATTTGATTTCCGTAAAACACATCTTACTACATATCAATGTCAGCGGATTGTCGATGCTATTTCCTAGTTTTCAAACGGGGCGATACTGTGCTGCTATATTTTTAGATGTCAAGCCTTTGATCATCAAGGTTTGCTATGCAAACTCAAGCGGATTATTACTTATCGATTTAATCCTATTTGGAAAACAGGAAATTTCACGCACAATGCAATTCTAAATATTCTGACTAGTATTCGATACAAGCATCTATGCCGCAAGGAAAACAGAACAATATTTACCTTTGTTGATGACACTTTAATTATATCCAGTAAACGGAAGTAAATCGACAAATGCCATTTTTACATACAGAAAGGTTCGCATTGTTCAGTATATTACGAACAAAAACACCTATTACTCAGACTGATATTGTAAAATACATTGGTCTTATTATGGATTAATAATTTATTTGCACATACACTGCAGCTTAGGAAAAATTTACATATTTTATTCCGGTTATTATACTTTATTTTAGGAACGGTGAAACAGAAGTATGGAATTGAATTATGGGAGTCTCGACAACGAATAGTCAAACGTATCCAACATTTCCCGTCTAAAGTTCTGACAGCAGTATGTGATGCTCCTTACTATTTTAACAATGTTACATCATGATTACAAGTGTCTTCAGTTAAATAGATTTATCAGCATAAATATCATACATATTTTGGCAAATGCTCTAAACATCTAAACCTTCGAATTCGGCGAATCTACATGTCAAAGTGTCAACACCGTTTGAAAACCCGATTATAAAACGATGAGAATATTCCCGGGATGCACTTACAGAATGATCTAATACCGTACATATCAGGGCATTGCAGCTGAATCAGAATTCAAAACCGGCAAGTATTTTAACAGAGACTATATACGTCAGTATACATGTTTAATTGAACTCATGTGCTTATTGTCAATTTTTATATGTGAATATTAAAAAAATAATAATAAAAAAAATGAAACTAAAAGAATCCTAAGCAAAACGAAACTTTATTTTCTTCAAAATGCTATTTATCCTTGTTGTAAATAGTACCGTTTCTAAGGGAAAGTTCAGTACTTTATTAGAGTTTAAAAAACATCGGCATCGAGGATTTACTAAACACGGTGTTCGATTGATGTTTCTTTTTTTTTTGCAACTCGAGTTACGTGGCGATATATTACATCAACTTGATATATATTACTTCAGTTTAAGTGATATTAATAAATTTAAACTGTAAAAAACAAATGATCAAAACATAATCGACTTTAGTATTTAGGAAAGATTATTTTCTCTACTTCATGAAAAAATATGCGTAACTTATTGTACATATTACAAACCTCTCGTTTGAAGCAATAAAACATAACCAAATAATCGTCTTCGCAATAACCAAAATATTTCATGATAGAATGCTGAAACAGTACAAACTATACATATTATTCAAATAAATATGTGAATTTAAAATTAATTTTTAACATGAATATTATAATTTATAAGTCATTTTGTACGATATGTGCACTGAAACCATTTAAAGTGTCACATAAATGAATGCATATTTAAACACGAATCTTTATAAATTCCTATACATATTGACTATAAACCTTTACATATTGTATGGTAAAATCATTTTACTAATCGATTAGTTCAGAATGTAAAACTATATAGGATTAGCTAACACTTCGTCGTTATTAAAAATAATGATCTACATCATAGACGTGAAAGACTGATTTCGCCGAATATTGTCTCTTTAATAAATCACTTTGCAACGTTTATAGTACCGAATGTGAACTTATTCTGGTTTTAAGTTTCTTGTAAAAAATAAAATATAAGTATATATAACTATTTTTAATTACTCATTAACATATTTAGTTTTCTGAAAACATACATAAAATACATTTTATTATTAAATTACCATTTACTGCAGTATAAATCTGTTTGGTATATAATGCATAATAAAATAATAGTTAACACTTAGCATAAGTTTTCAACTTTTCGACCGCATAATGATGTTTGAAACTGTATCGTCTATAATATATATTCACAATTCTCAAAACATAAATTTAAATTAGATTACTTGTGATAATAGAGTACGAAACGTACAGAAAGTGTAAATCAGGTTGAATTATTTGGAAATTTTCATTCGCGAAAATATTCAAACTAGAAATATAATTTGCTTTCACAGGATTATATATTTATTATGCATTATTGACAGTGTTACATTCAAAAATAAAAAAAATAAATATATAACTTACCGATTGCATACATTCATAATACTTTAACCAAGCTGCATTACACTCAGACGTATGCAAATGTTGATGCTTTTTAGGATCGTCACTCACGGATGCCATTACAATTTACAACTGGAATTTTTTGAAATACTATTCGCATTTGAATTCCGGTCAGCCCTAAAATATTTTATTGGCATGTAAGACAGTCTTGATGGTGGTAAACTCTTTACAAAAATTATCAAAAATTTTTCTACATTTATAATACCTAAGAATATAGCTCTTTACAATTATGACTAAAAAGTGAAGTAGAAACCGAACATCAAGAGAGTTCATCATGTCCACAAATTTGTTCCAATTTTAACAAAATTACAAAAACTAATTTTTAAAGATTACGTCGTATAAAAATCTAATTTATTTTCACAAGTTATAAAGAATTGTTTTAGATATTTTTTATTTTTGTATATAACAATATTAATGGTATAATTTATTGACTACAATTAGAAAATTTATTAATTTTGAAAATATCCTAGTATTAATTAATTTACATATTAATATAATTATATAATAAAAAATGGATGTGTAAATGATTTCTCAAATTTATTTAGTTCATGGGAGATCTGTTTGACGAGAATATTCTAGAATATACAATTTTCATCCTATACTTGTGTACTACTACTGATTACCGATTTATTTGTTGTAACTGTGTAGTTTTTTTTTAGTTGGTTACTTAAAAGTTTTTATCTAAAAAATATTGTTTTTGTGAGAATTATTTAGTAATTACATATTAGGTACGATTCAACTATTTTAATTTACCTTTTAAGCGTTTCTGTTTACTACCGGTTTGTGTGGTATGTATAGTATGTATTTACATTTTGTAGGTTTCGTCTATATTCGGGTATAATTTTTTTAATAGGTTTCGCGCATTTGTAGATATTGATTTTCTAATAGTTATTTTTATCCCCCCTAGGTTTGTGATAAACTTCAAAATGTTTCCGGAAGAAGCCGTCAAACAATTAAAAATATTTACTGAATATGTTAAAAAGAGTCCAGGTGTACTGCACACACCGCAGTTGTTGTTTTTTAGAGATTTCATTGAATCATTTGGTGGAAAGATTCCTGCATACAAGGAGACAACTGAAACAAAAGTTGAATCAGAAAATGTTGAATCAGGAAAAGTTGACGATGACGCAAGTGATGTTAAAAGTGAAGAAGAAATAGTCGAAAGTGATGTAGAGTTGGATAATGCTGGTGTTATTGGTAATTAATTATATATTGTATATGTAATATTTTTAAAAATATTTAATGCCGGTGCCATTATTAATCATATACATAACATGTTTTTTACTGTGCAAGATATTTACTACATTAGCGCCTTCACAATCTTAGTCCGATTAAAACATATTTTTAATTTTAAAATACATGTTTTTGGCATTTTTGTATTCACTGTTGATGGTAATAATAGAGGGTCTTATCACATTATTTTCGTATCAATGAAACATGAAAATTATCCAAGATAATATTACATATTTTTAAACAATAAATGTTGAGCGATCTAAAAAGTAGTGTAAAAATAAAACTCTAAAAAAGTATACATGCAATTGTTTTAAAAAATTATTTTAATTAAAGCAGATATATGCACCGGAATTATTTAAAATCATATTCTGTTTAAAGGTTATATGTCATCAGTCAGATTAATTTATCATTTATTTAATTATATTTATTTGCTATCAACTGCTTTTCTATTGTTCAGATTTCATGTGTTTATCTTTAATTATAATTATTTTCATTAATCCCTCTCTTTATATATGCAACCTGTGCACACATTTACTGCACACATATATATGTGTGTATAAATTAGTTAAATGATTTTCAAATGTTGCATAACATAATTACAATATTAACCAGAAAAACCAGATGAAGTAATGGATGATGTTCAGTTGCCCGATCCAGATCTTGAAACGAAAGAGGAGGATGTAGAATTGGCGAACGAAAAAAAAATTCAAGCAATTTCAGCATTTAATGATGGTGATTACGAGAATGCTGTAAAATTGTACACGGAAGCGATTGGAATTAATCCGGGTATGAATAAAATATTTTAATTTGAGTAAATAGTTTAATTTAATAAACAATTTGTCGTGCTTGTTAATCGATCCATATTTTTAAAATTACGACTTGTTTAAAATAATCATTTAGAGTTTGTGCTTGTATTTGACAGTTGTCTTGTTATTTGAATACACAGTGTATACCCGCATCAATAAAAAGGTTGGATCAAGGAATAAATTTTAGAATTGTTGAAAAAGAGGAAATATTTAAATATCGTTTAGAATGTAAATTTTGTGGCGACGTTGGCATTTAATAAATAAGTTTGAATAGTAGTGGAATAATTTTCAGTAAATATAATCTACATCGCCAAACATAATTTAGGAAATGAAATCTTACTAAATTATTACAATAAACAATTGCATAACGTTATACGATCAGCGTACAGAATTGTGCAAGTATCGTAGTTTTCAAAGCATGAAATTGTTTAGGTAAAGGTGTAACGAACTATATATTATAGAACAGCATTTTATAACACAGTAGATTCAAATTGTCTAGTGTGAACAGGCTGTTGCTCATAAGTCAGAACATGTAAGTAAAGTATCTGCAAGTGAAGGATTGGTTACTTAGTTTTTTTTTTATTTCGTTTTTTTAAATACTGTGCTGCTATTTTACACCGGGTTTCCTAAATATTTGGTAATCGATTTAATTTAAGTTAAAATATCATGAATAAGCTACTTATCCAGTGAAGAGAGCTAATTATTCACGTATATACATTCACATAATCAAAATATATGTATACATTACATTCATATCAATATGTAAACACACATCCACGCCTATAATTTACGCACACATAAATACATAGGTATTGTAAACATTTTTCCTTAAGCGTACAGGCTTCGTTTTGACCATTTAACAATTCCTTCGTCGTATTATTTGGATGACTTTTTTCCAACCTGGCAGCATATCTTTGTGAAATCACAGTTATTTCTTTTACAAATTTTATTCTAAGATCTTCATGAATTGTGATGTTGGTTATATATACGTAATATCTTATTTACATTCTTTGTATTATTGAAGTATTTTTTTTTTTTTCTAACACAGACCCATAATTGACAGCCATATTGCCAAACCGGCTTTGACACTTGTGTAGTAACTTGTTTTCAAGAGATACTATCGACTTCCTACCTAGCAGCCAATATAGTTGCTTTAACTTCACATTTAATTGGTTTTTCTTTTGTTATTATATGCTTCCTCCAAGTTAAGCGTTTCTCAAGGTGTATACCTAGATATTTTACATATTCATTCTGAGAAATCTAAGTACTATTCATGAGTATATTCTCGGTCGAAATAATTTTACGGTTAGTAGAAATCACTCAAGGTGATTTATCGTCGTTGATTTTTATCTTCCATGATTTGCACCATGACGATGTTTCGTTAACTGCAGTCTACATGTTTTACTTACATTTTTGGTACATCTGTCTACATAGGATCGCTACATCAACATGTGACGGGAGGTCGATACGATGAAGGATCGGTTGGAGATTTTTGTGGTTTTTGGATGACGACCATTTGTAACAATTTTAGTTGTACTGGGAAGGACATTAATCGCAGTATTGCATTAAATATATACGTTAACAATACTAGTCCTTTCTGAGACAATAAAAATTTTTGCTGTGATTAGATCATAACCGATTTTTTGGGGTTGTTAATTTCATCGGGTGATGTAAATTTCATGAGTTTTGATACATCATGGCAGTAGAAATCGGAATGTAGAGAATCATGTCGTTGCACCAAAGTAGATAAGTTTTTCAGTTGCTCATTAAGTGATTTATTTTGAGTTACTCGTTTAAGTCCTGTTACAAACTTCTTAACGAGTTTTGTTTGTTTGTTTTGTTCATTGCAGTTTTATATAAAGGATTTCTGGATATTTGCCACTGCTTCCTTAACTTTCTTCGTAAATTTATCTCTATTTTGATGTGCTCAGGATGATTTAGTACAGTCTGATAGATTTTAATTGGTATTGTGGTCTTCCAAGCAGACTGTTGGGTACCGTCAATGAAGTAATCGACAGCATTATCTATATCGTCGGTGGTTTTAAGTGGTATTTTAAATCAATGATGTTTTCGAAGTATTCTCGAAATTTTTCCCAATTTGCAGATTTGTTATATAATTTTGGTTTTGATATTTTCGTTGCTATTTGGTCAGTAACAACAAGTATAACTGTCGAATGATCTGATGATAATTCTTCATCTGTTCTGACGTAAGTGAAGATAGATGAAATACCTTTAAGGATAAATAAGTCTAAGTCTGGAACTTTATTGGAGTATGTAGGCCAATAAGTTGGTGTCCTAGAGGAACAGACATCACTATGTATTTCATCAATGGCCATCTTGAGTTTTTTACCCCCCGGGACTGTAATTTTTGAGCAAAGTAAGTATTCTTTGCATTGCAATCTCTTTTAATAATATAACTATTGCAGAGGGTTTTAAAAAAGTTTATAAACTTCTTTTTATTTATGTTATGTCTAGGTGAGTAGCAGACGGCTGAGACAGTAATGTTTTTATTTGATTTCCCATTTATTACAATGTTGGTTGCTTGTTAGCAATTAAATTTATATTTTCCCAACATACAGTGTTTTATACTGTCTTTTATTATTACACCAGTGCCTCCATGCGCTGTGTCCAGAGAAAGTAACACGTCTTGTATTTGCTAAATGGGTCTCAGAGGTTAAGAAAATATCATTGTTATTTTGTACTATATACATTTGTACCTCAGTAATATAGTTCAGAATACCATTTATATTACAGGTTACTATTTTAATATTTTGCATTTTTTATTTATTAAAGTAGTCATAATTGTTTGTATAACGCTATTAAGCAGCCGAATTTGCTGTTTCCGTCATATTTGTGAAAAGAGTTTTCATGTCATTTAGAAATGTATGCAGCATTGCTGCTATATCATTATTGGCATGCATGTTATCAGTAATAATATTAGGAATCAAACTCTTTTGTTGTTCTCGTTCGTGCCGTAAAACTTGTGCATATGTAATATTGATTGATGGTTGTGGATTTATAGCCTCATGCACTGTTACTTGTTGCTGTGTACTTGAATAATTTGATAAGTAATTGTTTTTATTCTTATTTTTAGGTCTGTCATTTTCTCTGATCTTTAGGAGTTTTTGATAAGTTTCACATTCTTTGTAATTGGATGGATGGTTCCCATGTGTACATTTAGGGTCATATTCATGTTTTTATCACAGCTTTTTTATGCATGATTCTCATCACACTTGACACAAGCATATGCTCTGTTACAATGTGTCCTAGTATGACCATATCTTTGACACCTAAAGCATTGAGGTATGATGTTCTTTTTGTGTTATTCAACTTCAATTTTTATGCTGAGCAACGTGTGTATTTTGTAAACGTCTGAATTATTTTTCTGTCATTCTAGACCTACGAAGAATAGTTACTCGATGTCTGGTATTAGTTATGCGTCTTAATTGTATGTCCATAGTCTAGGAGGGCCGCTTTAATATATTCTATCTTCGCAGAATTATGTAGGTGTCTCAATACTACACGAAAACTTTGTTCTGTTTTGATTTGATATGTGCGATCAATTTGTTCAGTACATAAATATTTAACTAATTGACGGTAGTTATCTATACAGTTTATTCTAACTTCAATTCGCTTATAAGTTAAATTTTTACATCGAGTATCATTTGTTGGAATAACCTTTGGAATAGCAGTTAACATTTTAGTATAATCTTTCACCCCATAAGTTATAATAGCGGGAGTCTTAACTGCCGTTCTAATATTACCGTCTCTGTCCTTATTATTTGTACCTAAGACGGCAGATCTGTTGGTACTTGGTTTTGTATTTTTTCCTATTGTTTCAGAAGAAATACTTCTTATATATTGTCTTTGTCGTTTCCGTCTGTTTACTTCTTGCCAGTCATAGTTCGTATTATTTATATTTTTAACAGGCTCAATTTGCATTGTGTCTTCTTGCAAATGAATAAAGGAGCATAAACATGCGTGTTTTCCTATTATTTGTTTACCAATTGATTTATTATTATCACTGGTTCTAGTACTAATGTTAAGATTATCGTTAGTTGCGTTAGAATTATGATGACAAATATCACCTGACATTGAAAGCTGTGATGTATATGCGGCGGCAGGTAATCAGTTTGATGCTTTATCGAATGTTTACGGCTGTTAGTAGGACAGCGTATTACTATTCTGAGAACGGTTTATTTGTATAATATAAAATAACGTAATATAAGTGTATTTGAATATGTTATCAAGAAATGAATGTTGACGAATAATTGAGGAAACTTTAATAATTTACTGAAACTTTTTTCCTCTAACCATCTGGATGCAATGATGTCACTTTAAATCTGATCATGAATATTCTATTCATCAAAATTGTCAGATTTTGTCGAGTGTTTATTTAAATAAATGTAAGACGTCGCTTTTAACGGAAGTTAAATAGATGATAGAACATTGTGTTATTACGTTTCTAACGAAGGGAAGCTTGTACTAGTTTTATTAATTACGAAGTTTTCTTGAAGTGTGTTATACTGAGTGCAGATTGTGTAAAAAATGTATACGGGTTGGACAAACAAAACGCGATTACAACGCGCGATTTTTGTACAAATATTAAATAGCGCCGGTCACAAACCGCGGACGGAGTAGTGGGCGGAGTCGCGATGGTCAGCTTTAATGTAATTTTTTACACAAATGCGGCGTTCTCGACAAAAATGAATGAGTGGTTTGAAAAACTCATTGAAGTCATGCATTCAAATAAACTTTCCCGGGTTTCAATCCGATCAGATCGTTCTGTATGTCCAAATGTTTAAATTTTGTCGTACTTGGAATGGATGAATGTTACTAATAATAGTAGTTAAAAAAACTAAGTGAGATATGATATTTGAATATGAAGACAAAAGCAATATTATAATCTGCAAAAGTTTCTATATATACTCATTCAAGGTATTATATTATTGTACCGGTTTAATAATTTAATTTTGTGGAAATAATCTGAATCTACTGCTTATCAGTAAAGTGTGGATAAATTTTATTTGAAAGATGGATTAACTTTAATATTTTGTGAAGTATATTTTGAAATTGTGGAAGTATGAGAAATTCTGTGTATATTAACGAAAAAAAAGTTCGTGGTCAGTGGGAGCTATTTGAAGTTTCATTAACAGAATGATCAGTAGATCACTAGATTAACTAATACTTTTTTCTTGGGGTTTGATAATTGATATTTTCTCATGGATATCATAAGAAAAATAAATGGTGAGCATGTTTTTTTAGTTGAAATATATTTAAGTAGAGAATATGTTTAGCCTCGACCAGAGTACTAGAAGTATATTGAGCTTATGTAAGTGAATGAGGCGATTTTGTAACTTACGATCCTTCCGTTAATATTTAAAACCGGATAATTTATAAATGTGAGTTTAATTGTTATATGTTAAAAGAAAAAAGAAAAACAAAAAACTGCCTAGTTGATATTGATCAGTTAGAATAAAAATAACTTTACTTTATAAAATGAACAAAAATATTTGTGGAAGGTCTACGTTCTGTTTCGTTTTAGCGTGTAATACTAGGGTTAGTTAATTGCATTTTTTTAAATATAACTATACAGAAAATCTTGCTTGTGACGGGAAAAATTTGTTTTAATATTATTGATTACAATAAAAACGGCATGCATTAGGTAGTAATTTACAATATAAAATTATGTTGATAATGAAAGCAGAACAAACGGCATTCATATTATAAACAAATGAATTATTGAAAATGTACGGCTTGAATGTATTTTAAGATAATATTCTAGCGAGTAAATATTTCTGTGTGTGTTATGTATAATAAGCTAACAAAGGAATCTTAAATATCGTGTAAACGATTTTAATTGAGGATAATTTACCTCGAGAAATATGATAACTTCAAATGTATTATTATCATTAATTTATCATATTTTTGTGCATTTTTAATTATTCATTTAGCTCATTTGTTGTTGTTTTTTTAGATATATTAAAAAATAATTATGTATTTGAAATATTTTACATACGCAGGTTTGGCTTTATTGTATGCTAAACGAGGGCAGTGTTATTTGAAACTTGAAAAGCCGAATGCTTGTATTCGTGATTGTTCGATTGCGTTATCATTAAATCCTGATAACGCTGCTGCTTATAAATTCAGAGGACGCGCTCATCGCTTACTTGGAAATTGGTTAGAAGCGGCTCAGGACTTACGATCCGCATGTAAAATTGATCTGGATGAACAAGCTGATGAGTGGTTGAAAGAAGTCACACCTAATGTAAGTACATATATATATATATCAAATTCATAGTAACAGGAATGAATTCGGGAAAACACGTAGGTCCTGTCATTCACAATTTTAAGCCTTTCGCTAAATTCGCAGTAAACTTGTAGTTTAGTAATGTCGATATTGGGTAATTTTTTTGTCCGTTTTTTTTTTTTAATTTTATTGAATTTTTAAAGTTCGATAAAATGAATACAAAATTTCGTTGTTGATGTTAATTATTTGTCAGACCAGGAAAGAAAAAAAACTATATACAATCAGCTTCCAAGTTGTTAAGAGAATATCAGTTATGAAACCCTCGTGACAAGTTTCAATAGACATGTATTTCTTTGCTTCTTGTTTCGGTATATGTTTCATCACAATCGGTTACAAATTGGTTTAAAACTTCTCTCGCGTATAATGTTTTGGTTATAGACTTGGGGTGAAACTATGCAGATTGTCTGTTTCAGTTAGCAGTCGATATTTAGGATGACTACTTGTTGCTGTTTTGAGATTAACGTCGTAATTTATTCCGTAGTTTATATCAATGTGGTCTAGCTACAAATCTCTGTTTTCATCTATCAAAATCAAAACCAAATTGTGAACAAAAGAAGTTTCATATTCCTTCATTACATCATCAGTTGATTCTATCGTACAATATTATGTATGTACGTATCCCATTGAAATGTATATTATAGTTTACACGTGTTTTGGTTACTATTGGTACGATTTATTTTTTTAATTTCCGCGAATGTGCGAATAATAAGACGAACTAACACTTGGCGTGTGAGTGGAAATGATTTGTGGAAACTCATATCCAGCGATATTTCTATTTAACATAATACATTCTCATAATAGGTTAGTTGGCTTATTACGCTTCAAGCGTCTGACTTCGTTGGAGTTATCCAGCAATGCAACGTCCAGGTTATTTGTGTGGTGCTGTAGCTTTTGACCGTACAATTATGCAATCTTTTTGATCTGTTCGTGGATTACACTTATATGGAGGTCTGTATGTAATGAATAATGTCGCGGTGGTGTTAGTTGCTAAAGTGCTCGACTGTCAACTCGACGGTCGTGAGTTCGAAATCAACACGCGACATGAAAAGTTTTTCATCATTATCTAATTCTTAATTATCACGGAGAAGGCAGTGGCACTCCCACGCCGTATAACAAATTAGCTCCTGTTGTACGTAAAAATAAACGTACAATAGCTAGTCATGACGTTCGGCAACTGTACGGATGTAATGTATGATTGCTGATGTACCACGGAACGTTTGGAATTCCTTTTAGGATTTTGTTTTGGCAATGTATTTGCGTAATATTACTGGGCAGCGCATCCCCAGAGTTGACATTCGTAGGTCCAAATTGGTTTCAATATCTGTTTACATAAGAATAATTTATTTCCTAGAGACAGCTACGATTTTCTTCCAAAAAGCCATAGTAGATTTCTATATTTTATGTTTATATCTTTTCTTTTCTTTTCTATATGTATTTTCCATGTTTATAAGACTGAGATATTTTACTCTATTACGACTAGGCATGATCTTATTGTCAATGTAAATATCTGACGTATTACAGTTTTTCTTATTTGTGAAGGTTATATGTACAGATTTATTTTCATGGATAGTGATATGCCAAAACAAGTCGACAAAGTATTAACAGCAAATTGAAGATTTTTATTGTTAGTTTCTATCGAGGTGCTTGTACATAATATTGCGGCGTAATCTGCAAAATCTGCTGGAACAGGAATTTCGTCCGTATATATTAAATATAACATCGGTCCTAGTATACTGCCTTGCGATACACCTGCCTCGATCTGTCAGAGCTCCGATTCTGCATCTCAATACCTGACAGAGAAATTTCGAAAAGTTGACATGGGGAGCTGTAACGTATTTTATACAGTAATCCTTCATGCTATACTCTGTCGAATGCTTGTTTAATGTCGACAGCATCGCATATTTTTTGCTTTCTAAAGATTCTTCGACTATACGATGTACTTGTTGTACAGTATTATGTCCTTTTCTAAAACCGAACTGGTGCTCCGGTATCAGGTCTCTGCCATCCAGAAATGGCTTTATTCTTTTTAGTAACAATGTTTCATATAATTTTGAAAGAACAGGAAGTAGAGCTATCTGGCGTTATGATGCAAGTTCTTCAGCAGGTTTTTTAGGTTTTTGAACCATAGTAATTTGCGAAGGAAAATATCTTAAACGAGTTATGACGTTGAAGATATAGGTGAGAAGGATTAATCCTTTCCGTGATAACTATTTTAGTATTTTTGAGCGTATTAAATCATATCCCGCAGTTTTATTTTTTAAATGAATGAATATAAAACTTTGTTCCAAATCTAAAAATTTTTAATTCGACGAAGTAAGTCCTATCTAATTCTATGAGCTTATTACGTATCGTTAAAAATGCATTCAAACGCGGCGAATTTAAAATTAACATGTAGTAATATCGTAAAGGAAGTAGTCGTTCACTTGTGTGCTTAATTCATTCGTGAGTGCGTACACGTGTTTAATAAAAATTAAATATGACTATTTAAACGTCTTAATATTTACAGCTTAATATTAATGTGGTTGGTAAACGATACATATATGTATATATATATATGCGTGTGTAGGTATGTGTATGTTTATGCATGTATATAATATCTCAAATATAAACATATGTAACATCTATTTATGTTAGATTTTCCACTTCGATTAAATAAGTGCATTTTCATTTCTTCGTTTTGTTTGTTTCATTTTTGGAACTGTTTTCGTGAGATAGGGATTGTTCTAATGATTTTTTATATTTTCCAACTAATTCTGGTAAATCGTAAGCTATCGCTATGTCCAACCTATTTATTGGGCATCCTCTAAAATAAGTGCAGGTTTCGGATAACCGTTGAAATTCGTAAATAGGATGAAGTTTGAAGAAATCTCGATAAACATCCGGATCCGGTAGATCATATCTTGAAATATTCGTTAAAGTGCTCAGTCCTTCGTAAATGTGATAGTTTTGCGGATGTTCCACGATGTCGTCGTTGATTTTTTTTCGGTTACCAAAAAACGATTTATGATTGTAGTACGTAGTTAAGTAACAATCTACCATTTTTGCGTGATTACGTACTCGCACCTGTTGTGGTTCGAATAAAAAATTAATTAACGATTAAACGGAAGTAAAAAAAAATAACGAGTAAGAATAAATATTTTAAAATATGAATTTACGTAATTCAATTTTGTAAATATTTTCAAACGTTCCGTCATTAAAGACGAGTTAAACTGGACTACATAATTCGCCGGTTAAATGAAATCTTTGAACTATGATGAAAATTTGAACGGTCTAACGATTGAAAGCGCGACTTCAACGAAAACTGCCTCTTAATAAATGTAAGCGAATATAATCTACAATAATTGAAAAGGATTTGTAAAAATTATATTAAACTTTTCTGTCGTGTAAATTGTTATAGAGTATTGTCGATTTTGATCGTCATAAATACAAACTATATAACGATATATAAAATCCACGACAAGCAACGGTGCTAACAAGATTTTAAATTTGCATCTTATCAGCCGTGATATTTAATATATACTCAATCCATCGAGATCCAAAGAAAGCGTACAAATCAATGGGGTGTTGATAAATAACATCAGGTTACCCGGATGGAACTGAACAAATTAATTAATAAACAGACGGGCATTCAAATAAATATAAAATAACGCAGATATCAAGTTTTGAAGATAATAATACAAATAGAATAATGATGGGCGAAAAATTACAAAATCTCGGTTTTCAAATAGACGTTTGTTCAAATGAGTTGAACGGAGGAAGTAAGTAACAAATAGTTACTAAAACATGACAGAAATAAAACGAATTGATAACGACCATAAAAAGCGCACATGGCACGTGTAGAGAGGAAAACAGATACTAATTGTTGCAGCTAATACTGCATGGGAAAATATAAAGAAAACGAAGTCAGCATAGACCAAGGATATTCTGGGTACAGAATATAAAAGACCGGACGACAATATATGAAAAGAATAATAGATATGGCCAGAGAACGAGATATGGTTTCGTATCCAACATCAACTAAGTGGAAAAGGCAAGAAGAAGAAAAAGTAAGATATCTACTAGTTGTTTTACAGTTAACATTGCAATTAATGTGTTTTTTTTTTGTAGTAAAAGACTGCTTTAGATTTCAATAAAAGTTCACATCGGTAAATAGCACAGGTTTCACACAGCAGAAGACACATTACATTCAACAATAATATATAACCACACACAAAATGAACACTCTAGCACACGTACATACACATTGTACACTATATTAAAAATGGAGCTATATGCAAACTGTCATATATTTAAAATTAAAATATTTGTTGAAATATAAAGAGAGAATCTGCCGATTAGTAAATCCAGCGGAAGGGAAAGGAGATTTGTTCTAAATAAATCAATAAAAATAAATAAATTGGTATACTGGGTAATAATTGTAAATTATTGAAATAATGGAGGGATAATACATTATACGTGATTTCGTAGGAAATGATTGTTTCAAGTGTCAGTAAAAGTTGATACCTTTAAAAATATTGCTATATAGGGTAATATTGCAAATTATTAAGATGAGAGAGGAATGATAAATGTTAAATTTCTGAATGTAAGAATTACAGGCGAATTGAGGCATTCGAAATTTTATATTATCTATGATAAATTCTTTGTTCTTTTGGTTAGTCTCATAGCAAATACGCCAGGACATAAATCATTCTAAAGTGTTTCGGGACCGTTAAAAACTCGAAAGGGGTCGTCGATTGTAAAATAACTTCAAGAAACTTCTGGAAAATATAATCATGTATAAGAATAAGTGTCGAAATAACGAGAATAATGGAAAGTAGAAGAAAATGATAGTCATTCATAAACGAGTGAAATTCATCAAAAAACGCATGTCGCATTAGCGTTTCACGGGAGAATAAAAAAATGAAAATTAATTTATTAATCACGAACGGTGTTTTTTCACCCCAGTTATGTACCCATTTCTATCTAATCTATGACTGGTATTTTATCATTTTTCTTATCACATTTTTGTGTTTATTGGTTTTTCTCCCGTCACGTTTTTAGATATTTTCTAATCGTAAAATTTAATGAAAGTCATGTGAAAACAATATATTATATGTTATGTAAAAAGCATATCTATTTTCGAGAAAGATGGTTGATATTTTGATCGTACTTACCGCAAATCTTCGAGCACTGGCTATTTTATTTTCAACTCGTTTATTAACAGTCGATCGTAGGTCTTTCAGAAATGCTATTTCTTGCGAGTGTAATAGTTTAGTTGGAGCGCCAATTTCGTAAGGCCTCGACCATAAAGAAGTGGTATACATAATAGGCGGTTCAATACTCGACATCAGTGGACTAATATTCCATATTAAAGTAGCTTGTACGCGCATTAATTCATCCGCTTTTATTTGATCCGCTTTATTCAGTATTATACGTGTCTAAAATAACACATAATATGTTTTAAAAAATCAATAGATTCATAGTTTATCTATAACAGATCAGATATTTGCATCAAAATTGTTCAATTTTCAAAATAAATAAGTGTAATCTACATTATTATGTTTTTGCAACATTCGTATATTATATGTATAGCTCTTTTTTCGGTGTTCATATATTCCCTTACAATTGAGCGTCATAGGAGCCGAATTGAACACTCATTGAACTTCACGGAGCAACATTTGACGTCGTTTGACAAAAATCGTTCAGGACGCTCAATTCGAGTGGAATAGAAGTTCTATACACTTCAGAGTATATGTTAGTACAACTAGTTTATTCGAAGAATTGCGAAAGTAACTTATGGCGTTGCTTTTGCGAAATGGCAAGATTGTTGGATGAAATATGACGATGTTGTAAAGAGTCTACCGCCCAGTGTGCTAGATCGTGTAAATTACGAATGGTTTGTGCCGTTTATGAGTTGACATGTTTCGGAACGCGCCATTGCTTGCTACGAGGAACGTTTCTCCCTAAGAAAAACACTTCGCCAGTGCGTTTGTGGAGCTGAGGTGTATACGATCAGTCAGTTATTGAACGAAGGAGCAGATATGCCTAGTGGTACTTGCCGCCGAGCGAACTCAACAAAGGAAATTTCGTTCGGTCGGTATCATAAAATTATTAGTATGCCGGCATGAAATATGGATAGATTTCTTCCGTCAGAAATCTACCTGGTCAATCGGTTGAGATCTCCTGTGCTTTCTTTATAGGATCGCACTTGAAAGTGGAGATCAATGCGCTATACAGAGTTGCATACTCATAACCCGAAATGATGTCATCCAGTACCCGACAAATAGTGCTTGTTGGAAACAGTAGCCCTGAGTAAGGGTTTCATTGAATGACAATTGTCATTGAATACTAACTCGGTTTTCGGTCTTGAAAAAAATGGTAGGTGATTAGTTTTAGTGTCGTTACAATGTATATTTAGGTGAATATTCAACTTTCCGAGTAACGATTCTCGATCGTCCGCGTATATACACAAATTTTAATTAACTACTATCAGGCGTCCTAGAACTGTCGGCCTCGCGGTACTGTGTGTCATTTAAAAAGAATACCATCCTTCAAGCAAAAGACTGTTAAAATATTTTTGACCGACCATGTTTTTATTAGTTATAGCTGCGTTTTTTGGTGCCTGAGCAGATTCTTAACGCCGAATGGTTCATACTTTCTAATGTTTGTAGAATGCTTTTTTCCGTCGTTTCCACAAAATTACAGCACCGTATTCGATTTTTGTCGAATTATAGTCTTGTCTATCGTAATAAACGATCTTGTGTGTGGTCCATAACGTGTATGGGTAATTTTCGTAATAGGTTCAGGTTTAACATCCTTTTATTTTTTAACATCTGAATGTGGGGCTTTCATAATAATTTCTGATTAAATATAAGGCCCAAATATTTTACTGTTTATGAAGAAGAATTAAGTTTACATGTACATAAAGGGATATATTATGAGAACAACTATGTCTTTAGAAAAATGTATAGTCTTGGATTTATTGGCAATGAACTTGAATCCACTTGTTTCGGTCTACTTTAGAACTTTGTTTATTGCTAAGTTGTAACATCCGATCCAAGTGAAACGTAATATAACCAAATCGTCAAGAAATAAGAATGTTATGCCCATTGTTTATTTCACATTTTCATTATCCTTTATCTTTTCGAAGTATTAAAAAAATTCTTTAAGTCAATTCTCCGAATTACTTTTATATAAATTTCTTTTATGTACATTACCTGATATTCTCTGCCTTTTAGTTGATCCAGTATAGCTTCTGTTTCTGGGCCCACGTCTAATTTAGCCGGGTCGTATACTAGAAATATAACGTCGGCTCTGTCGATGAACCACTGACAAGCGTCATTAAATGGAAACACTCGTTCAACCTGTTTCCTTATTTCTAGAATTCCCGGTATTTCGACGATATTTACCTGAAAATTGCGATTTATTTTTTTATTATTTCATTTTATTTTCTCATTTTATTTTAAATGAGTGGTTAAATATGTTATGAAATCTTTTTTACGATTGCTATGATATGACGTGAATCGAAATTACGATGATGTCCTTCAATATTGGCGAAGGGTAAAATGCAGAATTAAAAATGTTCTATCAATGTTATTGAGAGTTAGACGGGGTTATCGAACTGAAGAAAATTTTCAATCGCAAATAAATAGATAGAATTTATCAGATAGAATTAAATGATTTTTTTCAAAGGTCTTGTAAAATTTCGTAACGATATTGTCATAACAACTTTTGAAAAAGTAGTTTCGTGAAAGTGTTTCTGTCGTGAAAATATTCGGAATGAAATAGTTTTAATTTTTCAAAATAATGTTTCATAAAAGTTATTCGGTGAATTTGTCTCTTTTAACAGCGGAAATATGATCATGATTTTCGTTTACTATTAACTTTAAGCATTAGTGACGTACAATACATATCACACATACACACAAATCTTTACATATGTGTATATATGTGTGTGTATGTTATGTGTATCTATGCGTAATTAAAATAAATACAATAATTACAATTACACAATGGGTTCAGATATATCTGCCTAACTATCTATGTAGTGTATATATTAAGCATCACTTATATCATCATGTTAATAATTATTCGATGTAGTGCATATATTAAGAATTATATCATCATGTTAACAATTATTAAGTCATTAAATGATATATACTTATCGTATTTTGGAGCTCATTGCGAGTTTCGGACTGTATTAGTTTATTTTGATTTAATTCGCGGTTGTTTTTTTTTTTTGTTATTAATAAGATGTGTGATATATTACCTTTTGAAGTAGAGCATTCGGTATTTGAAGTCCTCGTAATCTGTCTAATAAACCTTGTCCAAATTTTTGTAATCCCGAAAATGTCCAATCTGCTGCAAGTTGTGTCCCATCTAATACAGTCTCGTTTTCGCCCCACATTAAAATATTAAAATACGCGGGTGATGGTTCAGCACCTGTAAATAAGAATTCGATTCGCATTTCTAACGTTATTTGATTTTTCCGTTAATGGCGTATTATTTAAAAATTATCCAAGTATTTTCCAATTCGCATTAAACGTGATATTTTTAACTGCATGATTTTTAGTATAGTTTGTTCTATAAAAAACATCTGGCATTTCTTACGTACGATTAGTATCTTGAATGTTAGCCTATTTCATACGAAAAATAACATTAAGCTCTATAGTTTGGACGATAACGACGATGATAATTATATATAAACATTTCCACAGTAATATCGATATAAAATATAATACAAAAAATTATTTTGTAAATATTACATATGAATTATAAAAATATTACCGGTCCTTAGAGCTGTTTCGTTAAATTCATTTCCAAGTAAATAGTTTATTATAGTCGATTTTCCGCCACTCCATGGGCCCATAAATAATATTAACGGTTTAGAAAATATTTCAGCGTCTATAAAAATGTTATACATTTATTTTTAAATAGTAATTGATACGATATAAAAAATAAAATACGCCATTTAAATATATATACACTTTAAGAGTAAACCTGAAGACTTAATCACTGAAAGTCGTGTTATATATTTTTGAAATTATGTATAACCTGACTTATGTCGAATACACTGAGAAATTCGTTGATTTTTGGGTTAAATTTTTCTCTATATTTTCGAACAAAGCTTTCTTTTCCGTTTTATAATTTGCCTATCATACGTAAACGTTATGAAATGTTTACGTAAAATATTATTGTAATTAATTTGTGTTCAAACTTTAGTTTGATTCGTATTTTTTGATTATCGTAATTTGTCATACGTTGTTTTTTTTTCCTTAGTTTTAATTATCGTTGGAATTTATCGTAGGAGATATTTTTATTTATTTTTATTTTTTTCAACAAATAGTTTTCTAAGATAGTATTTTACAAATCTCGATCCTATTGTTCTTTTACATAATAGAGATATTCTTAATGTATAGTAATTTTTATCAGTATTTGTCCAGTTATATCGCTAATAAACTATTTTTTTATGTCTGTTTTATTAAATTATCCGATATGTGAAAAATGTTCTATTCAGATTTAATCAACGATCAATTATTATTTATTTTTTATTAGATACGTTTTTAAAATTGAACGCCTGTTGATAACGACGGGTCGATATTACGAGTTTTTAAAAAATATAATTATACAAAATTGCAACGTACCGCCGAAATGTCTATTACTTAAATCTCGATATTTGTATAATACTTCTAAAGGTTTGATGGCGGTTTCGTATAATTTTTTTAGTTCTTTCAAAGTTGTATCTACTATTTTTGTCACTCTTTCTTTTTCGTTATTCTGGTCTTTTTTTAATTGCAGTATATCTGTTATGTGCTTTCGACTTCTCAGTTTTGTCGGTATTTCTTCGTTCTGAAAACACAGGATGAGAGAAGGAATTATTATACGTTAATTATGTATCGCGTTTAAACCGGGTGTTGATTATTGCGTCATCAAAAATTTACGACACATTACGAATAGGCGCGCTTAATATTTTACGACATAATTTCATCTTTAATTAGCGAAAATACCAAAATATCTCTTGTAAATACACGGAATATGAGGGAAACGCTAAAGAGAATTGAATAGGAAAAATTTTACAAACTTTTGATAAGTTTCAGGTTAAAATGACAAATATCATAATTTCAAAACAATATATAAAGGATGTTACGAATATTTGACAATATCAAACATTTCCCCCTGTTTAATAATCGAAGTGAATGATGGTGAAAAATGAAAGTTTTTATCGATCAAGTAAAATAATGATTTAGGATAAAAAGTCTGTTATAATAAATTATAAATGGTAATTATTTTTTTACAGAGTGTATGAACTTTTAAAATTTTAAATGTTTACGCGTTAGTTTTGATTTTTATTAATTTATAATTTCTATGTCCAGAGTTAAATGAGTATTATTATTCGGGGGCAAGGCAGAGACCTCCGCGTGGTGCCCCTGGAAACGATGCGAACTACAACGGCTTTGGATAATCTACACGATTTCCATGCGAATTTCATGATGCATCGGCTAACATCTGCCACATCCGAGCCGAAAACAGAGAAAATAATTATAATAGGAAAAAATTTATATACAGAAATGGCCTTTTTCAAGGCCACCATTATCTATTTATTATCTCGATTAATATCGAAGGTACGAAAGTTAAAAAGTGATATATTACTGATTTTGGGTTTCATTAATTCATTCGTTTTGATTATGTTATCGTTTCATACATATATACGAAATATCCTGGTTATTTAATTTTATATTTTCGTATTAGTTTTTATAAATTCGGTCTAACCACCGGGGAGTACATAAAAGCGACTTCATATTGGCTTGCCGGAAAAACTTATTTTTTTCGAATTTAACGTTATTCTCTACAAAGTTTTGAGTTAGCCTTCTGTACCTTCTTACTAGATTATAAATGATTATAAATCGTCTGATTGTATTAAAATTTTACCTTCGTTAATTCTTCTTCCGCTACATCTCCGTTACTTTTATCGTCCTCTGCATAGTCCTCCGATTCATCGCTTTCTGTTTCTTCGTCGTTATTCGCTTCGATTTTAACTGAACCCTCTGAATATACCTTTTTGTCTTCATCGTTCGATGTGTTTTGTATGCTACTCGATGAATTTTGATCGATTTTTATTTCTTTCGATTCTTCAACCATGTTCTTGTTATCATCTTTATCGCCGTTATCATCGTCTTCTAATTCTTGTTTCAAAATTTTCTTCATGATTTTATCTAAATAATAATATCGATCGCGTTGTCATTCAGAGTGTGGCGTTCGAATAAAAAAATCGATATTAACAAGTGAGAACATAGTACGAAACAATTTTAAAAACCTACCTTCGGAGTGTGCTCAACTACGTTTGTGAAAAGTGATGCTTAACGACTGAGGAAATAAACCGAATTCAATCGGGATGTGGATATTGTGCGGAATAACAATTAGAAAGAAATAATAAATACCGAAATGCTAAAAGAATTACGCGGGAAAAAGTTTAAATGCGATAAAACTATTACGTCATGTAGTAAGACGTGGGAACTTTATAAAAAAACATATATGACAAAATTACAGGCAAAAGGTCGAAAGAGAACACCTATAACGCAGAGTATGTACGACCGCTTGAATATAAATAAATACAGTGTAAAACTTCTTTTAATCGTCACTCTCTGTTTTCCGCCACTGTAGCAGCAGCTCGTCGGTAAGTTTGCTGTCATCTGACGACAACATTTTTTGGAAAATTACAACATTAAGGACGCAATTTTTAATATTGCCAATGCATGGGTCGACCTTACAGTGCTAAACCGACAAAATGAGTGGCCACTAGCGAAACAAAGGGAGCGGTTAGTGTTGTCGAAATCGTGAAACTTTGGTAATGACGGCCTATGACACATTAACAACTGAAGAATTAACAGATTGATTAGAATGTGATAAACAAGGTGAAGGTTTTGAAATTTTGGACACTGATGAATATATTATATCTAACGTTCAGCAGTCCAATAGTGGTGACATTGACGACGATGAAAAATCAGAATGCAACCGAAACGCAGCAACCAGTCATTCGGAAGCTGATGTTAACAAAGTGCGTATCGATTGGTTTGAAAGACAAGATATGAGGCAAACTTTACACAGATCCTACTTCTAGAAAAAATACGGAACATTGCCGTAAATAAACCTCGAGCTGCGAAGAAACGGAAGAAAATTGCCGATTCTTTTAGTAAACAATTTGACATACGGCTAGGTACTTGTACTATGCTATATTAAAATTCTAAATAGAAATACAGTACTCTAAATGTTATCCAATTAGACATATAGGTATATATATATTTTAAATTTCTTTGCTAAATGACTTAAAATCTATAGTTCTATTTATGGAATTTTCGTTATTCGTCTATTCAGTTATTCGTCACAGGGACCGGTCCCGAGGGTGACGGATAAAAGAAATTTTACCGTATCAAGAACTTCGAACGCCGACTGTAAACAGGACGCACAATATCTGCAGCGACAAGGCACTAGCGAATTGAGCATGTTTCGTAAGGATTTGTATTTAACAATACGAATTCTTCTGTAATTAAAATATATTGCATAAATTCAATAATCGTTGTTTAGACTTTAAAACAATTTATACCCAACTCGACATTTTCCACCGGAATGGTGAGTGTGTACACGGAAATATTAATAATACTAACGCTTGAAGTAGATCAAGATGCACACTATCGAGTTAGTTAAACTTGATTATTTAGAGAAAATATCTTGAATACAAATTACCTTTAGTGATTTTTTTTTTAATCTCCTTCACATATAGAACTGACCAGTATTTTAAAGAATTAGCACGATCTCGATTTTATTTATTGAACCTTCACGCTAAAGCAACAACGTTTCACCTTTTAAATCTCTTTCGACCTAGGTTGTTATAGAAGGTTCAGCGCAAGAGCGTTTACATGTCCTTCCAATCTCGACAAGTGATTGGCGGCATCTAGTTTTATTTCTTCTGTCACTTAACTGATAGATATTGATGTAGTGTGTGGTTTGATACATACCACAGTGCTCCCACCGGCGACCTCAGCATCCTGTTTTGATAGCGTTGTATTTTATTAATATTACTTTCGGACATTCATCCCCCGTAGTTGTTGCATACAACCATATTGAATTTAGGACCATGCGATATAACAACGCTTTATTTGCAACCTGTAATTGAGGTCGCGGTCTAAGCAACCGATAAAGTTGCTTTGCGTTTAAATTAACTTCTTATGTGTGTATTTGCTTGTTTATAATTATATCGTATTTATTACGTTCGATTTTCTTTTTTACGAAGATGATGCGACTACTTTTTTTTTTCATTTATTACAATTTTCCACTTAAACCATTCGATAATTTTATTTAAATTATTAGTACATAAAAAGAAAAAATTTAAAGGAAAATTTTGGAGCTCTAGCTTACCTTTAATAAGTTTGGCAATTGAAATTTTTCTTTTTTTCGTCTCTTTCGCGGTATCCTTTTCGTTTGGTTTTTGTTTGTCTTCGTTAGTAACCTCTTTCTGTTCCTGTTGTCCGATGTTCTTAATGTCGCGTCCTAGGTCAATATTATCGCTAATTTTATTTCCTTTTTGGTCGTTTTTCGTCTTTTTTCGATCGAGTTTTACGTTATCGCTATCATCGACCGTTTTAGCGTCATTCTTCTTTTCGATAATTTTTCCAGCGGACAGATTATCGTTATCATTTTTTACAATCGTTTCGGTAACTTCATCTTCTGTTTCGTTTCTTTCGACCGTTAATATCGCTTCTTCTTCTCCGCTCTCTTCTATCGTATCTCCGTTTTTATCACGATCGTTTATCGAATTTTCTTCTTCACTGTCGATTTCCTTACCGCCGATATCTTCTTCTTCTACAGAATCGTTTCGATCGACTGTTTCAGTTTCTTTCACGGTGGACTGTATTCAACCGAAAATAATATTTTATACACTACGTATATGTCGAAAGAAAGAATAAAATATTATTTTACTTATACATAGCATTGTTCGATCTATTTAAAAAGTAGCACATCCAAGACGATATTTGGCGACATTAAACATTGTAAATTGAAGTAGAAAGATTCAAATAAACAAATGATTAAATATACCCCCGTTCAATATTACAAAAATGTGTTACTGTTTATATATATATATATATATATATGCATGTTTTGTTATCGTATTAATACAAATAACTTGTATAGTCTTACGTATTTTTATATAGAATTTGTACCGTTCGTAAAAATATTCAATACTAATTAATATCTACTTATATTAAAATTACAACAGTTACGATGTTTGAACTGAAAAAACGCTAAACTTGAAATGTAAAATGGATAAATATAATTCACCGCGAAGGTAAAAAATTTATAAGTGGGAAAAACGCGGGAAGTTAGAAATCAGACGGATATCGTTTAACTCGGTGAAAAAGTTCTTACAAAGCACGATGAATACATCGAATCTAGCTAAACTATTTAATCAACGCATTGCGCCCGTGCTAAGCTACGGAACGGAAATCTGGTATTCTCACCGGAATAGGATTAAACGATAAAATCGAAAATTCCAAGTAGAATTTGAAGATATTAAAGCGAGAATAACAACAAGTAATTACAACTTTAAAGGACATGTGTAGCAGGACTTACATAGATGGAAGATAGTAATAAAAAAATACCATCATACACTGGGAAATGAAAGCAAGAAGAAAACTAGATGACATATTAGAATAAGCCGTCCATACACGTATATGCGAAGCCACTGTAGAAGAATTTGAAAGAGGCCCACATCTGATAATATTGACGTGACACGAAGAAGATGGTCTCATAATTGCAGAATTTTAAGATATAAAAGTTCGATTTTATTCGTATTAATTTATATTATTCTTGTCAGCCCTTACGGATGATAAAAGTTTTTATTTCGTAATAAATGACGATGTCTAATTTTTGATTTTTGCTTCTTATTTATCACACCGATTAAAAAACAATTACGAAATATTCATCGAGGGTTCTTTCGTGTATTTACCTGACTGGACGGTTTGTCGACTATATCATTCTCGGAACTGTCGACAAGATGGTTTTGCTCTAAATTTGAAATGTCATCTACCACTTGTTCTAGTTCGTTTTCGTCGATTACATCAGTTACTGTCGTTAAAGGAATTGTATTTTCTTTATCGATATCGTTTTCCGTTTCCGCCGTCTCATCTGTTGTAGATCGCATAGTTTAAAAAAATGATTGTATGTTTTTTTAAATACAAAATAAGTAACTGTTTTAGAGAATAATAATAAAAGGGGGAAAAATGATACATCTCGAATGTAGACGAAATTTTATATTTAAAAAATAAATGTACAATTTATAAAGCCGACGAAATTAATATATATGCGACATACACGCATTCTGGATGTTATTTTACGTTTTGTTTTTATATAGATAAAAATTATCGAATTAAATAATCGAAATATAATTAAACGCGTCCGAAGAAATAATACCGATATGTGTTAGCGAGGATATATTTGATATTTAACAAACCGTTAATAATAATCTTCCATTTTTCGAATATCAGTCATGATTATTATTGAAGAGGAGGAAGAAAATTTCATTTATTTAAATGATGAGCATAAAATACAACATGTTGTACATACACAAAATTAACCTTAGCCGCCAATACGATAACAATAAAATGCGTCGTATAAAAACGACGAAATAATAATTTGAAAAAAAAGAACCAGCCACAATGAAAAACAGAAGGAAATTTTATTGACGATGATTGCAGCTTTAGTGCTCGCATTTTGCACTTTTCATAAAAATTGTTGGCAAGCTTGTCGATGTAGAAAAATAAGAGTTCGCGGTTTAGTTGAGAGTGTATATCTTGAATTTAAAGATTTACGCGCTTCGTATATCGGGATTTTGATGTTGATTTAGATGCTCTAAACGGGAAAGCCAGTCTAAACTGCAGATGATGTAAATCTTCGATCGTAATCCCATTTTCCTGATTTTGCATTCTTCGACGATATGTTTTATTATTGTTTGCCTGTATTGTCGCAACAGCAACTAGCCGAATCAGAAATATCCCACTTCTGCCGGAGGTGGCCGCATCTACCATAACCAGTTCGGGTTCTATTCAAGAGTTGTCACTCCTTATTCCTAGAGGTTGCTTCGTAGGGTTTTCGACGAGGGTTCCATTTGCACACCGATTTCCATTCCTCGGTCCATTGTTCTTTGCAATCGAGTGCAAATCGTGCTTGATCCAAAGTTGTCCATGGGGATTTCGTAGATTTTAATCTAGGTACTTCTCTTATAAATGTTGTAATTAATACGTTTTCGTTTCCTTTAAATTTTACTATGGGAGCGCGGTAGGGGGTAACGGCAACAATTGTTGCTCGGCTAAATCTACCGCCTGGATGTTGAGAATAATAGATGCTTATATTTGGATTTTAATAATACCCCTTAAATACCCCTTAAATTTAAAGTTTATAAAAATAATTAAATTTGTCGTATTTTATAGTTTTCGTTAACACATTCGAGGTTTTAAAGTTGCATCATACCTCCTTTGGAATTATCAGCAAGTTTTTTAATCGCCTTTTCAATATAGGGCTGGCATTCGCTTTCCGAAGGAATTGCATGCGCTGGTGGCAAAGCCTTTGCCCACGTTGAACCGCTGCTACCTTCTGTAACATATTATTTTTTCGATCGAACGAATTGAATTTACGATGATGAAAGATACTACACAATACGCGTGTACTTATTAATAAATAACAGTCTGAATACGTATTTATATTTCGCTAATTTATTAAAAGACACACACAGACTCTAATAAAAATAATTAGTTCTAACGATGTTCTCAGAATAATTGACTGGAGCAGTAATATCATCTATCTACGAAAATAAATCCTAATTATATTTATATATATATATATATATATATATATATATATATATATATATATTCCTTTTGACCGAAATATAATTATCCGAATCCCATTATTTATTTTTCGCAGAAATTTCTGTTTTCACGCGATCATTAGGGCGAAATTCGTAATAATATTTATGGAATTTACGACATGAACCTTGTAATTAATAGTAATTATAATAGAATGCGTTTATTATACTACTAGATTATTTTTCATTAAGTATTCATTAATATCAAAGGCTTTACGAAATTTGACGGTGATCTTAATGATCATAACTAGATACGAGATGTTATGATTCAAAGCGCGTATCTCGGTTATTGTGGACGATACATGATTGGAGTCGAATGTATATTTTTTACGCGTAGACCTTCGAACGAGTTGCATTTATTTCTAACATCGTTCAATTTAATAACCGAGATATAGCGTTTAATTAGTGAGACCATCTTCCTATTTCATCAATCCATTTGCATCTTCTATCCCCGATTTCTCACATTCCTAGACTTTTGTTCGTTCAGCGATCACAAAAATTATAATCTCCGGATTCTTTATATAAAGGGTTATTAATGTTCCTCTTTTATAACTGGTAATGAATATATTTTTCTTCCGAAGAATTTAGTCGTTTATGCATGTAGTCTTATTTGTATAGAAACCAAGTTATCGAACAGCTTGTTTGGTCGATATTAAAAATCGTTCGACTTATAATTTAGGTCTTACCACCTTATCCTATTCGAATTGGTCGTATTGTAATATTTTTTACAAATCGTTCGTTGGTAATTTAATTTGCACACATATATTGTGTATGTGCTAGGCGTTCTAAGTTTAATCGTGCATTATTCTATGTTTAAACATCGTAGAATTAACCTTATAGGTTATTCTTATAATATTTACCATTTATTTCAATTAGTTTTATTTATATGGTTATATGCGTATATATGTGATCCTGTGTGTGTGTGACATATATACGTATTTTAAATAGTGCCCTCTGTGGCATTACCGTGTTTTCTTTATTTACCTTTTCTTGTATAACCGAATATTTATATTAAATATTTTATTATTTATATATACATTTAAAGTATAATAGGTATTTAACATTAAGAATATGCTGCATACAGTTCTTTCTTCTTCATCGGATAATTAAGTACTGAATATATGAAAAAAAAAATGAACATAAAAATGCCGGACTAGTGTGTTGGATGAAAAGGTGGAATTGCGTGTTTATGCATTTTTACACTTATTTGAATAAAGATGATACCTATCTATCTGTCTATACGTATATGTTATGTATGTAGTGTATATATTACGTATGTGGTATGTATATATGTATATTAACGTGTACTTCGTAAGCCGAAGAATTTACTTATTCCTGGTGACCGTTGCTCTATATTTAAATCGCTAAACGGGCTCCCAAATGTATTTTTAGCCAAGTTACCTCCTCTCGGTTGCTTTTCTCTTTTCGCAATACATAATATTAATAACACGATCGTCGTAACGATAAAAAAAAAAATTGTCTACTAGCGCATATACGAAACATAGTAATGTGTAGTCGTTTATTTCTATTTTTTGGTTCTTTTGTGGCTCTCTTTTTAATTTTTGTCTTTTATACTTGATGAACGTTTATGGTATTATACTTTTCGACTGCCGTGTAAATAAACGCGATAAAAAAATTATTTAAAAAAAATGTACGATGATTTTTCGGAGCTGTACTTAATTTTTTTTTTTAATTATAAAATAAAATTTATTTTCTTTTAATTCGAAAGAATGGATCTTAAAAAGAAATCCACATGAAAACTAAATTCCATTTAATTATTAGTATATATATATATAGTCGTATAAATAAAGACGGAATATATTATAAAATTTATAATAACTAAAATAAAAAATTACCTATAAATTGTTATTACCTAGAAGTAATATATTAACCGTAGTAATAAGTGGTTTTTTTTTTTTAATTGTGGATACACGTTGCATTGTTAATTAAAACTGGAAGTTTATCGACGTTATTATACTTATTGAAATATTTATTAAATTTGTACGATGATTTTCCCGAGCTGTACTTAATTTTCGATTTCTTTATTATAAAACTTATCTTCTCTTAATTCGAAAAAATAGATTTAAAAAAAAAAATATTTACGCAAAACTAAAGAAAAATAAACGCGATTTAATTTTCAATAGATATATAAATGAAACTAATAAAATGCTATGTATTTTGGGTATTATTATACGGGTGTGAAAGCTGGGTAATTACAAAAGTAATGGAGCGAAAACTGGATGCCTTCGAAATTTTGTTGTACCGTAGAATTCTCCGCGTAAAGTGGACAAAGTAACTCGGAAGTATTACAACGTATAAATAAATGCGTGGAAGTAGTAAAAGAAGTTAATCATACTTCGGTCACGTAATACGACATCCAGAATGATACAGCCTCTGCTCCACGTGTAAATACAGGGAAAGATTACTGAAAAAAGACAACGGGGAAAAAAAAAAGATAACCTGGTTACAGAATCTATCGGATTGGTACAATTTACCATCCAAGCAGTTTTAGACAAACGTAGGACTGCCTAGCCAACGTTCGATAGCGGTCACGGCACCCTGACGATGTATATCATCACTGTCCATTGTCCTACACGTAAGGACATGAACCGTGTTATTCAAGTTGCATTATAGTTTTTCTCCGTAAGTATCCATTATTGGCATTTTGAAACACCTCCGACATAGTATATCGTGTTGGCGCCTTTACTTGAACGATACTGCGTGTATGGCATCTTTCCTGTGGACGTTTACCGCTTATGATACCTTGTATTATTGAATCTATGTTTCTCGCTATATATTCCAAATATCTTATTATGTTTCTCTTAATTTTCGTTCAAAAGCCTGGTATCCACTTATAACTCATCGATAATGGACTTATTAGTTCGGTGCGCCGTCCAAGGTATACGGAGAAGTTTTCGACATATTGCCAACTCGAGGGCATTTATACGCTTTTCGTCAGATATATAATATAATATAATGAAGTCGTATAAATAAAGACCGAATATATGATAAAAATTATAATAACTAAAAAATGAAAAAATAATCTCTGAATCGTTATCACCTGGAAGTAATATAATACCCGTCGTGGGCTCGACGAATATATATGATTTCAATGAAATTTAAATTTAACCAGTTTTAAAACTGTTGTCGCACCAGCGTTTTTATAATTTAAAATTTTAATTCCTAGTTTATACTGGCCACTTCGATTAAGTCAACATCTACCTGGCAATATTCGGTTTTTTTTTTTTTTCGATTAATTTTGTTACGCGGAATAACAAACGATTACCGAAGAGTGAGAATAATACAAGCGAACATTTACAAAAAAGAAATCAATCTTAACTTCGCAACTAATATGAATGTACAAAAGGAAAAGATTCGTGGAATGTTACGCATTCGAAATGCGGTAGAAGAATGTTGAAAATTAAGTGGACTGATAAAATGTCTAATGAAGAAGTGCTACAGAGAGCCGCATGAAGGAGACGATTGATACGTACGGTTGCTGCTGCAAAAACAAATCGATTGATCGGGTATGTATTAAAAACAATAATGGAAGGAGAAACGTGATGAAAGACTTAGCTGTAAACATATCGATTATAGAAGACGTAAACTACCGGGAACAGAAAAGACTTGCGGAAAGGAGTAAATTCGAATTGATGACAAATGATGATGATGTTTGATGTAGAATTTGACATCTTTTGCCGAGTTTTGTTTGTTCGCATTACCTTGTATTTTGTATTTATTATTTGACGTCGGGAAACTTGTTTGTTTTTGTCGATAAGAAATATATTTAGTCATCGTTGATATTTTCGGCATTTTTCTAAATAATTTAAAATCCTTCAAATAATCGCGTAATATTTTGTATTCTGCTTATATTTTCGTATGAATTTTTAATCTTTTAAATGTTTTATTATTATTATTATTTTTTAAAACTTTTTCGTTCTTCCTACGCGTTGTTGTGTTCGGTCAATACTGTAACACGCATGCGAAACATCGATCGTAAGTGTAAATAGTACTAAAAGGAATAAATTATTTATGTATTACTAAAAATTCCGCTTAGACAGATTTTGTCGCCGATGATAATAACCCCAGTAGAGTGGACGAAGTAGGGAAAACAATATTAATTCGGAAAAATGAAGTGGAGATACAAAAAAAAAACACGATATCTTCATGTTGGCGACACAAGAGAAGGAAGAAAAAGATTGGAAGTGATAACGTCCAATTTTACAAAGTAATACGTTAAAAAAAACAACAGAGTAACCAGAAATCGGGGATGATATGACTTGCACGTTATCTGTTATCCTACTACGACGACGATAGATATGTGTCGAGGCTCAACTTGAAGATATCTTTTTCACCCGAGAAGATTACCTTTCAATTTTTCAATAATAATTATAGACGTTCGATTTTCTGTTTCTTCTGAAATATGGAGTGGACCAGAGAAAAAAACTACTGGACTAAAATTTTTGAATGAAATTTTATTTAAAGATAGGAAAACGAGAGATTACATTACAATCATTTGTGGAACACAATGTCGTTCGGATGACCGCCATTTCCAATACATTCATTCAGTCTTTACAACATTTTCGACGAGTTTTTCGAATTTTTTCAGAAATCCGAGTTTTCATGTTTCGTAAACGTGGCTCACTTAAGGTATCCTCGCAAAAAAAATCGCGTAACTTTGAATTATTTTCGAAACTCTAGACGTCCCTGTGAATGTATATCGTGTTTAATTAAATATTACGAATCTTTCGTGTTTATTCTACTCCGAAGAATTTCTCATATTTCGTTTAAATCAATCGCGAACCATAGTCGAAATAAATAACGTCTATAGTAACGGGGGTAGTTGAATAACTAATTATATAATTAAAATAAACATCCGAAGCGAATATAGGACATTAATAAATAGTTCTATACGGTGAATGGGAGGAATAGCACGGATAGAGAAAATTGATAACAAAGCCGTGAAAATAAAAGCTTATTAAGAAAAAGGAAAGAAGATGCAAACGGATAGATCATAGACATAATAAATATTTGACACAAATAATTGAAGGAATCGTAGAAAGGAAAAGAAGGCCAAGAATGAAATATATCAAATATAACACGATGTACGAGCAACGGTATATCATGAGAAAAATGGCGCTATCTACGTAATTCTGAAAATTTAACACAAGATTGAAGAAATTGTACAGTTAAATTATTCCGTCGACGTACATATTGTATTAGCATAATTTATTATATATAATACTGATTGGAACTAGGTTGTGTTTATTTTGTTTTTTTAGGTAAGATGTACATTATGACGCCAGATTTAAAAATTATTCATTTTAATATGTTATTGTATTTTTTAACGCAATGATTAGTTGAAATCTTTCATATTTGTCGGATATTATGTTTTTTTAAATGCATATTATACGTATTTCTCCGTCGGTGTCGAGGAAATATTTTCATTGTTCGTTTATGGAACGAACCTGTGGAACTGACGATGTCAGTTCTTATTAAAAATAATAACCTCGTGCGTTTTATTTTTCGGTTGTGAAAAATCTGTACAAATTATCTTTTGAAATCATATTAACGATTTAATGATAATAATAACAGATCGACGCGAATTACGTACGCCAAGTAAAAGAAAATTCCCATATGGTTGTAGATTTTAATTTTGTATAAGTTAATTTCTTGCGCTGCTTCTTAGACCACAATTAAAGGATTTATTGACGAGAAGTTTACTACAGTCTTGGTTTAATTTTACTACAAACAAAAATCTGTATATATTATGAAATAAAATCTTTTTACGTTTCATGAAATTAGCTGTGCACTACGAAGGCGAGTTTTACTACGTACGTGTTCAAATTAATTTAATCGCGACAATCTGTATATATAACGTTGGGATGACGACTTCAAAAAATTCCTGGGCTCCAGAAGCGCTCTGTATAGATTGGCATACAACAAGCGCAACTGGGAAAAATTGGGAGAGACCTTCGCTCGAATATGACTACATTCGAAATTAATTTTAGAAATTGATTTTAGCTGTAACAGATAATTATAAATTGTTAATTTAGTTATGCTAAATAAAGGTTATTTATATATATATATATATATGTTTTAGCGTGAAGTCGTTAAATTTATGTTATTTCTTATAATAATTTAAACTATATCTAAGAAAACAAAATAAAAACAAAGTTAATCACTGTTAAAGTTATTTTATTAATGCAAAGCTTTCCGACAAGAACGTAATTTTCAAACATATATAAAAAAGTTAGAAAAAAATTGTTAATTTATTTCTAACTTTTTTGTATATACTTCAGAATGAAGTTATTTTCGGACAGGTTTGCATTAATAAAATAACTTTTATAATCATTAACTTTAATTTTGTTAATTCATAAAATCACTACTCTCCAATACATCAACATTATATCTAATTTATTTCTTTTGCACGATCCAAGCAGTCTTGTATAAACTTATCGGTATATTAAAAATCTTGTAATAATTGAAGAATTTTAAATATCGAATAAATGTAACAGACCGGGAATACATGGATAGATTGTTTACGTAGTGAGTATCTCGATAACATTTAACGATAAAAAATTAATAATTTATTTAAAATCGAATTTAATTGAAATTAAAAAGTAATAATTCATAGCGTTTCGAAAAATCGGTAGCTGTCGAAAATAAATACTTGGGCACTACAATTTTCGGAATGACGTAAAAGATTTTACAGTACTCCTGACGGAATAAATTGTTAAAATAGAAAATAGGTTAATAAAAACGAAAAATACAAAACTGATCATTCTCGCATCGGTATTATAATACGAACGAGTTGTGTACCTGAAATACGTAATTCCTAAATGTTTCAAATGTTGTTAGTTATTTTGAATTGTTATTATTATATTACTACTATCGCGTCCCGTATAAATTTTCTTCTATTTAACCGAATTCCGTTTTTATATTATTTTTAATCGATTTAATTACACGCTGTTGTTCGACATAAAGGACCTTTAATTAATTACGAATAATACGTTTATAAAATTTATATCGTATGCAGATACAGCTATGTATACCTAGGTATGACATTAGACGTTAAACTAAGTTCATGTAAAAAAGAAAAGTTGGAAATAAGATAAAAAAAAAGCTATATTGGATGATTGGCAGGCATCTTCCCTTATCGATTTACAATAAAATGTTTATATATAAAAACAAATTTCGAAACACGTCACGACTACGATATACAGAGTTATAGCGATAGAAATATACAGCGTTTACCAAACAAAGTTTTACATTTGAAATTTCTGCGCAGTATAATTGACAGAAAGTCCTCTGTAAAGCTAAAGCGTCTGGTGTACTTGTCGGTAATAGCTCCAATATGGGGAAGTATGGCATTGAAATTTACGGTGCATCTGCAAGAAGTAATATTATTCTGCAGCTGCAATCCAAGATTCTTCGTGAAATGGTCTCCGTTCTTTGTATCAAATCGTACATCTCTCTACATTGAATATATAGTTCTTTGATTTTCTCTACAACCACTGCATATATTTTCTTTATCCCTTCTTTCTCTCTCTTTCTATAGATCTTTTATGTTCATCTGTCCTGATCGCTCTGTTGAGAGTGTTCGGTATTTCATACCATACGTTAGATATAAGTTAATTTGTTACCAACTTATTAGCTTCGCTAATAGTGGTCAGTTTATTCTGACTGGAGTGGTGTTAAAAAAAAACCTTGTGAACGTACCGTATTAATTAAAAAATATACACATCCATAAAAGATGTACAGATCGAGAAATTTTGCAAAATGTCATCAAGTAAGACTTTATCGTATAAACGCTCAAGTCCTCAAGGGCCCTTTTAAATGTACTCGGAACGTAGGCTCCAGAGAACAAAATCGCGTGAACTAATGTAAGATTAATTTAAATACGTATATAGTTTTAAAAGGTATATATAATTTATTATGTTTAGTTAATATGTAAAAACTGAAATTCCATCGGGTAAATATTAATACGATTTATTTATTATTTGTTAACCTTAGTCCGTCTAGTCTAAATTACGAGGGAAAACAAAAATTTAAAATAACCAACCTGCTTCCGTGACAGCGTGATACGAAATGATGCAAGTGAGGACGATTAAAAAAATTGTAGTCAATCTTAGTCGACGTATCATCATTTTTCAATGGAGAAGACACACTGCGCACTTAGTAGTAGCCGGTCAATTTGATATTGTATTCGATAACGTTTAATTATAAAATATCGAATTCTTACATTAACGGGTTCGATTTAAACTTTCGCGTTTTTAATTTAATTTATTTATTTATTTTTCAAATAAAATAAAATAAATTTAATCGTCGCTCCATATCTAATATAATAAATTTCTATATGTATTTATCTAGATTTAACGCGGACATACTTAACATATGCACGCACACAGCTGTTAATAATGTAAACGGCGAAAACTGTTTAAATGGGGCAACATATTGCAAAACATAATCTGCCCTTGGCGTAACTTATATCATCTCTTAGCTATGCTGTATGTATAATAATAAATAAGATTATTCGTTCTTTTTGAAATTTTTTATTTTGGCCGAGCATACTTACCCGCCTCGTTCTATTTTCGGTGGTTACCATTCTCATCTTGTCTTTTACTATTTTATTGACGATCCACCTACTACTACTACTACTACTACTACTACTAATATGCCACTAATACTATTACTACTAATAGTCCCATTTTTCTTCAATGTCCTTGATGACAAATTGACCCTTGCGTTGGATTATATTATATTATAGCTTGTTTTGATTATTGTGGGGCATTACATTTTTTTTTCTTTTTTAATTTTTTTTTTTTTAATTATTAACTATTTTCGGGGTTTTTTTCGACATATTTTCTATTATTGAGACCGAAATTAATGTTATCATACTCGACGACGTAATACGCAAGTTGTAATTATATTTTTATTAAATATCGAATATTCTACGGCTCAAAACATTTTATATGAATCGACGTAAGCAAAAGAAAAAAAAATGATTGAAACATAAAACACTTTTCAAGTACAAATATTTAAATTACTAGAACAATGTCTATGTTTTAATTTCGAACTGTATGTGTCATTTTTGTGAATAAATTTTGTTTTGTAATTTATTGTGAATACGCACTATTTACATCATGCATAGTCGATGTATTGACTTACGGATCTTATTCTTCATCAACGATATTTTCCCGTTGACGCGGGGTCTGTCATACAAATAGGTCGTTTCCATCCAATTGCGGTTGTTTGCTAGATGTGACGAAATAATCTCTAACATCCTTATAACGCCATCTTCACATTGGCTTTCCTACTGGTCTTTTATTAGGAACTTGAAGCGTGTACGTTACCTATATCAGTGAACCACTGTCATTATGTTGAGCTCGTAACAAGTCCTTAGTCGGCTTTCACGGAGTTCGCTTAGGCGCAACTCGCATTAAATTCGTTCTGATTCGATCGGATAAACAGATGCCCGTTGACTAACATGTACATTTCCTTCATATGAATCGTTTGTTCTTCACACTTTGTTACCGGCAGCACTCGCCGCCATACAGCGCAACTGATCTAATAATTCTTCTGTAAATTTTTAACTTCAGCCAAATGGGCATGCGTTAGTCGCACAATACGCCGGTCACAGGTTTCCATTTCAGTCATATTGTGCCTATCCGGCGGCGAATTGCGTCGGATGTACCACTGTCACTCTGTACACAAGAACCGGGATATTTAAAGCTGTTTGTCCGGAGGTAGTTGTTCTACAGATAATTGTATAGACCCAACTGTTTTAGTATCAATAGTCATGTATTCCATTTTCTTCACACTTACTTTAAGGCCAAACAAGTTTAACTTACGGATGTGTTATTTAATTTTATATATATGACAATTTGATCGATTAGAATAACATGTCAGTATAATTCTCGGTAATAATGATTACATTCGTAGTAATGTTAGTTACGATTAGTATTTTTAAATACTTTTTTATTATAATGTATGTGTATAGTTAATAACGTACGCAAATATTTTGATTGTGTTTATTGATAGGCTCGTAAGTTGGAAGAACATAAATTAAAATACGAAAGACTTCGTCGTGAAAAGGATGTGAAAGAAAAACTTGAAAAAATTCGTAAAATGCGGGACGGACGTAGTAAGGCGACGACATCAGCGGCGGAAGGTGAACCGGATGTTGAAAGTGGTTCAGGATCCGATAATATGGACTTCTCAAAATTCTCCAACCTTTTCAGCGATCCTCAATTGTTGGAACTTTTCGATGTAAGAAAAATTTAATAATTATTTAAAACGATGTGATTCACTGGTTCGTTTCGAAAGTTTCACCGTAAAACACTCGTGTGTAGTATCATAGCGCACACGAGTAACGTTTAGAAGTGAAAAATAAGTTAAAAAGGAATAAGTGATCGTTTAATGCAACGGTGCGAAAACTATTATTTTGTATAAAATTTTATCGCGACCCTTGGAAAGACGGTACACTTTTCCCTTTTAATCGTTAACATAAAGTAAAATTCATTCTGCGATTGCAAAGTGTTGTACGTTTCTGTCTTATTAGAGATTCGATTTTAAAACACGTCATTTTACGAAACGATGGTATTATTCATATTTTTGCAACAAGTAATATTTGTTAATAAAAAAAATATTTCTAAAAATTTTTACAATATAAAATTCAATGCGAGGTATTCGCTTATAAAGAGCTCGTAATTTCTTGTAATTCGGAACTGTATTGGAAATCGCAAGCAGTAAGTCATCCTCTGGATCCAATCCAGATCGATACTTAGTTTTAATGGCAATTTTTAAATCCAGATTCACACGAGTAGGTCGATACGGAACCGTAATATTAATCGCTTTTCTTTTCAAATCGGCATGTTCGTTCCTAATTGATAACCAAAATTTTTAGCAAGTTAGTCGCGCGGTTAAATTACGGACCAGTAACGTACGTTGAGAAAAATCTTCAAGACTAAAAAGTTAATTTTGACAAAATTTGGCATAAAGGTCTATTAGAAAAAATCAGTTGTTACTTTCCACATCAAATGACTCGGATATTGCGGTCATACCTAGATGAAAGGTACTTCTGTGTCAAGTATGGAGAAGATGAATCACAGATTTATCTGGTAAAAGCAGGTGCACCCAACAGTAGTGTACTGGGGCTGTTGCTCTATCTATAGGCAGATATTCCTATTCCGACAAACATCGAAATAGCAACCTTCGCTGATGACACAGCAATTCTCTGTTCAGACGTATCTGCCGTAGAGGCACGTAAAAACGTGCAAGAAGCAGTGTAACTAAAATCGAAACATGGTTTAAAACGTGGAAAATAAAGATAAATGAATCACCTAGAGTAATGTTTACTAACAGAAGAAATCTCCCAAATTGACAGCTAATTATGAATGGCGTTACAATCTCACAAAAAGAGAGTAAGTAAAATATCTTAGTTTAAATTTAGACACGCACCTAACATGATGGAAGAAACATATAATAAAAAAGCGTAATGAACTAAACATTAAACGGAAACAAATGTTTTAGCTACTAAGCAGACGATCAGAACTGTCTAATGATAATAAACTGCTTTTGTATAATCAAGCTTTAAAACCAGTTTGACGATACGGCTGTCAATTACGGGGGTTGTGCCAAGAAAAGTAATATTGCTATTTTGCAGAGAGTTCAAAACAAGATCCTTCGGACTATTGTCGACGCTCCGTGGTATATAACAAATCTTACACTACACGAAGATCTCAAAGTGAAACCTGTAAAGTAAGAAATAGCAACAGTTGCTAAAAAATACGCTGTCCCGGCTAGCCTAATCATATGGCGATCTCCTTACTAGACAATTCACTCGTTATCCGCAGCCTCAACAGAACGAAACCACTGGATTTTTTTTTAAATATGAATACTATTAATTAGGTGTAAATTAGCAATTTAATAAAAAAAAAATTAATCGTAAATTATAGGGACTCGAAGTTCTACATCCGGATAATGATAGTAAATAACAACTATAGATTAACAACTGACTCAGATCTCTCCGGTGAAATATAAACATTGTATTAAAATATTCAAATTTTTCTATAAATGGAAAATCAAAATTAATTATGAGAAAACTGAGTCAATATTAAATCATTTTGTTAAAATTAAAAACGTTTATCTCGACTGGAAGGAACATGTAAAGCGTCTAGGTGTCATCATGAATGGACGACTTAGATTTGCCGAACGTATTAATGATTGTGTAAATAGAACAATACGAAAAATAGATTGTGTCCATTTCCTATATTTAATAAAAAGTCCGCATTATCTACGCAAAACAAATTTTAATATACAAAAAAGTAATTTTACCGAGATTACTTTATGCCTGTTCAGTCTGGTCTTATATTAGCGGAAGTAATATGAACCGGGTGCAAAGACTGCGAAACCGTTGCCTTATTGAATAAACCTCGATGATTTATTTCGATCAAATCTTTACATGATATGTTAAAATTTCCTTATGTATAGGAAATGATTATAACCGAAAAATTGTTTGACGTTTCTAGATATTCGAACATTCCAATAGTAAATTCTATAGGTTAATTTGAAAATTTTTCCTACAAATCTACATATAAGTTATTTTATTATAAATATGATTAACTTTGATTATGTTTTTACAAATGTGTTTTCTGGAGAGAACGGTTATGACATTCGGTACGGAAATACTTGTATTTTGTATTCCTCCCGCTAGAAGCGAAGGAGTGCATTCGTACAAATAACGATAAGGATTACTTTCGAGCACTTCTATTTACGAACTATCCATTAGGATACCAGACTCTTGTGCACTTATCATCAACTCTCTATACATAATAATTGCTTAATTTTAAGAAATCAAATTGAAAGTAATCTAAAAGTCAAATTGTATGCTTTAAAAAAAAAAAAAAAAAAATAACACTTGGTATAAAATATTACCGTAGATTTACAAATACAGCGGTTGCAGTTCTTTCATACAGGAAAATGAAAAATATTACCTTATGTAGAGGTGATGAATACTGTTCTGCTACAACAATATCCAGAAATTAGGCCTTCACGTTTAATAAATAATATTTTTTAAAAGCATCAAAAAAGTAAGAGATGGTTACATAGAAAAAAAAAATTAATTCGCTTATGAAGTAAAAAGCGATAACGCCTTTTTAGGAAATCTGATGTGGACTCTGTGAATGAGAGGTTATCAAAATAATCTTCCAGAAGACAACTGGTAAGTAAGCCAATCAAAACATTAAAAAGTTTTTGCATTATTAATGCAATAACACCTAATTCTAATTATTCCGTATTTAATAAAACAAACCAAAAATAAGTTTAATGATTTAAAAACTCGTGAACCGCCTGTCGCTATAATAAAGAAGATAATATTTGCACAGTTTTTTCAAAATTAAATTTAAATAATTAACGTACGCTTTTGTATAGTTTTTTTGTTTTATTTCGTTGATTGCGATTTTTAGGATCCGGAAGTAGCAGCTGCTTTCCAAGACGTCTCCAAAAATCCGAATAACATAGCTAAGTACGCTAATAATCCGAAAGTTATGAATGTTATCAATAAACTCGCTTCCAAGTTTCAAGGTACCGGAGGTTTCCCCGGATTTGGTGGATTTCCTTTTGGCGGTGGTGCATCCGGTTCTTCGGGTGGTGCTGGTACGGCCGCACATTAAAAATTATACGTATTGCACGCATTCTCATGATGCTTTATTGCGCAAGTAAAACTTTATTTAAAATTTTTATTACGTATATGATAAAGGCATGAAAATTACGTTATTAATTCTCGTTTAAATTTTCGATTTTGGAGAATGGCTTTCAAAATGTCGTTATTGTAAGGGGAAAATTTTTTACGTAGACATGTGTTGATCGGAGATTCTTAAAATCGGTTATGTATAAATGAAAAAAGAATTTAATGTAATTAAATTTACATTTTTACGGCGCGATATTCTTGTTATAATACTAGAAAACAATGGGTTTTGTATTTTTGATTCGCGTGTTATGTATTAAAATCATCTGCTTAACAAATTTTATTCGTTACATGTATGTGTAAAGAAATGTCCGATTTATTAAAATTTCGTAATATGTACACGTGTACGCGAGGTGTGTATATATTATTATCCGTAGTATTGTTTCTTATATAGTTTTTATTTTCCAAATATTACGGCGTACACAATAGTAAAACGTCGATTACAGTGTACGCACTTACAGAATAATTCTCGAATTAAGCGAACGTACCACCAGCATCACTTTCGTCTGGATTCCGAGTCATCGAAGGTCGTGCTGCACAAGAGCCTACCCGAGGTTAACTTGCCGATAACGTTAGGAGAAGACAATGCAAAATATTATAGTCAGAAAATCCTGGATTCGTGGTACCAGTCCTTCCATATTCGGTTAAGTGTATACTTAGCGATATAAAGAAGAATTTAGTAATTTGACCTTTAAAAATTGGTCAAATCTGTTCACCGAGGCTGGAAACTGCTGTCAACAGAATATATATTGACCACACGCTGATTACGCACTCGTATCTACCGAGTGTCCAAACATCGCCAATATGTAAAGCATGCCGTGTACAAACGGTCTATCTCGTATTGTTGTAATCTGTCAGGAATATACTCACTACCGTTGCAATCAGTATTCTAAAACGATGACGATAATGATGAAAACAGCGACAAAATGTCGACGGATAAAATTTTTGAAAATTATAAAAATGACAATAAGGTTTCTAACTGACCATACAAAAAAATATTTCCTCAGCCTCCGCCGATAATGGTTTATGTAACCAATCTTATCCGAATTCCTGATATCTAATATAGAATTTAATATAAATATCAGATACTACAATTAAATCTAAAAACTTTAAAGGAAATAAATTTATTTTCTATCTATACGCCTTACCGTAAAACAAACCATTCCAAGTGCTATTCTTTTTTTACTTTCTTTCACACACTAGACTATATGGGATCTAACACAACTAAAAAAAAAAAAAACATATATTACCGCGTTAAAAATTGTTCATCTAATTTGAAAGTATTCGTCAGTTATTTATTTATTTATTTACATGTTATGCACAGCAACCAAGGCTAAAGAAAAAAGATAAAATACAAGATTAAAATAGTTTCAACAAATCATAATCTAAAAATTTAAATAATCTGTCGAGAATGGTTAGATCATCGTGCAACAAATAAATCGCGTAAATTCATGTGTACACTGAATATATTATCGAGGCAGATATTGACCAACTGGAACGAGAAGAATAAGAGAAGAAGCTTTATTTCATAATGATACATAACAAGGTGTTCATAAAGTTAAGTACCTTATATCGTAACAACTTATATAGTATTACTAAATCTAGAAAATGAAACAGATGTTGGGCTATAGGAAAAAAACAAACAAAAACTTGCAAGGAAATAAATAAGGTATGGTAAAAGAAACAAAAATATATGCGGTTCATAATGCACATATTACATATACACATGTAGATACATATGCACACATGCCATATTAAAATAATTGACAACGCAAATTGAATGATTAACCTATGCTTAATCTTACGATGTTTGTACCTAGTATAACGCATGGTGAGGCCGCTTTAAATCCAAACTGTTCAATGTATAAGAATTTTGTTATTTCCACAGTGTAACTGTAATCGATTTAAAATGACTTTTTCAATTATTTTACTAAGAAAGCTTAGCAAACTGATTGTACGAATATCGTTGATATTAGTAATATCATTATCGAGTTTAGGCATAATTATAATTCTAGCAGTTTTCCACTGTGTGGGAAAGTATAATATACAATTGCCTTACGACGTAAGTGTTTAATCACTTTTGCAGAAGGTTCATCATCGCCATGTGATGATTTGTTTTTTAACTTTATTATGTATTTATTAATCGAAAAGTTGGAAGAAGTAGTTGAGACCTAACGTCCATATTAACCTTATAGTAATGAGTACAATCATATCATGACGATTACCCATATGAGAAAAGTGAAAAGTCAGTACTTCAAGCTTTTTAACCTATATACCGGGCTGATTTGTAACATAACTATTCAAAGGCGGGTAAAGATTGACTTGGTCTGCATAAGTTTTTACTAGTTTTCCACAAGTTATTGTTAGTCGGTGAGAGTGACGTTAGAAAGGTGTTCCATTTTGAATTTTTCCAGCTAACAAATATGGAATGAAAAAAAAAAAAATATTTCAATGTCATTTTTATAGAATGAAGTGAATTATATTTAATAGTCGGGCGTCTATAATAATTTTTAAGCGATAGAATATTTCTTATATCAAACGGAATACTAGATTTTGGTGATAAGGTGCAACCCTCGAATACTTAAAACAGCTGCGTCTAGAATTAATTTACTAAAATTTTTCATAGCAGAATCAACAGTATAATAAGTATCAATTTTATCGAACAAATTTATATAAGATACGTTTTGAATCTATTCCAATTAGCATCTTCAGACAAATATTCTGCGCGAAGATACTATATTGTACTATTTTTAATAATAGGCGTAATATAAGATAATATAGGGTTATTATCTGAAGATTTTTTACGAATACTAAATCAATTACGCTCCGTTTTTTATTATATCGAACTGGTAAATACGTAGGATCTACTGATGATAAAATATGAAAATTATACTAGTAAGATTAAGCAGAACATTACCAGTAACATTATTATTAAAACTAAGGATAGCTGAAGTGAATTTATGAAATAAAAATTTTAAATCACCATCTAAAATTTTTTTATATTTTTAAGGTTAGGATAAATGCATATTATGTTAACAAAAGTGTGATCAATGTGTATTTCAGCAGCTATTGCACAAAAAGATTTTAGATATATAAAAGGCAATACATTATGTTTAATCCGGTTATGTACGAGAATAGCTAACCCTTCGCTAAGCCTGCTTTTGTCTAATCTATACGTTTGATAACTAGAACTTTTTAAGGCGATTTTATTATCAAGTTTACTTTCGCATATAGCAGTCTGTTATTTTGTAATTAGTATTGGATAAATTAAGATACACTTGAGAAGTTGTTCAAGTTACAATTTATAATGTCATCAAACGTTTTCGATTTGTTGATCAGAACCGTTTATTTATATTTTATTATTTTTTCATAGTGACAAATTGTCTTCAGAACATCTACATAAATTATCCTAAAAGTGCGATGGTATATTAAATGAAGAATTATTACGTGCATATCGTGCATTAAAAATATTTCTGGTTTTTCTTTTTAGAATTAACAGTAAATCTTATTTATCCAGACATATGAAAAACTAAAACGTTTTAGTGATATCATAATTCATTTGAGAACGTTTAATAAAAAAAACACTATGAGAAATAAATATTTTTTATAAAGTTTACAGCGTTTAAATAAAATACAACTTTGGGGTTCTTTAGTGTGTAACATAACTGAAAATTATAATAATTTTGTCGATATATACTAGAAAATAAATTTTTTATGATACATATATATACACTACAGAAGACAAAAAAATTGAGATTCCCCAGTATAAAATGCTAAGAATTTACGTATACGTTTTTTTTTTCTAAAATTTGTACGTACGTGTTAATATTTTCGATAATAAAATTTATTAAAATCATGTATTAGTATTAAACTTCATTAATGACGAAATTTCTAAGTAATTTAAATTTTTTAATTATTAAAAGTATATATCACTATGTTGAATTTTAAAACTAGGATTACGGAAAATGTTTTTGTTAAAAATAAAATTATATTATTGTTACATTATTAATATTGAAAGTATACGAAATATGAGCTTGATTCATCAATGACTGTTATTAAAGATAAATTTCACAACATCAAAAATTTATATAAAATATGTGCGATTTAATTTTTATACTTTATAAAAAAACTGTATATCGAAAATATAGTCTAAAATTTGATATTAAAACTTGAGCATATACACGTTTTTATGCCAAGGCACTTTACGGAAACGTTTTAATGGCACGCTTACGGGGGGTGTTAAATAATAAAATAACGGCGATGACTGGTACGCGTAATGATGAGGAGGACACATCTCCGTAAATGTAACATCATTCAGAAATGTCGACCATTGTCGATCATTTATCTTACTGCAAAAAAAATAAAAATGCAACTTATCAAACTAATTTCATTAAAATAAAATTATGCATTATTCGAGTGTTATTTAATATTTAATTAGGGAAATTGTAATTTTATATATATATATATATATATATATATATATATATATATGCACATATTAATCGATTAAGACTAATATATATATATATATATATATATATATATATATATATATATATATATATATATATATATATATATATATATATATTAATTGATTAAGACAAATAATTTTAAACTATAATACGTCAACTAAATGTTAAATGTTTTTTTAATAATGAAATTAGCGTTAACATCGAGACGTGCAATATACGTACATTACTAAATGTGGACAGGTTTAGCAATTAGGCTCGTTCGTTACAACAATGGAAGAGAACAGAAATCAAAAGAATCGCCGTGGCTAAACGGGCTTCTGGGAACATAGAAACCGCACTTAAGGATAGGAAACTAAATAAAACTACAACTAATCCAATGTCTCATTGATATTAATTCAAATGCGTATGTTGAGAAGAATATGTCGCTAATGATAATGCTGGACGTATTAATAAAAAGCAAACGAAAATATCTTGCGTATAGTATCAGAAAACATGGAAAATAGTCAACATTCAGAAATGCAAGGAATGATTTTGGACGCGTCCTTCGGTGAAACAATTTTAGGGTGGGAAAAATTCGGAGACGACAGAGAATTAGAAAAAAAAAAATTTTAATGAAATGAGTTTTACATGGATTGCAAAACATAATTTTATCCCTGCCACTGTTCGTACTTACAATTACAATAGCCTTTATTTCCATTTTTTAATACGTACATTTATAATATTACACATATTAATTACTTCATGCTATTATTTACCCCAATCATTATTCTTTTCATTGCCCTTCGAGCTGCCCGCATTTTATCGTTAACTTTGTTCGATCATTAGTGACCATGTTTGTGCATCGTAAGTTATGATAGAAATTGCACATCTGTGCTTTTTTTTTGCGCGCGATCAATATTTCGTCTGAAAATTCTTGTAACGATCAGAATTTTTTCCATCCCAACACTATTCTGCGGTTTACTCGTTTTTCTGAAATTATTTATCCTAGATATGTAACGTTTCCATTTATTTTAATTTTTTTCTCCGTTGGAACTGGTGCCAATTTGTCTCCTTGAGTACACCTTTCTTAAGGGAAAATTTTCTCCTTCTGTATACAGTAAAATTTTTTCCCGTACTCATCGTCATTTATGTTTTTTATAATTATCATGTATTTCAACTGTATATTTTGTTATTTTTTAGTGCCCCATACAAACCGTCATGATATATCGAGTCGAATGCTTTATGGAGATACGCAAATGCTGGATACATTTTTATATTACATTCATCTGTCTTTTATATTTTAGCTGATTTATCGTATAGTCGAAAATTACGATATCTATCCTAATGTAGATAATGTTTTAAAGTATATCAACGACAAATATTTTCCGCCTTAAAAGGGCTAAAAAGATATCTGCAGACGAATATCTAGATATCGTAGACGCCATTAGTTTTATGATCAGTTGAAAGCGTAATCGGTACGAGGAATTGTTTATGATGGTAGTATTTACTCGAGCCAAAGCAATGAAGAAGTAGCGATTAATCATTTAAATAACTCGGATTTAGTTCTCGAATATATTTTATTTGTGATTAATATATCAGAAAGTAATAAATTCCTATCATAATTGAAATGAGTTGTGTATATAAACAAAAAACAAGTTAAAAAAAATCTTAAATCACAAGGTTCTTCGGGCATATATTTAAAAAGATAAAAAATAATAATTTAAGATAATTCAGAAAAATCAGCAGAATGAATAACAGTATTATAATAAAACAATCTGACGGTGAACTGTTATTCATCTTGCTGATTTTTCTGAATTGTTTATCTTAATATTTTTTATCCGTTTTAAATATTCACTTGATAATGGCCGAAGAGCTTTCTAATTTTTCATAAGGAAAATAAATTTAGTGAACTTTTTTTTGTTGTTTATTTTAATAAAAATCACAACACTATATTCCGCATTTTTCAAATTAACGTATATGTGTTTATAAATTTGGAAAAGACAGTGTTTGACAAGGGCATCATATTATTAGTGGGCTCAGACGACGTCACATTTATATCCGCCACTGCCACTGGTTTCGGTGAAAGAAAGAACGTTGCAGATATAATACTAGACTACGATTCAAGATATTCCTGTCAGCGAGATGTCACTAGGAAAAGAAGAAGCAACTTAAATTCAATCAGATGAATAAGAATGATTTACAAGTCATTTACGACAGTCGGGGACTTGTAAAAAATTTTAAAATAAACTAACCAAACAGATCTCTATATTACTAACGATAGCTTCCTAAATATCTTAATTCAACTTTGTAATTAACAAAGAATTACTAATTCTAATAATGCGTTCAAAACTTTAAAAAAAAAAACCGGGAAGTTTGTTAATCTGTCATGTTGATTTGGAAGGATTCTCGAGTAGTTGAAATGAATTCAAAGATATAGTAATCGATTTTCTCAAATATCGCATCATGCCGTTTGAAGTATTTGCTCCGGATTTTTTTATTTTAAATACATTGTTGGTCATATTACAAAAATATGAAGTGTCCTAAAATAGTTTAAGAAAATGTTTCTTGTTTTTAACTATTATTAATTTTATAAATAATATGTGTTTGAGCAATTAGATATTGTACAAATATAAAACTTTAAGCGATTTATAAAAATGTTAGATGCTTCTTATTACAAAATTACGATATAGTTAATAGCGATAGACGAAAATAACCGATAAAAACAAATTACTTCCTGTGACGCGAGATAGCTATCTGTCAATTAAATGAATCCGTTCGTTTACTAGCGCCTGTATAGCAACGATGCCATATTTCGAGTAACAAAATAGCCGAGTGAAATCTGTAGAATGTTAACAATGGAAGTGATAATCTAGACACGACACCCCATAAAAGTAAGCCACAAAATTGTAACTGCATTTCTTGACTTAACCAACTTTGTGTTACAAACGAATCGAAAGTCCATAAAGCTACATTACTGCACAGTAAGAAAGTTACCACCTAAAACAGTTTTACATCATATATATCATAATCATCGTCATATTGTTCGTAGACTAATCATTTTACGTACAAAATTAGCATCCAGTAATTATATGGAAGACAGAGATGCACGCGTATATGATGTTGGGTGCCACTGCCATCTACGTGATAATTAAGATTACGTAATGATGAAAAATTTTGTAAACTTTTATGTTGGAGTAGGTTTTGAACCCTCGACCGACAAGTTGACAGTTGAGCATTGTAGCAATTATGTCACCGCGACTATATATATATATATATATATATATATATATATATATATATATATATATATATGTATGCATGTATATGTGTGTGAAAATTTTACAACAAAAACTAGCTCTTGATATTAACCTATTTTTAATGACATAGTAGTTTACGTAGTAAAATTCTTACTAGTGATTTTTACCGATGACTTTTGCTGATCAAAGGTGTATCGATAAATTGAAATATTCGATATAAAACGGAGTCGCGCAAAAATACATTAAACGTATCGAAATGCTGAACATATAAGAATTCTTTTCGTCATAAAGATTTTTACGATCTATGTACTTAATTCCGTAATTGTTTTCGTTTGTTATTTTCATAAAAATTGCTGCAGTAATTTTATAAAAAATGTATAAAATATTATTTTTGTATATTATACATACCTGGCGACCTGGTTTGGAAATTTGTTGACTTCTGCTGGTACATCCACGCTGCAAAGCTTCAACAATAAACGTACTTTGAAGAGAACTTTGTATTATTTGTACGAAACTAACAATTATTAACATAGCGTGCGCGTTCCCATCTGTATTTAACGTCTGAAAGAATATCAAGCCGCCCAAACCGACTACTATACCGAATACTGAATACAGTAGTACTCCCGCGATAGATACTGTACTTAGTAAAGTATCCAGTATAGTTAAGTTACGTCCGACGTATGATAGTTTGCGTATTTGGTACAGACCTACGCAATTGATAACTACGCACACGCCTAGAATGATTAACAACACGGTGGATGTTAACCAGTACCACGTTTCAGGCGGAAAATCGTCGTCATCTTTGACGACTAAAAATATGATGGCAGTAACAATTACGATAACGATACATAATAGACCCAGAAATAGGCCTTTACTAATTCCGTTACAATCGATGCCGTCATCAGAGTTATTATATTCGGATACAATGCGTTTTCTGCTGGCGTTGCCTACTTTAACCGATAATCTTTTGCAGCTGAATGGTTCATTTTGTTTACAAAATTTCTGCATACCAACATTTCGACTCATTATGTACGTAACACCGGCTGCTATCAGGCTAAAAAGAGAATATAACACAGATCGACATCTGTATAGATATGCTTTATCATTGATACAAATAAAATAACGTACGCTTATTTAAAAAATTACTTTTTTTTTTTTTTATCATGTTAAATGCTAATTTATAACTAGCCAGTTGAGAGGCTATCCAATAAACTATATCTATTAACAATCTCGAGTGGTAGGTGCATCCAACGATGCTTAACCTACAAACTAAAATTATGATACTAGATTATTTATCTTTGTCCTCTTCAGCCGCGTACATGTCGCATCCGTGTGGACGAGTGATGCTGCTAACTGATTTGGATGAATACGTAGCCGGTTAAAATGCTTCTGAGCTTGTTTGCGGATAGTTTCTTCAACGGTATCTACGTTTAAATCTCGATGTATAATTTCGCTGTACACGTACCAAGGCATTCGATAAACCAATCGTAACGCCTTGTTCTGGAAGCGCTGTATCACTAATTTATTCGATTTCTTTGCACACCCCCAAATTTGTGCGCTATAGCTCCAGACTGGTTTTAATACAACTTTGTATACTAGTAACCGATTTTGCAGGGACAATTCGGAGTTGTAGCCTATGAGCCAGTATAACTTTTTTAGTTTTAGGTCCAATTCTTTTCTTTTTTTTTTGTATATGACTCCTCCACGTTAGCTTTTTGTCTAGGTGTGTATCTCTAGGTACTTAACTTCATTTTTTTATTTTGAATCGCGCTAACGAGTAAAATTATTTTTCGGAAAAACTCGAAAATTCTTTTTATTAAATAATTTCAGGGTTTTCCGCTTAGGGGATTCATGCACGAAGCGTGTTTTATCATGATCCACTTTTGCAAGTAGGCGAATACTTCATAATCTCCGATTTTCGATCATACTTTAATAATTCGGTCGTATTAAAATTTTAATGTTTTTGCAGGATATACGAAATTTTGTCACACCTGAAGAGTTAAGTTATACACAGGGCAAAATTGCAATCGAAAGATCGTCAAAATCTCGTTTCCTTTATGATTGAGATAGATGTTAGACATAATTATTTTTTATTTAAATTTTGCTTTCAAAATCACCGACCATTAAACAATCGTTCTTTAGGTAAAACAATTGAAAATTTGGGAATGTCAAACTTGGGAAAACCCGTTTCCAGACAGATATTAAATATTTAGTAAGCAACATTAAATCATTTCAATGATTAGGTTAACCTAAACTCACCAAACCGATTGTGTTACTTGAATTTTGAAAGAAAAAATCAGACTCCGCGAAATTTGCACGTGTTGAGAAAAAATTTATATTGTTAAAAAAAAAATTATCAACATTATAACCTATTGCGTTAAAATTATATCAAAATTTGATATTTATAGATTAATATTTTTTAACAACTTCTGGTTATTCGAAGAAAACATCAAGTGTATATATCTTATATATATATATATATATATATATATATATATATTTCTTCTGTGTATATGTATGTGACTAAACTCATAAACGGATGGACTGATTTTAATGAAATTTTTTGGCTGTCTTCAGGTAGATTCGATAATGGTTTACATATACAAATCGGTCTAATTTAAATTGTTTATTGCCACGAATTTTTAAAAATTTCCCAGTTGCCACCTTTCGCGGGCCATAGAGCATGGCATAAATATTTTTAAACGATTCTGCCTTTTTGAAATAGCAGTTTCTATATAAAAACTATCGTATAAATCGGAAAAACCGCGAAAATTTTCCGAACCTAAATTTTCGAAAGGGGCAAAAACCACTTTCGATTTTTTTTCAAATTTCGCTTTTTTCGAAATAATTCACGAACGATTCGGAATTTAGAAAAATTGTTTAAAAAAAAAAGTTACGCAGCATTAAAATGTACGTCTAATGATAGTACAGTCGCATTTTTACACTGAGTACCCACTGAGAAAATTGTGTTTAAAGAGTTTAGGGGGTTTTGGCCTATTTTTAAGGCCCCTACGCTAGATAGGGGGTTCTGGTTGATGTTACACGAAATTAGACGTGAGGATCTATCATTCATGTAATAACATAATTGTTCACAAATTAATAAGTAACGAGAAATCGCGAGTTAAAAATGTGATTTTCGATTTTGAAAAATTTTTTGAGCGATTTTTGATGGGCCGATTCTACAATGCTTTTAGCATGGGATATCTTGAATATACAGTACGCATTAGGTAATATATATATATATATTTTTAGCAAATCAAAATAAAATCGAAGTTAATCACTAAAAAATTTTTTTATTACACAAACACGAACACGAAGCTTTTCGACTATTAAGTCATTATCAAGCTATATAAGCTATATAGCTTGATAATGACTTAATAGTCGAAAAGCTTCGTGTTCGTGTTTGTGTAATAAAAAAATTTTTTAGTGATTAACTTCGATTTTATTTTGTTTTGCTAAATTCATAAAATCACTACTCTCCAATACATCAACATTATATATATATATATAATACGATTTAGCCTTCATTACCTGGCGAACTCCGTATAGGTTATATATATATATATATATATATATATATATATATATATATATATATATATATACATATATATATATATATAAAAATTAAAAGTGCTTACGTACGGCTAATTTTGAGTTTTAGTGGCTGGAATTATCTCTAACTACATAGGTATCATTTATATCATAACGAAAAACACTGGGCAGAAGCGAGGATGGTATAAGTAAATATAAATTGGTATTTCACCATATTTACAAAAAAATAAAGCTTGCTTTTGTTGCATTTTTTCTGTAGATGCTATCACTACTTTGTAATTGTTTTGCTACATCATTAGTCATCTTCCTTCTATAAGTATTATTGGCTATTTCTCACTTCAACAATACTAATTTAATTCTTGTTTGCTGTCTATTATTTATAGAATATTCGAATTCAGTTAGCAATTTCATTTAAATTTACATCGATTGATACTTGGAATTTTCAACGATTGTATTAGACTTATTCATTTTATGCGTCCAATCTCTTTACGTTTTTTTTTTAGCTTATATTAAATTTCACAGTGCATCAAAAAATTTCGTATAATTCATACACTGTATTACATTGCAAGTTCTTATGTTGTCATTTATCCTTGAAAGTTTGTCAGTATGTGTACGTGTTTACTTACATGTTTTCCTTTATTTTAAGCTCTAATATTCATATTTAAATGTATTCTTTGTCATTTAAGTTAAACCTATCCCTTTTTCATATTATTATTAATTTTTCTATAACTTTTTTTTAATGTTTTATGAAAAATTTCAACTATACGTTTGTCATGATTAAATAATACATAGACATCCAACATTACATATTTATTAATGTATGAGTATATTAAGATGTAAAAATCTAATTAAAGTGAGACGTATAGCACAAACCATAGGATATTACATCCTCGGTAAATCAACTAATTATAGGTTTTATATTTGATATTATTTTTCAATAAAAGTTTTTCTAGCCAACTTTTCTTCATAGACATTTGAATTATTTATTGTTAATACGCTAAATTAAATCTTTATAATTCAACCGTTGGGTAAATGACTCTAATTGTTCATTTAACGGTTTTCTTATGCATTTCACAAAATTTATTTGCAAAAAATTTGAACTATTTTTTTTTTAATACTGTAGTACTATTGTAAACTAACCAAAACTGAACTGTAAATGGATAGAGGAACGGCATGGACGAACTCCAAAGTTGTCCCAATGAGTTCGCATTAATACAATAGTGTAAAGATATCACTTGATTCATATGACTTTGGGAAATCGGGTTGTATGCATTTTTAAAACACGGTTCGTTTAATTCTGTTCGATTATGATCTGTAAAAAAATTTTTTGCAAAATAAAATAATTTTAAAATTATGATATATCATAAAATTTAGCGAAGGATCTATAAAATTTTACATATTTCAAATATGCTTCATATATATATATATATATATATATATATATATATATATATATACACACACATATATATATATATATATATATATATATATAATATATATATATAAGGAATTGAAACTCAGTGTGCTTTGTTTAAAAGTGCTTAAGATATTTAGCATTCAATAAACAATTAAAAAATCGTTCAAAAAATACTGCAAAATGTTAGTTTTCTGAAATGTTATTTAAAACTCTAAACTCATTTCGGAAAGCTCTGTATTTTTTTTTAATGAAAAACCTATTAAAACAGAAAATGTTAATATATTTTATCATTAGCTGTTGAATGAGTAAAACTTTTATTACAAGTTAATTCATAATACACGAACAAATTCCTATAGATATTTTAAACTTTAATATTCATAAACAACAGAAAAGAAGTTAAAAATCACAAAGCTTTTCGGCTGTTAGGCAATTATCAAGTGAATATATAAGAATATGAAAAATATAAAATGAAAAAATATTAATTTAAGATTACAATCCACAAAAAATCGGCAAAATGACGAACGATAATTTCACATTCTTCAAATTTTAATATTCATACTTATAGTTTTGAACCTAGACTTCTTTTGTGTATCGATTAATTTTTTCATAATCTTCTCATGTTTTATGTAAGACGTTAATTCGATTTATAAAATACACCTTTTTAAGGTAAACAATATGGAAAATACGGAAATTATATATATATATATATATATATATATATATATATATATATATATATATATATATATATATATAATATATTCAGTGGAAACACTGTTACATCATTTATATAGCATTCCGTTCTTAATCGATTCTATGACGTTTTCATTCGAAAAGGTTCCATAAATACAAGCAAAAACATGAATGTTTCAATAAAATCACAGTTTGAAATCGAATACGAGATATGAATAAACAATTTATTTTTTTTACAAAATCGAACAAAAATTTATTTCTGAACGTCTTAATGGAAAAGTAATTATAGAAACATTGTTTCAATTAATGTAAGTAACATATAATATAAAGAACGTGATTTTTATGCTTACCATCATTTATGATTAATTTTTCGTACTGGGTAGAAATGATGCGAGGGAATCCGTGCAATTGCAAGGGATTTGGTATTCCTGATTCGTAATTTTTCATATTTACCTGAAAACGAGCGACAGTGTTTTGCACTAAATGCACAAAATATATCCATTCTAGACTCGTTTCCCATATTATAAGACGTAACCAAAGAGCTATATTTGTAGCTGTCAAATGTATGAATCCAAAACGAGCGATTAAACCGAATTTTTCAACTAATACCTGAAAGATTGAAAGTAATCATGAGTAGGTAGATTTTAATTATCCATAGGGGTATATTTTGCTGTTGTAAACAACTGTTTTTCAAACAGAGCAATTGCAGCTTTATAGCTGAATGCACGTGGTACAATTTTTTCTCTAAACCAAAGTTAACATTTTGGTATTGTAGATATTTTTATTTGTTTATTTATTTATTTATATAACGTTCAAATAACAGCTTATGCCAATTGAAATGCGGTCAATAAGAAGTAAATAATTATAAAACTGCGTAAGGTTTTTCTCTTTCGGTGTTTTTCCCTATAACGAATTTTTTTTATTTTACATGTTTTTCTTAATTTTTCGTTTATTAATTTTGTTATTGCGAAAAAGTGTAAACCGGCACGTTATATACATACATATATATATACACACAGACACACACATGCGTACACAAAAAAATATATATATCCCCCTTGTGGGCACGTGTACTTGTACAAGTGCTCTCAAGGATCCGGAGCTGCAACCGGAACGGGATGCGTCCACAGGTGGCGGATTGGAACGGCCTACACATATGTAGGTTAGCTGCGAATAAGACGTCAGTCGAATAAGCAGTCGCAGACCAACAGCGGTTACTGGTGGAAAGCCTCATGTAGGCAATTCCAGTAGTGACAGGGTAAGGAGACACGAGGATGCAGATGGACAGTTTGAGGAACTGTCTACTAAAAGTCTGCATAAATCCTGTCTCTCCCTCGGCGAGTTTGGGTCGCCGTAAAAACTCTACACCATTACCTCCTCGGTAACAAACCGCTGCCTTGCGGATAGGATATTGATCCAAAGGCTACGGTCCCACCCCAAAATAGTGGTATTTTCTTTTCCTTTTCTTTTTCCTTCCTGCATTCCTTCCTTCTTTCTTCTTATGCCCTTTTCTTTGATTCCATCTCCTTATTTCTCAGCATAAGCCGCATTATGTTTCTGGTCGTCTTCCTCTGGTTGCCAATGGATAAAAACATATGTGGTTGCATGGTTTTGTGCTCCTGCTCCTACATTATCAATTCACGCACAGCTTTCTGTATATTTCTATTCTTCCCTTTCACTTCTCTCTTATCTCCTTCTCTTCCCTTTATTAATTAATAATTAATTTCCTCCTCCTATCATTATTTTTGTTATGCAGACGACATAACTCGGATTACGAGTGTCGGTATTATTATTATTATTATTATATACATATATATATATATATATATATATATATATATATATATATATATATATATATATATATATATATATGAGTAATTTAAAAGAGCTTAATTATGAGAATATTAAGGAAAATATTAAATTAAAAGTATGAAAATTTGAATTACTTGAGAATTCACAAATAGGAAATGCATTTGTAAAAATGTAAATAATGCATTAAGTATCGGGTGAATGAAGATTATATCAGATAGGCAAGCTATGTCCATAGTGCTACGCATAGCTAGTTCTAAACCATTCAGTACCAACGTACCCAATCCGAATACTGAAAGCAAAATTATTAATATTTATATTTCCGCGTTTTTCGTTTTAAAAATTAAATTCACGAATAAATATAAAATTTCATATAGTAATTCTCCATGTGGGATCCTCTCACTAAATGTTACCTAAGTAATTCAGAGTAGTTATATGAGGGAACTTTTTTTTTTTTTTTAAATATCCTTTTATAAAAGTTATTGACAAGATAATTTGTCGGTTTTAAAAATTAAAAATTTCTACAAATTATTCTATGGTGTCAAACGAAATATATATAATCATTATCGTGTGAAAGGCAATGGCAAAAGGGCTGCATTATGTCGTGACAACAAAGCGATTACGATCAGTTCTCCAGGGTGTGTGTGTGTGTGCCTATCTGCGCTGACGCCATATTATGATTGCCTTGTACGCTACTTACATTGTACAACAAATTATGTATTAGTCGCCTACCTCCGATACGTTGACGGCACTTAATGATGATGATGATGATGATATATATAATTCGATAACATACCAGCAGAACTAATTATTAACGGTGGAAAAGATCTTTATCATAAATTATATGATTTGGTGTGTAAAATTTACCAAGAAGGAACTTGCCCAAAGGATACGTCCATATTCGTATTATTACCGATTCCTACAAAAAGTGCACCCAAAACGTTGTGAAATATACAGGGGACAGTTAGTTTTCTTACACGTACATCGAAAATTATATTCCAAATTGTAAAAAATAGAATGGAAAAATATATCGAACTACACATTGATAATATCGACAAGGATTGCAATCGTAGCATTACGAATCCTTGGAAAAAGAATAATATACTTTCAACGGTAGAATATATGTATGTTAAATTTATTATGTTGAAGAATTTGATAGAGAAGAATGGAGCTCTAAACATTGAAAATGGTAAATATAACGAATGTACTGATCGCATTAATACAAAAGTTATACTAGAATCAGATAGCGGCGGTAAGTGGAAAAATAAAAAACAAAAAGTTAATGTGCATCAACAAAACACTACAAGAAATGAATATATCAATCGATGGGAAATATCCTGAACAAGTTGTGTCCTTCAAATATTCAGGACATATAAGAACAGAAAACGTATATTGCAGCGAAAAAAAAAGTGTTCGCAAGAAAAATATATGTATAATAACGCAGAATATGCTGTCTATAGGATTACAAAAACGTGTTGTTACGTTGTATGTATGGATACTAGCACTGTAGGCGATGAAAACATGGAGTTTAAACAAAAGAGATAAATAGAAAATTCAGGATTTTTAAACGTGGGCTGGCGACGCACGCTAAATTTTCAGAGGTTAATAAAACTTCAAATGAAGTGTTTAACCGAGTACAAGAGGACAGGTCACTCTTGAAAACGATTAGAAAAACAAAACTGAAATGAATAGGTCACAGGTTGATATGATGGCATACTGAAAAATATTAGAGAAGCAAGAATAACCATGTTCAGATCAAAAGAAACACCAAGAAAGACGTTGATGGACACAATCAAGAAAGAAGTCAACATCAAAAGCTACGTTAAACTAAAAAAAAAAAACTAACAAAAGAAAACGGTTCAAATGGACGACTTGGATGATAGAAGCAAACCAGTTAAAGGTACACCGATTGACTGATATATATATATATAATGTTTAGAAAATTAGTAAGTTCAATTACAAGCACGCAATGTGCAGACGAGCGAATTTGTAGTTCCACAAACTAGTTTCCACATAAAAAGGGACCAATTAATGGCACCTCCTTCACAGGAGTTAGTCCGCATCATGATCTAGTATTTTCTATCCAAGCGTCTTCTTTTATTATATTACTATTTTATTTTCTCCAAAACCGGTGGTTATTATTTCTAATCGTTTCCTTCCTTTCAAAAGCTTCTAGCCGTTTTATACTCTCTGCTCTCCTTGTCCATGTTTCACGCGCATATTTTAATATAGACGTGACATATCGCTGGACCAGCCGAAGTTTTAATTGAATATTAAATTTTATATCCTTTAATATGTATGCGAGGTTTTCAAACGCTTGTTTGGCTACGGCGATTCATTTTTTAATTTCCATTGTATCTCTTCCATTATTAGATATCAGCTTTCCTAAATAACAAACCCCCGTCTACGCTTTCTACAATTTTGTCGCCAATTTTCAAGACTCCATTCGAGAGACGATCGGCGCTGCATGAGGAGAGACCAGCCTTGCAGTGTGAGAAATGTGCGACTGGATTAAAACTACATAAAAATATTACCGGACTTGTCGGATATATAATATAATGGAATATTGGATCAAAAAATTTAAAGTTATATCTGCGAGAAATTTATGAACTTAGGCGAAATAGTAACCGAAATTTGCGGTAGTTAGTGCCATTTTTGAAAGTCAATTTTAATTTTAGAGGGACGCGAAGTATGAAAAAGATTCCAGTTATAATAGCGTTTAAAATTTTTACTAAAGTAAGGAGCGAGGTGTTTCCCCCCCTTGTAATCTAGTAATCTAGTCTAGATAGACTAATAAACAAGTTAACTTTAACAAATAATAAATAAATAATAAGAATACCAACACAATAGAATTTTGGTTTTTACATGTTAACTATAAATTATATATCTCTTAAAACTATATATCTAAATTAATCCAATATTCGTTCATGCGGTTTTGTTCTCTCGAACCCACATCCGCCGGTATTTGGGAACTGACGGGCTTTAGCATTTACACAATTTTTAAGTCTTATTTGGTGACGTTTGGCAAAATCTGTTCATGTTCCTTAAAACTTTATTTCGGTAACGCTGTATAATATTTCTATCGCTATAACTGTATACCTTAGGTCCTGACGGGTTTCAAAATTTGTATATTAACATTATATTGTAAATCGATAACGGAGAATGTCTACCAACCATCGAATATAGTTCTTTATATCTTATTTCCATCTCCTCTCTTTTCTTTTTTACATGAACTTAACTTTCCAACGAAGTTAATTTAGTTGTATCTGCATAAGGGATTTTTAGTCGCTACGAATATATATGTTAACATTGTTCGTTCAAATCGACTCACTTATTGAGATATATAAATAATATTTTATACGGGAATTTGAATATAAATAAACGTAACAATACTACCTATGGCTACCTACATAAGGCTCCGATTCTTAAGTAAAAGCTGGTACTAGATGTTTTAGTTCGAGAAATGTGCGCTCTTTTCAGCGAACCAAAATGCGAAAAATCCTCGTTATCGCTTTCGTCTCCGGAACTGATAGATCTGATACTGGAACAGCTGTCTTTTAATACCCATATGTAAATACATATAATAACGACTATACTGCCCACGTATAAATATACTAGATACATTCCCTAATGATAAAAAAATTGCATTACACAAGTGTACGTATATAAATACCTAATCGTTTTTTTTTTATGAAAAATTTTAACGAATAATTATGTTTCATTTCTTAAAACACTTTAATGCATGGATTTTTTTTTTCACAAAAGAAAAATTTACTTACATATTTCGATGTAAAGAATATAAAAATTATATTTTGGGAAAAAGTACCCAAAAACAGACCCTTAGTAACCCAAAATTTATGCAATACCAAATGGTATAGTTACGCACTACATGTGTATAAATGATTTTATTGATTTCGACCAAATGGTATGGTTATGCATTAAGGTAATGTTGCTTATAAAAATATTAAAGAATAAACATTTACCAAACATACGGTACATTTTTCATAAATTCGATAACATGAAACAGTATGTCGTATATACAATTAACAAAACTTAAATATTACATTATATCTATCCATTATGATATTTATAAAACCCGTTCTTCTTATTCGTAAGGCACAAAGGGACACTTGCTACATTCAATACGGCTAGTACCTGAAGATGAGGACAGTCTACAAATTCTTTTAATACCTAAAACATATATTTTTATAATATTATAACAGAAAAAAGAACAGATATTTATTTTTCGATTGGGTTGAACATACTAAATAATTGAGTGATATTTCATATGTTATACGTAAGATAAACTTAAAACCTATTATTCGACCAAAAATAAAAATTTTCATACGATAAAAATTAATATCGCCAGTAATCTAATAAAAATAAGAAATAATCGCACCTTTTTGAGAACAATGGCTTTTTTTTCAAACCACACATCAGAGATTGTAACCGGAGGTTTTAAGATCTTTGTCGATACTGGAACATTTATCAGCTTTGAAGACCGTCCTCCGATTGCTTGGGATGTTACTTCACCAACATGGCATAAAGTAGTGCCTTTTAAATATAATAAAACTAAATTACACCTAATTTTGTAGAGTTTGAAACTTCTGAAAATGACACTATTGCTGAATATGGAGCTATGACATGACTTGTTGAAGGTTCTCCCAAACTGTGAATTGTATCACTACTAACTGATCCTGCAAGAAAAGAAAGACACATGTAGATTATCATGCAATCACAAATATGGAGCACATAGATAATTCTGTTTTATCAATATTTATCTAAATCAGAAAATAAAAATTTATTATGTGACAGAAAGTATGCAGGTCAAAAAATGAGATACTACCTTATATTTGTAATCTGGACACAGGAACATCTTTTGCAAATTTATTTATCAATTTTTCCAATAATTATCCTCATTTATAGTTTTCAAATTATCTTTATTTACATCTTCAACAAAACTTACTGGAATACGTTCGTTTTCTGGTTCATCAGAAATGTCGCTGAAATCGACATCACTAGTGTTGAAGATGTCAATTAACGGTATAAATCGTCCTGTTTGGTCCGTAAATTTAATATTTAAAATTTAAAATTGAAAATAATACATCATAAATAATTATTACATAATTATTGTGTCCGCATGTGTTATCTGCATAACTATACCATTTGGTATCCATTATATATTTGATCTTAAATCATAAATCAAATATTAAGACAAGGTGTACTTACTTTCATCATGATCACAATTCATGATCAAATACTGTAATATTGTTTAAAATTCTGAAAAACAAAATTTAAATACTTTAAACTTCTTACGAAAACAACTATATTTACACAAACCTTTCAGTAAAGTACTGTCCGTAAAATATTTGTTTATGTTTTTAGCAGTGTCACCATACGAGAAACATGAAAATATCGTACCACGATGCTTATACTATATTTTAAATGCATAACCATACCAAGTGGTATTATATATTTATATTAATACGGGCAATGACGGAACAATATCAAATGGTAGACGCATGCACTAAAGGTTTAATTAGAGCACACTTGTAATATAATCATTATATTTTATTTCCGAATTGGAAGATAGATTGATGAAATAATCATCTACCGAAACTTACTGTGACGTACACGTTAAAAAATTAAAAATAATAATTTATAACGATTATTCGGTTTTTAAAAAGTTCCGATTTATTTCTATCAATGTAAAAATGAAATATACATTTATTACTTCAAAGTTTACCGTTCACACTGTAATTTTCATGATTTAGATTGTACTTTCACCAAGAATTATATAATTCCCTAATCAAGAGTCATCGTGATAGTCTAGTGGTTATAGCGTGGACTTCTATACAGAAAGTACCTAGTTCGAATACGATCGACGGCGCAAAAATTAATAAAATATAATCCTAATATTATCGCACGGAAGGCAATGGCAAACCACCACGCATGACACCATATGCGTGCTAGTAATAATATAGTTGATATATTATATCTAAATTTTAAATATTATTAAATATTATCACAGTGTGTGGATGGTTTCAGTTGATACATTTTGTTGGCATATGAGAGATTTATTTTAGTTGGTTGTGGATACGTTTAAAGTTATAGTTAATAACATGTGTAAAATTTGAACAATATGTGTAATAATAAAGACTTAAACGTTCATTTGAGTTTTATTATAGTGTAATAAACGTAAACAATGATAGTCTAAAAAAAAGATATAACAATAGTACATTACAAAAACACGCGGGGCTGCATTGTGTCGTTGACAATAAAGCGATTACAATCAGTTCTCCCGAATGTGTGTCTATCTAGGCTAACGCCATATTATGATTGCCTTGTACGTTACTTACAAAGTGCAACAAAATATGTACCTATAGGTAACTAGTTGCCTACCTCCGACACGGAGACGGCACTTGATGATGAACATTCAATAAATTTTTTGGAGGCGAAAATATCGACGGTCTAAATTATTTTAAACCTGGTTACGTAATTAAAAGAAAAGATTTTAGGATATGGTAAAAAAGAAGTAGATTAATCGTATTGTATATTTTTTTTATGTACAAAATAAGCCGGCATTCAAGGCTCTAATTACGATATACGGTGTGGAATGCAACTGGTTTCTCGATGATAATTAAGAGCTACACGATCCCGAAAAAATTGATGTCGCCAACCGAGATCAGAACGTCGAATTGACAGTCGAACGCTCTGGCAATTATTGCGGTATTTTTCAATAATTGTGGTACATTTTATTTCGATACTGTTTTACAACTTTCGACACATAACTTTTAACATTAACTTTTATAGTTCGGTACACAATGATACGTAATTACGAATATTTATTAAAATCGTCTATGTATACGTAAGTCTTTATACTATAGTTTTTATTATCCGCGTATAATACGAATTACAAATTCATCGTTTACCTGTAAAGAAAATAATCTGACGGGATTGTCCATTACTTCCACTACGCATATTGTAAACATTATTGCCAATAGTAAAATTCCGTATAAAGAACTCAGTAATACCCAAAAACTGTAACTGTAAAATATATCAAAACGTTTATATACTCACCTGTGTAATTATAAAAATAAGTGTATTTCAACGTCTAAAGAAGAAGGAACATGATAATAGATCAATAATTTTGTAATAGTTTATTAAATTAATTGAATCTAACACATTTAAAATGCACGTATTATTCATTGAATGCTTCAAATTAATGATTTTTCGAATAGTTATCTAATTTTAACACACACATATATATATATATATGTGTGTATACACCGATGAAATACCTGCAGAGATGTTAAAAATAATGGGAGACACTGGAGTCGACGAATTACATTCATTATGTAATTCTATATGGAACTCTGGTATATGAGCAAGAGAATGGTGTAGATCAGTATACATACCACTGCATAAAAAAGGGAAAAGTATTAAATGCGAAAACTATAAAACCATTTCACTAGTACCACACATGCAAGCAAGATAATGCTTCACATAATATACAAACGGATAGAAGGGTTAACAAAGATGCAGATTATGCAGATTACTGAAGAACAAACTGGTTTTATGAAAGGATGCGGAATGCGTGAGCAAATACTAAACTTAAGACAAATAATAGAAAAATGTCGAGAATATAATATGCCAGCAGTTTTATGTTTTATAGATTACCATAAAACATTCGATAATGTAATATGGAGTAAACTGTGGCCAGTACTGACTAATATGGCTGTCTCCGAACATATTGTACTAATGATAAAGAATCTATATAAAAACAATAATAATGTAATTCGAATGGACAGAACAGTAGAATCTGCTGAATTCTACAGTAAGAAAAGTGTTAAGCAAGGATGTATTCTATCACCCGTTCTATTTAACCTTTATGGAGAATACACTATGAGAATAGTAATGAATGATTGGAATGGAGCAGTTTCTATAGGCGGCCGAAAAATATCCAACTTACGATATGTGGACGATACAACACTTATTACATTTGAGTTTGGCAAAACGAAAATTTCGAAAAAAAGTCGAACGCATTGAATATGGACTTGAAATAAACAAGTCCAAAACAAAAGTAATGATTATAGACAGAGGAAAACGAGTAAAATTTAATGACAAAACTTTCACAGGATTTGAAGTAGTAAACGATTTTGTGTACCTAGGATCGCTAATCAATAGTGAAGGGTGCGCAGAAAAAAGAAATAAAACGTCGCATTGAAATGGGTCTCTGTGCTATAATGAAACTAAGAAAAATATGGAAGGATGGCTCCATTAATAAGAATGTTAAAGTAAAATTAGTAAAGACGCTTATATTTTCGATAGTACTATATGGAGCATAAACATGTACATTGTTCTCCGCATACTATAATTCTGCGATAACTACGTAGCAATTGGAGTTCAAGTCAATAAAAAAAAAGAACTTTACCACCATCATGATCATTGTGCTTTTTCACTAAAAAAAATCATTATATATTTATTTCTCTGAATATAGAAAAGTTAGACAATGACGGCTTGATAGAATCGTCGAATTCAGTATAAAACAAAAGTTCTAATAAAACTTCTTTTGGCATTTGTCATCAAGTTACGTATATAACATAATTTGAATTACAATTACCGAATTCGACTACTGACCGTGCAAGAATATCCTATTTCCAATGTATTAGACAAGATTCAACAAATTCAATTACTCGTCAGATTTCTGAGATTATGTAAGCCTAATCATCTGTGCCTCTGACCAATGCTGCAGTACATGGTGTGATAATATAAAAGTACGTAAATAAACTATAATCACTTGAGTAACAACAAATTCAATTACTCGTCAGATTTCTGAGATTATGTAAGCCTAATCATCCGTGCCTCTGACCAATGCTGCAGTACATGGTGTGATAATACAAAAGTACGTAAATAAACTATAATCACTTGAGTAAAATTTTATCTGAAACGCGAAGACGAACAACCTCGTTTCGTTCCCGCCGAAACATATGGTTTAAATTACAATGTTTCAGGTTATGTAATCTCTTGGAAAAAGATATACATCCGTGTTGAAGCGATTTAGATTATACAGCGTATTATTATTTAGAGCCGATCTGGCAGTGCAGCTCAAGACAAGTTTAAGAGCATCTATAACGACCAATGTAGAAGTTAGATGATTACGCGTATTATAGGGAGAATGCTTTAAACCCCGACTCAGAAAAAAAAGGGGGTATGCCTTTCATTTAAACAATGGAAAGGCAATATGTAAACTGAATGTCTACTGGAACGGGTACAAGATAAGGCATAATCAAACTCCGAAATATCTAGGAGTTACCCTAGACCGAACAATTATATTTTTAGAACACACTGCGAAACACTCAATAAAAAAAAATTGAAACCAGAAATAATTTATTGCACAAATTCGTTTCAACGAAAAGGGGTACTATACCAGAAGTTCTTCAAGCTTCGGCGCTAACGTTATCTTTGCAGCAGAGAAGTATGCTAGCACAGTCTGGAGCAGAAAGAAAAGTGAGTACGACGTTAAACACCGCTTATAGAATCCTGTACAAAGTCAGTGGTATCGCTTCACCGTCAATACGTTGGAAAGTAGTAAAAATTAGGACAAAAACACTAGAGCTGTCAGATCAACGTTACCATGCTCTATGGGCAAACACCACTTAAGAAGAGGCTAAAATTCAGAAAAGACTTTTGGAACTTCACTACACCACTTTTACACGAGCCAGCAAAATAGCGCGAGGAACTATGGCAACAACTGTACATGGTTAGTAAAGAGCATATTGCAGCACGACGTGATCAACTGGAAAAAATGGAAAACCCTAAATATATTACGAAACAGATGCACAAAGGAAAATTTTTAAAAAATAGGGACTAGGTATTGATTCAAGATGCAATGCGGGGAAGAACAAGACCATGAACGTTTGTGTTCAGATGCCAACTACTTGGAGATGAAATAACCGAAGCGATGAAGCTGATTGATTTTTGAGAAGAGAAAATATAAAGCGTTATGGATTACGACGATTATTTAAAAAAGTCACATTGTATTTGCGACTTTCGAAAATTTTCAATCACCATTTATTTATTCGAAGTAAAGATAGATGCAACTTACAAAGGATTATTGGTTGCGAGCACGCGAGATCTGTCGTAAGATAATAAGGAAAATAATTTTCTGTTAGATTTTAACTTTGGATAAATCGGTCCATTTGTCGTTGGCGACGTTATTGGTATTCGACGATCCGCGTACGATTCATTTAAGCTATCGACTTCGGCGTCTCTGCTTTGATCGGAAGGACATTCTAGAAGATCGTTAAATCGATTAGTTTTTATCCATTACAAGATAAACATTCACTCGTATTTTATATCTTTGATTTAATAACAAAAAATATGGAAAATAAAAAAAAAAAGAAAATATCTTGAAACCGGAGGTAACGTAAATATTTTATACGATTCCTTTTTCCGCGAATATGTGACTAGGTCGGTGGGTGGTCCGTCTAACACTTGAATGCGAATAATCTTAATTTTGCGGAAATTTCTATCCAGCGTTACGAGAGGTTCATCAAATTTACGTAGGTTGGCTTTTTCAAGCATCGGATTTCGTTGAAGGTTTCGACTATAGAGTATTGAAAAAGTTTTTTTTGTTATCTATTCACCTGATTATATTTATACGCAGATCTGTGTGTAAATTACGATTTCCGATTTTCTCTCTCTTACAGTTTCGTCAGTTTTTATTCATCGTGTTACGCGTGATATTTAACATTTTCAGTTTTTGCAACTTCAGAATTACGCTAACAAATTCCGATGGTTCCTGTCGGATTATTACGGAAAAAATATATCGCTTTCACACTGAAACAACTATCTAGATATCGAGTTGACAAAGAATACGCCGATAGAGTGCGGTAGAAGTAAGTAAAAATGTTGCAAGTAAATTTTCGATCAATTCGATATTATTGTGAATACAAAATTCAAACTCTTCGGTTGAAACGTTGCGTAGATATAAAGTTCGTTCGTTATAGACGTTTTTAGTATAATCTGTTCTCGGCTAGTAGTGATAGAAATTACCAAGTATCCTTAATTAATTCAATTGTATAAACAACATAAAATTCGTTCATTACTAGATGTTCCACTAATTGTAATACGATGGTAAAATTGAACTCGTTTCATTTTACATTTTTCGTATCTATTTTAGGATAAGGCCAAACCGAATTGAGATCATTGATCGTTCTGATCAATGATCTCCATTGGAATTAAAACTGAGTTTTGAGCTTGCTAACCCCTAAAAAATACGTCGTACGTGAATATGTAATAAAAAAAAAAACTTTATCACGTTGACCCTGCCAAATTGTGAAAATTATTTGCTCGGGATTGCGAATCAATTCATTGCATTCGATAATTTTGATATTTTAGCCTCGAATTTCGGTATTCGGTGTTTAACGTTATAAAAATTGTTTTTAATCTGGAGAATAGAAAGATTAAAAAAAAAATAAAGAAGTAAAGGTGTCGTCTCGAAACTTTGGTAGGAAGTGTGAACTAAGCGACCGTCGTTGACTAGACGATTGATAGAGCACCCGCTGAACTAGGCATACAAGCCAATATTGGCCTGGTTTCATGTTTCATTTTTTGCTTCACAGTCTAGCATTTACGATAAATTGGGTGAATAGTTAAGTTTCCCAGAAGGTTGTTTACGATTACAAGTTCTCACACTTGATAGGATTCGAAAGTCGTTGGCTACGCTACGAAGTTCGTAAAATAAAAAGTACACTGTGGAAAGTAAAACACGATTAATTATCGTTGGTGGTAAAATAATTAACCCTTTTAGTCACCATATCCACTATATGGGACATGAAACTTTTTAACATTTTTATACATGAAATGTCTCATTTTTAAAAATATTTATAAAAATACATTGAAAATTATCTACAGCGTTCACCCAAAAAGCAGTATTGTATAATCCTATAAAGTTATTAATTTAATGTTAAGACTTTATAACGTATGACCGAAAGGGTTAATTATAATTTCATAAACGGCTTTATTATTAATAAGAATTTAATCGATTTCTATAATACTTTCGGTGTATTTATCTGCTCTAAGTTAATGCTAGATAAATGTATCTCGATATTTAAGTTTTATTCCGTTTTTTTTTTTTTTTTTTTTTAAGTTTAATTCACTTTATTTTTAAGTTTTGTTTCATTCCTTTTTACATCAAATTTTCTTAGAAACATTACTGTGTGTATATATTTTTTCCTTTCTATTTTAGTAATTTTACTTTAATCGCAGGTTTTTTTAATTTAATTTTTCCCCATTAATTATCGATTAATATCTTTACAAAATAAACAATAAAAAATAGTTAAAATCACTAAGAAATTATTTACTTAAAGAACACACTAAATATCTGATAGTGAATGTGGTAAACAACACAATAAACAATCAGTAATGTAAATTTATTTATACAACAATATAAAATTCATACAAAGTAAATAATTTGAAAAATGTGGAATGTAGTGATTTTTTAATTAAAATAAACAACAAAAAAAGAAGTTAAAAACACTAAAAGTTTTCTTTATGAAAGATCACAAAACTTTTCGGCTGTTAGATCAGTATCAAGTGCATGTTCCAAAAGATAAAAATATAAAATAAAAAACGATTAATTTAAGGTTACAATTCACAAAATCAGCAAAATGAAAAACAGTATTAATAAAACCATTTGAAAGTGAATCAGATTGTTTTATTAATACTGTTTTTCATTTTGCTGATTTTTGCGAATTTTGTAATCTTAATGTTTTTTTATTTTATATTTTTATCTTTTCAAATATTCTTTTAATAATGTCCTAACAGTAGAAAATCTTTGTGATTTTTCATAAAGAAAAAATTTGATGATTTTAACTTCTTTTTTGTTGTTTATTTTAACAACACAATAGCGAGTAAAATAATAACATCCAATTTTTAAAACTATTTTCGCGGTCGATATTCATAATTAGATACAATAATTTCGGAATACTTGATCCAGTGTGGAGAATGGTGATTGGTCAATTGAGAACCAATCGTATGTAGTTTTCTCAATATACTTAAAGTAGTCGGTTGTTACGTCGGGGTTAGTTTAATTTAGTTTTGATGGTGGGCATGGCACGTTGCTTGAAATGTAAACTTTTTTTTTTTAATAGTTTATAGAACTATATATATATTACAGTTTTAGAATATATTCTAAATAAGTAATAATTATGATTAAAACTGAGATTATTAACATGTTACACAGATAGCTAAACACTGTTATTTATGAAATATACCTGTATACTTACAACACACACCTATATATAACACATAGGCATACAGGCAAGTTCATGATACAAGCATGCAAGTACACATTTAATAAATATTTTACAAGAGGACTAGGTCCTTTGGTTTGAGACGTTTAAGGGGTCTTAAGTCTTCGCCGGTTTTGAGGAGGATGGATACTTCCGGGTTCGGATGTTTCTCGAGTCTGCGTTCATGCCGGTGAGCATAGTCAGCAATAACTTCGTCGACCAACTTAATCATAAGATCATTATGCAATAATTCATTCCGTCGAAGCCATCTAGCGTTGGTTATCACGCGAAGAATATTGTTTTGCACTGTTTGTATAATTCTTCTGTTTGATGCTTTGGTGCACCCCCATAATTGAATTCCATACGTTCAAATGGGTCGTACGGTTTGGTAGATGAATACTTTGTTTTCAAGCTTCATCTTAGAGTGTCGCCCAATAAGCCAATGCATTTGGCATATTTTTCCTCTGATTTGTTGAGATTTCGCGTCGATGTGAGCTTTTCAAGTTAGCTCGGCATTTAGATGTACTCCAAAGTGTTTTGCCGTGTCAGCACTAGATATTTTTTGATTATTTCTATAAACTGCTTGATGGAAATCTTGTTTCCGCGAGGTAAAAGTGACATGGACAGATTTCGGGTTTATTAATATATCGTTTTACTTTTATTAATAAATTATTTTTTTTCTTTTTCGTACGCGGTTATTCCGAAATTATTGTCTCTAATAACATCCAATAATCTAAATATTTTTACATAAACAAAAACACAGCCAGTAAAATAATAAAAATAAAAAATACTTGTCCATATAATCATATTTTTTTTTTAGTGATTTTAACTACTTTTTATTTGTTTATTTTTTAAAAAATCAACTACCTTCCAAACTTTTCACATTATTATCTATACACATTTTTTATTTATTTATATTTATAATATTTATTCGATGTTTCGCAGAGAGACGTTTATTAGTCGGCATGCGTGTTGTACTATATGTTAATTCCTACAAATAAACGGTTTCTTTCTTTCTGGTTCTTTAATTTACTTTAAATTAATTTTTCGATTATTCTATTCTGTCGAATAATTTATAAATTTCATATTTAAAAAAAAAAAAAAATAGTAGTCGAATTGCCTACGAACACGCGCACCGTTAATATATGCGTTTCATTCGCGCATGCAACGTCGGATCGTTAATTGGACACGGTGTTTAAACAAGATTTTGACCTATTTTACACGTTCTGCCTTTTAAACTTAGTTTAACGTTTCCTCTTCCGAGGTGTTATCAATGATGACGTTACCACATTCGTCGACGGACTTAGGAAGTTCAGTCGTATTAATATTAATCAGCTATCACGACTACTATAATTACTTTCTTAACGTGTATTTGATACGGCGTTATTAGCTATCGGTAAAGACATAACTTTTTACATTTTTCACCGACACCACATTTCGAACTTCGAACGTTTCTAAATGTTTTCGTCTGCATTTGTTTATAACCCGAGTTTCCGAACCATACAAAAGTACGCTCCAAACATAAACAATTTTTGAATCTTTTCCTGTGTATTTAAATTCTTGGATGTTAATAATGATTTCTTTTTTATAAATGCGATATTCTTGATCTTATTTCTTAACCTACCATCTTCTGTTACTATTGAATCGAGATATTTGTACTTTTTTGCATGTTATATTTTTTCATTTTTTCATTTTCAAATTTTATATTTATTGTTTTATTATTTCCATTTTACCGTATTTCATTACCACTGTTTTCTTCTTATTTATTGTCACGTTACAGCGTTTTAGAATCCAGTTTAGCTTTATCAATGTATCCGACAGGTTTTTTCACTTTCTGCGATTACCGTTATGGTCATCTGCAAATCGAAACGATTTAATCTTCATTCCTACTATATTAATTCCTCCATTACTGATTTTTTTCTCATTCTTTGAACGCTTGTTCTATATATATATATATATATATATATATATATATATACATATTAAATAGCAGCGGTGATAAAACCTCGTCTTACTCCTTTTCTTACTTTTGCTTCAATTTCTGAGTTTTTGCTCGTTATTATTAATTTTTGCGTTTTATATAACTCTTATATTATTCTTCCATCCTTAAGATCGACGTTTACTTTTGTTAAAGTTTCATATAGAAAGTCTAGTCACATTAATTAATCGAATGTTTTTTCTAAATCGATCATTGTAATGTATATTGTTTACTTCCAACTTTTTTTCAATCACCATTCGTAGTCCTAGTACAGGTTTTTTTGTCCCTCTTCTTGTTCTAAAACCAGATTGCATTTCATTTAATTCGTTCTCTATTTTATGTTTTATTCAGCCTAATATCATTTTTGTTAGTATTTTTTAGCAATGTGACAGCAAGCTTATTGTACCATTCTTTTTCGGTATTGTTTACATTTCTCACGATTCTAAAACTAAAAATTCATTCATCGACTATTTTTAAACTGTAATCGTTATCGAAGCATTACTTAATAAAAAAAACATTGACACGAAAATCGCGAATGTACGAATGTCAACTGCAAAAGTTTAAAAGTGTATTTAACTATATACATTTTTCATGTTTTTAAAAATATCTTTACCTTTTTAATTTTTAACTCAAAAATATTTTTACAATCTTTTCATGTCCTATTTACATATTTGAATTATTTCTTTATTTATTACGGGCATATATACATATGTACTCTCATTTTTCCTCAACCGTCAGGTTGGTGGGCAACATGGCCTGCGGCTATACAAATAATTTCCTGGCGGGAGCAGCATTACTCATCTTCATATAACTCTGTTCCTTTATTATGGAGTGCTTAAATGGGCTTCTTGGTGTTCCTCTTCTTAATTTTCATTTGTTTTTCCTTCTATAAAGTTTTTTCGCTATTTTCAGTGTCTGATTTGATGACCGATCATACCATTTCTTCTCTTTTCAATCGTGTTTATTATCTCTATTTATTTAAATATCTCCTTATTTGCGATTTTAACCATCCACGATATTCTCAGCATCCTTCGATGACACCAAACTTCAAATGCTTGAAGTTTTAATATTTTTTTCTTCCGTAAAGTCCATGTTTCACAGTCGTACAGTGCGACGCTCCAGACAAAAGTTTTAATGAAGAGCTTCCGTATGTGTGATGAAACATTTCTGCGTTCTTTTTATATATAAGATGACCCAGCGAAGACGGACGGTTTTATTTATTGAATAGCGGAGTTAGTAACGCTGCTATAGTGTACACACGAGAGATTTGTTTTTATTCAGATTCAGTTATTATGGCATCCTATAACGAAAAGGAGCACGCGTTTTGCGTGGAATGTTATTTTTGCCTTGAATCGATCACGACGGTGCAAAGAGGTCATCTGAACGATATTGTGTCCCATAAATAGCTGCAAGCCGATTTCTCGTTCTCCTGTTTTTAAATAAAATTTCATTTAAAAATTTTGGTCGACCAGTTTTTGAGTTATTCAAAAAACAAAACCGCCCGTCTCCTCTAGCTCGTCCTATATATTCCTTAACTTTACCTTTGCAGTTTGGTTTGCTTTTGTTTTTACGTGTAGGAATTCTACAATTATCCGAGTACATAATTTTTTTTTTCTTATATATTCCGCTTTTTGTTACATATTTCTTAAAACAATCTGAATACCTAGAACAGTTGAGGAAAATTGGGACATTGGGCGTTATGCCGAACTATTCCGACGATCATGCTGCTTAAAGGAAACGAAAATTTTGTTTCGAAACTTTGTAAATACATTCAAAAACAAATGTGATAATTCAAACGATGTTATCTTTAAGACTAAGATACCTATCGAAATAAAGTAAAAAACTTATTTAACGTCATCAGCGCCATTTTCCAGCTTGATGAGAAACCCCGTTATAATTTTCAGAAATACAATACACATCTGTGTCGCACGCTGTGTATACACACATACATATACATATATATATAGGTATATATGATTTACATATTAATTATAGTGTGGAGAAGGTAAAATCATATCGTGAAACGACGTAATTAAGATTTCGCTTGAGATAGCGTTATTAAACTTCTGCTGATATATAAACAATTTGTTTAATACGATGTCACATCTATCTATACACTAATATATTAACTTCATAATTAAACAGATTAATAACTCATGACGTTCATTAAAAAATCCGTGCGCATAACTATATATATATATATATATATATATATATATATATATATACATAATATGAATAAAACATATATTTTCGTAGTGATTATCTGGCAAGAAAATGACCTTATTTATATAAATAAGACAAAGCTGTTAACTCTAATATTTTAAATGTTTTGCTCTCGTTTTTTACACACATACATACATACTACATACATACATATATATATATATATATATATATACATTTTAAAAACTCTTTCTACTGTAGTTGAGTCTGCAAAAATTAGACTTGTAGAAAAATTTATCATATTCTCGTTAATATTGGTGCTAATAATATGTGGACTTAAATATTTGAAAACATGTGTGTATCTAATATAAGTAACGAAAAATTTGATGAAAAATAAATAAGGTTACGAAATTGCTAGTTTATGTTAATTTTTGAAGTTTTGTATGATGTATATATATATGTGTGTGTGTATGTGTACATGATTTTTAATCGTTAAGCCATTAAAAACAAATAATCAAATCCGTTGAACGTGAGAGTTAAATTGTTTTTACGTTTGAAGCAACAGACGGTTTAAAAATCGCCAATTTGTGACATTGAAAGACTATTCGAAATCTTATGTCTAAATTTTGTAATAATTATAACTCTTTTAGTCACATGGCAAATAAAATTTTAAATTGTATATTTTCAGTAGGTACGAGGTACGGCCGCATTATGCAACACCTTCTTTTCATCCTTTTGTGTTAGACTTATACAAGTGAACGTATAACTTTCATTATGTATGTATTTATTAATTTCTGTCGTAATAATTGGAAAGCTTCGACAATTTTTTGTTGTAGTCATTTCAGTTAGTACAGTTTCGTATAAATTATGTAATTATCGAAATAAATACACACTATACACTTACTACTACATGCATACATATATATATATTAAAGTCTGTTGCCATCGAAATTAATTTCAAAATATTAATAATAATAACAATAATAATGAAATAAATCGCGCATATTTACCTACTAAAGATGGCAATGGCCTAGAGCTTAGTTTCCTAATCGGTTTGTTAAATTCCCTCCTTGTATGTCGACTTCGAGAATCTTCGTTCGAATCTGTAACGTTATCGTGAGACGTGTTCGTGCTAATATTAGCGACGGAGCTGGTCATGATGGAGACTGAACGAATAAGATTTAGACTTTTTCTTTATCTGCAAAAAAGAAGATTATATGTACGTTTGTACACAAAACGATATAAGAACTCAAACAACCACTGTATATTATGCGTTTTATAGATTTTGAAAAAGCCTTCAGCAAAATTACGACATGTAGAATAATTTCTATAAGAAATTTGATTGTACACTGCAGATAGAAAAATTTTAAACATTCGCAATTTTTTTCGGTGTAAACCGTGTCATTTTTTTTTTTTAATACGTAATGTTTCGAAAACGGTTACAATTTTCGATGTATTTAACAAATTTATATTCACAAGAAATGACAACGTTGATACCAAATGACGGGAAAATGACAATGTCAAAATCAAACGCGGTGTTAGGCAAAGCTTTATTTTGCCATCAACATTATTTAATCTATAGGCAGATATTATATTTAGAGCAATAACAAATAGATCATTGTTTGAAATGATTAAAATTAAAACTATAAAATTCGCGGACGACCTAGTGATACTCGTTGGAACTACGGATATGCTTAAAAAGATAAGCTGGGTACGGTAATAAATGAGGAAAAAAAAATGAAATTAACGGTTTTTGGAAGGAAACCACGCCTATTCTGTATAAAAATTGATGGACAAATGGTTGAACAAGTCCAGAAGTTTAAATATATTATAACGGAAGGTCTCCACCTGCGATACTGAAATTAATTCTAGAATTGTATTAGCTAAATGAGCGTTTCGAGAAAAACAAAGCATATTTTAGGACAAATGGCAATATCATTGGTGCTCTGAAAAATAATATTAAAGTTTGTTCCATAGTTTTTTTTTTTGTGCTGAAACCTGAACGTTGAATAAAGTAAATAGAAATAAGTCACAAGCGTTCGATATGCGAGGAAAATGAAACGGATGAACTGAGTAGAAAAAATCCAAAATGAACAGGTATTCAGACAAATTGAAAAGAAAAGGTTATTATTAAATCGATTAAGGAGAAAACACGATTAACTCGGATCGATTATGTACTTCGACATGATCAACATGGGGATTACTTCAGAATATTCTCGAAGAAGGAAAAAGGACCTGCAGAAGACTGAGAAACGCATTTATAACAATCTCGAGGTTAAAGTACTACGGTGAATTAAAAGGAGCTGCAGAAGACTGGGGAATATGAAATTTGACCATCATGACAATGAACCAGTCCTAGGACTATACTAATGACGATGATGATGATAAAGTACGCTAATACTAAGAGGAAATGCGAAAAACTTGGAAATATAATTGGAAACATTAGAAAAAACTCGTGTGATAAGCACGGTATTACGATTAGAAAAACCAACTTAATGATGGCAGTAGATTAAAGTAAACCTAAGATAATGATATGGAGAAGTAGTGAACAAGTATATAAATACCTCGGAAAGCAAACTAAAGATAATACTGAGAAATGATGAATTAGAAGTAATGAACAACTGTAAATACCTAGGTGATTCTAGGGTTAATTTTAACGAAGAAATTCAAAATATTGTAGCATTTATGAAAATTGAAGAAAACACCAACATCGCGTGGAACATTTCTTGGAGTAACAATCATAAATGATACGTACGATCAGTGTTATTGTATGGCTGCGAAACATACACGCTGAAGACTAAAATAGTAAACACTGTACAAGCTTCCAAAATATGGTATCACCGCCGTACAACTACGCATATCGTGAGCAACTAAATATATTAGAAAAAGACAGAGAGTTTTTGGATATGATCAAACGAAGAATAACAGGTACTTGGGGCGTGCATTAAGGGGTCCAAAATATGTTTCGCCGCAGAAATCATGGGAACGGAAAAACAAAAAAAAAAAAGTCGAGAGAAGGGCGATTGTTTGGCTCGATAATATCCAAAAGTGGTCGTCTATAAAGGTAGATTTATTTCACAAGACAAACTGATCATTATGTCAAGAAACAGTCGCTATAGTTTTTGCCACCAACGACATATATATATATTCAACTATCTTGGAAACGGCTCCAACAATTTGGATGAAATTTTGTGCATACCCGTGAAGTAATTAAAAATGCCCTGTAGTGAAATTAGAAATTTCAAAAGGCCCCGATCCCTAGTACAACTCCGTAAAATTTTTGAAACTTCAACTTTTTTCTGACGTCTTTTTCTCAGTACTTGTATAACATTTCAGCTCGAAACTTTTCAAACGTTACAAGTTTAGAAATTATATATATATAAAAACGCTGGAAATATAATGTATATAGACCCGGCGAATGAAATATAATGTACATGGAACCAGAAAAAAATGAAAAATTATGGAAACTATCAAAAGAAGACAATTGCAGTACGTGGGACATATTACGAGAGGAACAAAATATAGTGTACAAAAAATGTTACTTGAGGGTAAAGTTAATGGGAAAAGAACGAACGGAAAAACCTCGAACAACATGGATAGACAACTTTAAGAAATAGTTCAGGTGTTCACCATTATAACTTCTCCGGTTGCCCGTTGATAGGAATTGCTTCCGATTGTGGATCGTCCAACCTTCGAAATGGAGACGGCGGATAAAGAACAAGACTGAACCATCGAATAAACTTTATTCATTTCGTTAGATATTAACAAATAAAAAAATGATTTTTCGAATTAGCGTATATTTATTTATGTCACAATCGAAACTTCCGGAAATTAAAATATTTTTAATTGTTGGACTTACTTCATATTCGAGGTAGAACATGTGAGACTTGCTTCATTCTTCTGGGAGTACTCGTTCTAGATAACGTTTGTCGTGAAATAAAGAATACTTTAAGTATCGAATTAATAAAATGATGAAAAACTAATATATATATATACATAAGAAGTCAAATCTCCCGAGTGACGCTAATTTATTCGAAAATTATTCGACGGACATTAACAGTTGCACGAAACAAGAGTGAAATAACACTCGCGCTTAAATATTTTTACAACGCTTCACTTTGGAAATAACGAAGTGACGGTCGAAGACGAATTACCTTAAAAGAATAATCCTAGTAGCGGCTGTAGAGTAGTAAAGTAAAGAGGATGAACAGGTGGAAATCAACCGAACAACAACCGGATTATCATTATCATCATGGTCGTTATCGCTATTTTTACTTTTATCGACAGCGCCCGTTACGGTTGCGTTATCGAAAATTAAAACATTAAATTCCAACGTCCGGAACGTTTCGACAAGACAGTACCGGAATATCTCATACCGATCTAAAGATTCGAACGCACGTCAGTTAGTTTAAAAACCGGTACTCGTTTTATAGGTTCGGTTTAATGAAAGCGGGCTCGTAAAATGGGTTCGTTCCTTTCTAATTAAAAATACTCTCTCACTGCCTCAATCCGCTTGTTTTTTTATTTTTCTTCTCGTAAAAATACGACGGATGATCGATGAGGATTAAAATGAAAGTCCGTTTAAGTCCCAAATTGAATGTTAAAAACAAAAACAAACAAACGCTTACAAATACACGCATACACGCGTACATACAAACTTAATAGGTAATGAACTTCTCCTGACTAGACCACATTATACGTTAATTTTTACGTACAAAATGAGCTAGCGTGCAATTAGTATCGCACGTCGTCTTGTTTATATCTCCAACTTGGATTCTAGTTTAATTCGTTTAATGAAATCGAACTATAAATATTACGACGTCCAAACTACTCGAGTCAAAATGTTAAATAACGGGTTTGTTCGCAGATTAGCGGATGGTAGATAATTATAAAATATTAAACACTTCGGGCGCGAATGTCGTTTAAATTGTAAACGAGGCGTGAACTATTAATAAAGACGGCTACTTTCTTTGGCGATCTTAAATCTAAAAGCGGCATAATAATAGGCAGGATCGAATACTCTGAAAAATCGAGTACTTTTAAGCAGGAACGAATATAAGGGAGGGGCCCAGGGTGGCCGGGCACCCTCCGAAATGAGGAAATAAAGAAATAATAAAGTACCGTAGTCAGAATTACAGTAGATTCTCAAATTCAGCAACCGATGCTCGACGAAAATTTTCGAATGAATGTATTGTTGCAATCATCTGAACGATATCAAATGATTGTAAGCTAATCTCCCGTTTCCGTATTTTAAAATAAAATTTCGTTCGAAAATTTTAGTCGAGTAATTTTTGAATTATTCAAAAAACAAAAAAAAGTGCTTTTAAGGATCGATTACTCTGAGTACTACTTCACAGATTAACGAGCGCGAGCATACTGAGTATATTAGCTGAAATATACCTAGACATATTTTGTTCATGAAACGATAATTTAAAGACTAAATATTTTCAACGTACACGTATAATCATTTGTAAATTAAGAAAATACCGAATTGTATAAAAATTTTATTTTTTTATTTCAGTGTATAGATAAAATATTAACTTTTCTATCCGTAAACCTTGTTCACATTAAGAAAAAACAATACACACATTAAGTATTAAAAAATGAAGTATTGAAATAAAAAATTTAAAATTTATATACTATATGAACGATTTAAAATTTACATAAGGACTAATTTAAATGTTAATTAATATATATATATATATATATATATATATATATATATATATATATAAATTTAAAACACATCTGATGAACATCATAAAAAAATTATAATCGTCTATGGTAATCATAAATAGTATGCACTATTTATGCGATACTCAATATTCGGTATAAAGAACCGAATACGGTCGATTCTTTTAAAAATCGGTTACTACTCGATTCCAGTAGTCGAGTATCCCATCACTAAAGCAGCACTCCTATTATGCAGAGGTATAGCCCATAGCTGAGCACTGTTAGTGTCAGGAAATTTGTGTACTCTTCTTAAGTCCATATTTGTAAATAAACGTGTTAAAGCTTGTTATAAAATAACGTATTACCGTATTAATTAATCCGTTTGATCTGAGAATCCACGTGGAGCGCATCATTTTATTGAAACCAACGAATATTAATGGTTAGCCGAAGAAACTTATTTCGAGTCGTTTGTATTATTATTATATCGGTTTGATTTAGCACATCTTCGTACTTATATTCCATAAGTGCATATTTGACGTATAATGATATCAGGAATTTGTTCTCCAGCTACAGTTGGGAGTGAAATAAATCAGTACATCTGACGTGTTTTTTTTTTTTGTATATAACTGCATACTGGACCTATAACGATATAAGGAGTTTGTTCTCAGTTCGGAGTGGCGCTCAGTATGTACATTTGACGTTTAAACTGGAATTCGATTTAGTAGAATTATAGTTATCAATAGATTGCGATTCGAAAATTATTGATTAGCTTACCCCTTATTCCAAGCGTAAGGGAACTCATTACTGCCATCCACATACTGAACGTGCAATTTGCAATCACGATTATGTATTCTTCGAGTGTAATGGTCCTCCATATATAATGTATTGTTCATCTTCAGAATTTACAACTGCTCCGTGACATAATTCCTACAGAATCTGTCCTCGTTTATAGAGATACCGGTTAATTCACACCTACGGTATCACGTTGGCTAAATTATAAAGTCACCCTCATTATAAAATAAATAAAAAAAAAACTCACATGCATCGCTTTGAAACCAATCTTTTAATTACATAACGTTTGTCTTTAATTTTTTTGTTTACGATTCCGGAATGAACACGGATAATCGAGAGTTCACTGTATATTTTTTTACGCGCTGCTAATTTTCGTTTAGTTCCTTCGGTAATTATACAAGCATACAATCCGAATGAATTTATACTTCTTCCGAGATAACATTTTATTTTAATTTCACCGCGGTTTCTGATGATAATTTAACCACAACTTTTGTTCGCCAACATGAAGTAAGAGGATCATAATTAAAACGGTTTCACTGTGGTTTATCATGCGAAGAAGTTTTCCGGCATTCCACCGATTATCGAAAAAAAATCTTAAACGTCGAAAATGATCTAAATTTTTTCTCAGGGAAATATAAGAGGCGAAAAGATGTATTATTTATCACGCTTAAAATACGATAGATCTGATTAATTAGACGCATGTTTTACTTGTAGCACAAAATTTCCTATTAATTGCGATGTATAAATGTCGAAAATTATCTAAACTTTTTCTAAGGAAAATATAATGGACAAAAATATGTATTATTTATCACGCGTGAAATACGACAGATCTGATTAATTAGAAATGTTTCGTATATCGAAATTATTTGTAATATAAAAATTACGAAATAAATACGATGTTTATTATTTCAAAAGTAAAAATTAGAGAAAGTAAACATCGCTGCGAGACACAGTGTGTACCCGGGTAAATCTAGTTTATCACCACAAACGGAATATATTAACGATTATTAGAGTAACCGTAAAATGATAATTTAAAACTAAATGTATTTATATATAAGTTTCTATACACGGAGATTTTTAATAGAGGCTGTTAAGCGAACAGACGAAAATAAAAACAATCTGATTTATATAAAACGACGGGTAAGGTAAATATAATAAGGATGATGTCGCTTTCTCGTGAATTTTAAGGTCAAGAAGTAACACTAGTCCAGTTAGTCAAATTGATATATTCAATACATAACGGTTCGTGTTAATTTCTTGTTAACAACTACGAATACGAATTCTCAGTGAATTATGCGTACCGGTTGTTTACTAGCTCGAATTTCACTCTTCATTCGCTCAGTTTAATACGATCGTGATTATCGATAGTTATACTCGTATAAATAAATTATTTAAGAATTTATAACCGGAATGATACGGTAAAATATATTTAACCCTAGCACATCAAATAAATTTAATATCTGATTACACCTTGCAATGCAGTGGTCAGTATATTAAACTATGTTTTGTAAAAGAGTGAACAATCTAGGCAGGTATTGCGCCTTTTTTCCTTTAATTCTACTTTTATTAAAACCTAACCTAACCACAAAACGATATTTATTAACACAAAAAATTTTACCTTCTGCAAAAAAATGTTTCATTCCAAGCAAAAAATTAAAATTTTTTTCGAATAAAATGAATTATGTAATATAAAATAACTTACGTGAAATATAACTTTAGATTGTCGTTGCATTTCAGACATTTATAACCGTCATTAAAATAAAGCTCCATTCCCTTAAGTTTTCTTTATTAGCGCATAAAGTATTAAGATAACAAGTATTAATGATACACATATTTAAATGTAACTAAAATGAAACATAATGAATTTAAAAAACATAAAAACGAGAACAACAAATAACAAATGCAACGGGAAGTAGGAACAAAACGCGGGAAACATGATTTCAAACAATCGTCCACGGAGGAACCATTTAGGAAAAATTTTTATTCGGTTTAAAATTAGTAATGCTAACAAAATTTTTCATTTTCTGATTGACGTGAAATGTCCTAGTTTTTAAAATATCTATAATACATTGAAAATTATCTACAGTTCATTTAAGAAATTGTATAATAAACAGCTGCCTAAAATTTATGACCTTTTTATTTAATTAATTGATGCAATCAAAATTATTACAACTAACTTTTTGATGCCTAATATATTAATTTTTATTTTTAAAAAAAATAATTGATTACGCCATTGTTTATTAATGCGCTTAATTTTAAATATCGTAAAAATTTTGTTATAATTTAAAATTTATCTATTTCTGATCATTAGATATATATGTGAAAACCCACCAAAGTTTTTAGGGACGAATATATTAATTTTTAAATATCGTAAACATTTTGTAATAATTAAAAATTTATCCATTTTCTCTGTGAAACCACCGGACGTTACAGAGATATAAATTTGAAAAAAAAAATGTAAGTTTAGTCTTAATATATTATGTTACATTATGATTTTTCTATATATCCCTTTATCATTATCTCTCGCAGAAAAACAAATAACAAAAGCATTATATACCTATCAGTAATATTTTAAAAATAAATAAAATGTGGATTACACAATGTAATAACCACATGATATAAAACTCAATTACAGACATATTTATGTTATTACTTAATAAAGAATGAATCTACTACTTACTAAGAGATATAATAAAATACTTGTAAAAGTAGAAAATGAAAAAATTGCCAAGAAGAACCATCTAAAAAAAAAATATCAAAAAACAGGGAAATCAGAAAAATCCCAATATTTTACACTGTACATTTCAATGTAAAAACTATTGATAAATAATGCTGGATTCGTATTAGGAAAATGGTTTTTTTTTTCTACTAGTACAGATAGGCGTGCAGCAGTTATAATAAAGATTGTTTCAAGTTGTAACCATTGGGATCTTTGCAATCAAAATTTTAGAAAGTGGTACAATGAAACTACCGAGTCCGAAAGGTTTAAATAACTAATGAAGTTTGCTTACTTATATTTTAAACCAACTTTGTATGGAGAGTCCATTGACAACTGCTCCTAACAGATTAAATTATAAGTTATAAGTTTAAACTATACATTTTATATACATAGAATACATATATAAACATGTGAACGCATGTACACATAAATATATACACATATAACACATACATATATCCATTTATATATATACATATAAATATATGTATAAATGATCACGCACGCACTGTGAAACTTTTTAAGACTACACTAGATACTCCTTATGTATTACTAGCTAGTTAAATCTGATAAGACGGCGTCGTTTAATTATATCTTTTTGGGTGTCAAGAAGTCGGACCATTTCCTACTTTAACAGAATAATTTGTTTTCTGCGCCTAATAGCCACCTGTCTAATAACTGCATTAATCGATGTCATATGCAGTTCCCTATGAACATCGTCGTTATGCAATGAATGCTTGACGCTAACGGCTAAACAGGTGGTTGTTCCGTTGTCAGTCAGTGAGTTTTGATTCAACAGAATCTCTAAAACATTGAAACCCGTCTGCAATGATTCCTGGTTACATTACTGAATTATTATAAACTAGAAACTACTTGTGATCGGTGCAGTGAGTTCAACTTTAAGATAAAACTTTTATATTTGTTAAATTGTATATAATTTTATATTTTATTTTTTAATTGTCGACTCGATAGCGGCTAAATAGTATAAAAGTTTTGTAGTTTTTTTTTCTATAAAAATTTAGTAATTTGAACTACTATTTTGTTGTTTATTTTCTATAATATGTATTACTGTATGTCTGTAACACGGTCGAGGTTTTGGTAAAAGTTATAAAAATATTGAAGCGCGATATAGAAACAAGCTTTGCGTTAACAATAAAATGGTCTATCCATGGGGAGGCGAAAATTTTGATAAATATGGTAATTCACGAGATAAGGTATACGATGGTATAAAAATGGTGTGGATGCTTGTACATACGTAGATAGAGATATTCGTTGAATAAAGTCACACATTAAAATCGAACGGTCATAGTGAACGATGTGGTCATAAGCGACCAGCTGTTTTATTGCTTACCCAACGTGATACTGTGGGAGACTATTTATGTTTTAATCGAAGATGCTAACTTCTCTAGAAATGTTGCTATGTAAGGGAATACTCGTAGATTATCCAGATTGCAAAGGTTCCAGCGGTTACAACTAATTGCTGCACAGTTATCTGTACTAGTAGAAAAAAAAACATTTTAACATTTTTCGAATGCGAATTATCTATCAATAGTTGTTTACATTGAAGTGCGCAGTGCAAAATACTAGGATTTTTCTGATTTTTTAGAGGGTTTTTAGGAATTTAGTAAGATTATGTAGGATTCGGATTGTTACAATAGGTAGCGGCATTATAGAAATTTGCAGTTAAGATCTGATTTTCTCGAAAAATTGTGCTTTCCGCAAAAAAATTTTTCGCTCCGCCATTTTTATCAAAAAAGTTGTCTCTTTTTGGCATTTGTTTTACCATCTCCTCAACGAAACTAGTTTGTACGGAGCTATACAATCAAGTCCTAGCCATTTCGTGCCTATAAATTAATCGGATACAACGGTAATGCGAACACTTCAACACCTGAACTATTATCAGTACAATATGATGTACAGCTAACAGCCCTTAGCTGTCAACTACGCCATAAGAGTAGTGTTCAGAGAGACGATAATACGAAAAATTCTCAGACAAGATTTTTTTTTTGTGAATGTAGACGTTAATAAATAGAACTTTATGTACTGAAAAATCCTTATTCAAAGAAAACCTTTATAGTATGGATAGGAACTACGGAATGGGGAGTTATCAACGAAAGCGCGATTTAAACCCTAGCAATAGATGTTGAACGAATTTGTCTAGTAGAAACTGAGGAGACAAAGGAAATTGTCGCGAATTTGGCTTCAGAAGCTTAAAATCTAAAAGAATGATAAGCGTAATACCAAAGCTATTCCAACTACGAATGTTTATGAAAATTTTGTTTTAAGACTTCGTAAATGCAATGAAAATGAAGATCATCGGTTAAGCGATGTTATCTTTAAAGCTATTGAAACGAAGTATACGAGATAAAAATTCGTACTCGATCCAATTACCATTTTATAAGGTTTAAATAAATTAAAAAAAAATATATATATATATATAGTAAAATTATAAGAAAAAATAAAACTCGTTTAAATTTTATATTAATCGTTTTTTTTTTCTTTTTGCTCGATGTTATAAAATAATAACGACAAATCGATAACGTAACTCATTTCCTTCGATTAGGTTTAAACGTTTTCTTGATTTTTCTAGAGGCTGTTTTCGATTTGTTTTTCGTCAATTTATTGATTTTCGCTTTCAAGTCCTTTTTCATACGGGAATCGACAACTTTATACGGACCTTTTAATCCTCGGGGTCGTCTCATTCGTTTGGCCGCTGTGTGTTTTTTCGCTACTACATATTTAACTTCAGGCTTCGGTTCTTTTACCTTTTTGTAGATTCTGTCGAAAAATAAACGTAAAACGCGATACAGGCGATTTAAATCGAATAATAAAAAAAAATTCGATAAAAACAGAATAGCGATAAACATTTGCGTTTCGATTAAAAAATAACCGCTAAATAGAATAAATTCTAAAGTTTTATTATTTTAATTATAACGTAAAAGTCAATCATTTTGTACGCTACTTTTTAAAATATTTATCATGATAACTTATTACGTTCGATATTTAATAGTTAGATAACGGAATATTTTTTTCTTTCGTATTCGTTTCATTATTCGGTCACGACATAATTTTTTTTTCCCGACGTAGCGGCAAATTTTTCGAATGAACTTTATTTTTTAACGTATCAAATTTCATTTTCGACAATTTAAATAGCGAGTTGTTCTTTTCCACCATTATCATCATCACTATCGTTGAGAAAAGTCGATGAATAAACATTGTACACGATCATTCCAGCATTCGCAATAATAAAAAAACGCCGCTTCCTCGGAAGTTCAGCAAACATTTTTAAATTATATGTTTAATACGATCGAACCAAAGTTTTGTATGCAGTTCGCAGTATATCTATACTATCTATACTTCTGTATCTATACCAATATATAAAACTGTAGTGTCCGTGATTTGCGAATATTTTCATTATAATCACTGGGCTATTTTTATCACACATAAATAGAAAATCTATTTTTTTTTTTTTGGTTAAAATGTTTGCCTGTCTGTCCAAATTCATATTATCGGGTTCGTTCTAAGCTTTGTTTCACATCTATATCACAAATAGGACAAAAATTACAATAATTTAATTCAGTATACATACTGAGAAGTATTTTGATTTACAAAAATAGCTCGGTCATATTTGACATAAATTGCCGTTTAATACATTGTTGGCTCCATTTGTACGATATACGTGTAAAAAATAGGAATGTGGAATTGTACATTTAAATTAACGAATGAGGTCGTTTTCGAAAATAATAGTTAGGAAAATTTTGAAGTACTACATCATTGTAACATACCCGGGGTTAAATAATCTAAAATTACGAAATAACTTTTGGACATAATACACGACACATATCTAACTTTATACTTTAAGGACGTAAAAAAATTAATCGTTTTTCCCCAAAACTATCTCATTAAAATGTAGTAGCTGTCGAAAAATAAAAGATTAACATTTGCAAATTATACACACACACACACACGCACGAATAAAAATTCTCGATAACAACGTGGACAAAAAACCGGGAATTTCCGAGCAACGAATCGCGTTCGGTAGATCTATTTCGGGGATAATCGAACATTTTATGATAGTATTGTTTGGAATTAATCGCAAACGAACGAAAAAAAAGCATCATTACGGATTTTTGTTAAAAACTATGCGCGTTACTACGTTGACAGTACAAGTGAAAAAATGCCCCACTATATTCCCCACTTCGCCACTCTAGCCCAGACGGTTACTCACTCGCTGTGTGACTGCTTCTGTTCGATTGAATTCGGATTAGATTCGGACCTCTAGTGGCAGTTCTGTTTGTTTACGAATCCGGATAAGCTGAAAATGAGCTTCATCGCCCGTAAGATTGTTAAATTGATCTATTTGTCTTCGATTTTTTTTCCGCATCGTTTCAGCAAAAAGTTTTCGTTGTCCATGGTCGGTACTTTTTAATTTCTGAGTTATTATCAGTTTATAAGGATGAAATTCCAAGTCTTCCAGCAATATACGACGAACAGATTCTTTCGACAGGTTTAGTATGACGACGAGCACAGCGTCCGGGACTCCGAATGATCGCAGTCTGAACTCAATCGATGTTTGTGGGGTACGAACCGTTTTAAGTTTTTTCCGCTTCGGAAGCTGTCTCAAATTAAAATGAGAGATGGTGCAGGTTTACACCGTGTAACTTTGAATTCTTTTCGAAACTCTCTTCGCACTGTCGTGATCGATTCACGCCGAAAATAACGTCCCCCGTAAAATGCGCGCTCCTTCTCATTACAAGATGCCATGATAACTAAAACTGGATAAAAACGGATCTTACGTGTGTACACTTTACCAACTGCACTTTTTTCAAAAAACAAACCGTCTGTGTTCTCTGGGTCACCCTGTATCGATTTTAAGGATCGAGAAACATTAAAAGAACTCTTTAAAGAGCAGTCAGATTTTGGCTCTCCGTCCGCCGTAGAGCGAAAAAGCTGGATGCGCCTGAACCGATGGTCATATGCTTTAATATCCTGAACGAATGCCCACGTAGAGTCTTTCGCGGTGAATGGGAGGATATTCGACAAACCATAGCATGGCCACAGAATTTAAGAATCATCATCATTATAATTTAAAATAAATGACATTTTACGAATATATCGAATAAATGAATGCTGTTTCGACGTGTAGTAATTAATAATTACTTTCTGATTTGACGAGCTTTTTCGTTAGCTGTAGCGTCGGGATTTTCCATTACATTTTCTAGTTTCTTTTTGGCTTTTTCCAATCGCCTGGCGGCTCGCTTCTTTTTACGCGCTTTCGCTTCTGCAACTTTTTTTATCGGTCTCACATTTATTTCTTCTTTCCTTTTCTCATATTCTTCCACCAAATCCTGCACAAACGCAAAAATTCGATAATTTAACATGCGGTACAATTATCGGTTTTATCAATTTGTCAGTCACTATGCCACGTTTACCCACGTAATCATTTGTACGATTTAAGTTAAAGACAATTTTTAACGAGAAGCTAAACGATTAGGTCAATTAGTCGTTCAGTTCTACGAGACAAGCTATTAGGATGGCCTTCCAATTTACATGCAGTTTTTGGCCATACTGCTTTATAATATCGCAAGTTTGAAAAATGCGATTAATAATAAATATATAGAAAATAAAAGTTATGGACGATATATTAATTAAGATAAATGGGGAATATATCAATTAGATAACGCGGTACAATTATCTGTAACCGTAGAGAGAAGACAGATCGGTTAGAAGAATGTGAGTGACACTCGATAATTTATTTAACGTTTTCCGAAATAAAGATACAGCAGACCGATAGAAGACATTATTACCAATGTGTTTTGTCGGTATTAACATACGGAGACGTAACATGGAATTTTACAAAGGATCTTCTTATTGTCCTCAATCCGTAGATTGGTGGGCAACCTTTATGATCTGCGATTCTGTTTATCGAACTATTAGAATTCCCTTATTTCGGCTTTTCTTTTTAAATTTGCGTAACTTGCTGCTCCTGTGTCTTTTCTTATCTGTTGGATGTATTCCTTCCTAGGTCTTCCTCTGCAGCGTTTGCCTTCCATTTTGCCTTCAATTATTTGAATCGGCGTTTGATTATAAATGTCCTATCCACTTGGTTCTTCTTTTTTTTAGTGTATTTGATTCGTTTATTTCATTTAATAATAAGCACAACTTCGCAATTTAACAGTTTCCAAAATTGTTCAAAATATTTAAAATTTGATTAATTTTTATACTTGTTTAAACTTTATTTATAACTTCTACTACGCTATACGATAAAAATGAGAATACGCTTTCGTTATAAAATATAATAATCTTGAACGATGTTTAAATGCGGTTACGTTATATTTAAATTTAAAATAATTATTTTTGTTTCTTTATTATATTTCATAGTTTTTTGTTTTTTTTTTTAACGTATATAAACGGTTATTATTAACACTTTTAAAATGAGATCGTTTTTCAGCTGTACGCTACAGCAGTTTTATATATATATATATATAAGCACATACATATATATTATAAGAAGAAACAATGATGGAGCGTTATTCATTTAAGAAAAAAAAACATCGTACGAAGCGTAATCGATCAGGTATAAATAAGATATTGACGTCATCGATGAACGCGATATTATATTAATGCGTTTTGTTTTTAAGTTGCAAAAAAAAATAATAAAGTTGAACATTTTACTTTTGGAACGGGAGCTTCTTTCCTCATATGTTTTTCTTCATCTTGAACGAACCAATCGGGTAAATTTTCATCGTTGAAAGCGTATCGATTCCAAGCAGAGTCGATTATATCTCTTTTAACTTTACGCGAGTCGACCATCATGCTTCCCAATGCTAATCCGACCGAATCCAATGTTTTCCGTTCTTTCTTTTTCTTTTTCTTTCCTAAAATACGAAATAAAATCCACTTTTTACACTATAATATTCAAATAGATTTTATAAATATATTTTAATTCTATCATACGTACAACACTGATAAAATAAATTTATTATTATTATTTTCGATCTACTTTGAAAACTATCTGAACTTCTCATGATACATGAAACGAAACTCGTATACAATTCCTATTCAAATTACGATATTTCTTTTAATTAACCTTCGTTCTCTTTTATATGAAACAAAACAAAGTAAGTAAATACGATAAAAAAAACAAAAAACAACAAAAAAACGACGTTTTTAATACATAAATTAAAAATACAAGCAAAAACCATTTTTCTCTCGAAGAAAATAAATGTTAAAGTTTGACACAAAAATTCTAAAATCAGGATCAAGACATGTATATATGTTTCATAGATTTCGAAAAAGCCTTTGATAAGACGGAACATAATAAAATGTTTGAGATATTGGAAAAAACTATGATAGACACAAAGGTTTTAAGATGTATCAGAAACATGTACTGCCAGCAAAAAGCAATAGTCAGAGTAGAAAATGAAGAAGCATACGAGGTAAAGATTAAACGAGGAGTAAAACAGCATATCGTCACCAATACTCGGAGCATATTTTTGAATTAATTACTGATGAATCAGCGAAGGAAATTCGTGTAAACGGAGTATAAATAATGTTAGATTTGCTGACAATGTTACAGTTATCGCTAGTTTCAAAGAAGGACGGAAGAAGCTAATTCAATATATACACAGACGCGCAAATGATTTTAGAATTAAATTTTAGTAAAACGAAATAATCGGGAAAAATATGAAAAAATTACAATTGAAGGAGAAAGGATAGAAAAAAAGTATCATCCTACAGATACCTAGGAAGTTGTATTTCTGAAAGGACAGATTCGGATACGGAAGTTAGGTGCAGGATGTAGATAGCGCGAAAAGCATTGTTGAAACTCAAGGACTCCCTATTGTGCAGTCAGGATATGTTATATATGGGCTACAGTAACATAGGCGGCTAAAACATGGACGCTCACAACAGCCACGTTGGAAAAGATTGAAGCATTTGAAATGTGAATTTATCGACGGCTTTTGAAGATGAGCTGGACGGACTAACGCGGAGGTACTGTGGTGTTTGCAAAAGCCCCCGGGAACTGTTAACGAATATTTAAAAAGAGAAAGATCGCATATCTGGATCATATGATGAGAGAGGATAAATACGAACTAATATAGCTAATATTACAAGGTATAAAAAGCTGGATAGGAATTAAAAATGTAAGAGAACTAACGGACGCATCACGCAACAGAAGATTATTGGTCACCATAAGCGGACAAGGCAAAACAAGAAGAAGAATATATACGAAAGAGAAATGTATACAATTTTCCTAAAATAAAATTCGAATTAAAAATTAATAATTACGTAAACAATTGAGCTAGACTAGTATAAATTGTTTTGTTTTTTAAAAATAAAAGGTAAATAAGCCCCATCTTTTTATGCTAGTAATTTAATTTTTAAATAGAAAAAATCATTATATTCCACATGGAAACCTACTCACGGAATAAATATACTACGAATTATCAGAATTATATTAACGCACCGATTATTACGTTTTCTCCATTTATATCCCATTCGTTAATCGGTTCGCCGACTACGTCCAGTCTATTGTCGCTTTTTTTTTTCACGTTTTTTCCCACCTGTGTCGACGTTCCGGTCTCGTTTTTCAATCGATCTTCATCATCCGTATTTTTATCGTCGCGACTACTGCCATCATCATTCTCGTCGTCTGCGTACTCTTCATTATCGTAAGTAGTTTTTCCATTTAATTTGTTTACTTTACCGACGTTACCTTTCTCGATAATTTTCCCACCTAAATTCTTTATAACTGACGTCATTTTATCCAATTCATAATCTTCGTCTTCTTCTTTTTCAACATCTTTGAATACATCCTATCAAAATTAACAGCGATGAAAAATTAAATAAGACATTCGACGACAAACAACATTAAGCTTGTATAAATCAAAATCAAGTTTTACATACGGATAGATGTCGATAAATTATACGTAAGAATCGTAAGAATGGACAAAAAGCAAAATATATCGATTGGTGATATCGATGTCGGACCGATGTATTATACATTCTGAGGTGCATCGATTATTTTTATTTTTATTTTATTATACGTAATGTTATAAAATTTTAGGAAATAAAAGGAAATAGATGTGTTACGTTAAAAATTTGTATTATTAATTAATCATCGAAAATTTAAAAAAAATTACAGTTTAAACAAAGTAAAAATTCGCAATAATAAATTACGCAGTACTTATTAAAAATAATATTGGAAAAACTTAAAAAATCCCAGTATTAAAAATAAAAATTTGTTCAATCCCTTGCCCTTCAATCGATTTCTTTCATGATTTAATACTTGCGCGGCCCGTTGAAAACAATCTTTCTGATGGAACAAATGTATTGTTAAATATTTAAATGTAATTTTCTACAGTTTAGGAAATGGTATCTTATAATCTTTCCATATTTCCAATGAGTATTCATTCAATCTGCCCACAGAAGTTCTTAAGTAAATGGAAAGTTCGTCAGACATACCATCTTCCGATTTTTAATGATAGCTCCATAATGAAAAGGTCTCGTCACATTTGTCAGATTTATCGGAGTCTGATTCAGTATCTTCATTCGGGCGCAACTGAATCTCTATTAAATTATTTATTTTGCTACAGCTTTTGCAAAATTATCACTGAAATGAATTTTTCCGAATCGCGGATCAAGAATGCTTGAAATGGCCAAAGAGCGGAAACATTTTCTACGGCACTCGTTCTTTTATCAATTTCATTAAGTACCAGTTTACCTATTTTGCTACGGATTCATTATATGCAGTTCAAGTGATTTTTGAAAAAACAAATATTTTCACTTCAAAGTAAAAAACACACAACCTCATAATAAAATGAATCGGCCTTGAATTGGTTGTCTTCGATTTAATTTGCCAGCCAGTGTTACCAACGTAGGTTTTAGTGAAATGTTGGAACCAAAGGATGTAAAAATCTGCGAAAACGGTTACTATAAAATACCTATAGCTATTTACATTTAATTAATATCAACCGAGATAAAATATTTAAAAATATAAAATCTAAATAAATAAATCGCATCAAATCAGCTTTATCGATTTAAAATATCAAATGAAAAATATCGATACGTATATCAAAACGTCAACAATACATCGGTTGAATTCGATGCATCGGATACTCTCTGCATCGAGTCTTTCTAATACATCGACGTGTATTATCGTCCATCCCTAATTATACGTAGAACCACAAGATAAGAAAAATTAGCGTTCGTGTTAACAGCTGATAAGTATACGAATATTACTACGCTGGTTAATGTACCCTGCTTAATATATAAAACGCTTATAAATTCGTGAATAATTATAAATATTAAATACGCGCGCCAACATAAAAGTGATTTTTTTGAATATTTAAATATCGCTACATCTATAAGTCGCGTATACGTTTTACGTTATTATATATCGCGTAGAAAAATCGTAGTGCGAATTATATACCTGTATAATTAAATTATTTATCAGAACCGCTATCAATTACGCGTTATTTACGACGCGACACAAATTTTAATTAAAATGAAAAAATTCAATTCCGAGTTTAAAATATCGCGGAGTCTCTTCTATTCTGTACGACGTTATAAGCGAGACTTTTGTTTTTTGCAATTATGCCGGAGAGAAATCGACATACTAGTTGTTAAAGTAATAATAATAATAATAATAATAATAATAGACAAGGGGATGTTCTCTATCAGCGCTTCTATTTAACTGCGTATTAGAAAAAATCATTCGAGGATTCAGGAAAACTAAAAGTAGATATCAGATTAGGACGGAAAAAAGATAATTTAACAATTGATTGTCCAAATTTTTCTGATGATGTAGTGATTCTTGCAAACACAATAGAGGACGTGATAAAGCAAGTTCAAATACTGTAGAAAGGGAGGGAAAACAAAATCTCATTACTAACATACAATCAGCGTCTGGAATTAATTGGAAACGAAAAATATAGCAGAGTAGCTAAGTTTAAAAATCTGGGAGAGTGGATTGAACTCGATATGCCAGAAAAAACAGCAATACGTTTTAGAATAAACAAATTAGAAGCAGCTTTTCAATTTACAAAGAACGTTTTATAACAAAAAAATGTACGCCACGCAATGTTTACATTACTGTGCAGTTATACAACCTGAAGTACTATATGCGGCAGAAAGGTTGACATTAAATACAAAGAACGTGCTCGAAGAATTATACATTAAAAAGATAGGAGGGTGTTACGAAGAATGTTAGCATCAACTAAAGTAAATGAGAAATATAGACCAAGATCTAAAGAAGACGTATACAAGTATGCGGGAAGGCTACTTGACGCGATGAAAAGAAGGTGAATTCGGTTTTACGGTCGTACTCAATCACTTACATGCGGAATTTGAAGAACAAATAGAAATGATTCATGGAGGTGGAGAGCGATTTGAACGAAGTTGGCATTGAACCGAGTGACATCGAAGACCGTCATCTATTGAGGAAAAAACTAGCGGAATATCAAAATTGTGTACAGGCAAAAAATGGACCGAAGAAAGAGAAGAATAACATCGACAGCGAATGCGGCAATTTTGGATATACAGAAGAAATCAAAAACAAAAATAAATTAAACAGTTGAAATACCTAAGTTGGCCTATTCGAAAGAAAAAAAAATTAATAATAAATCGCGGTTTAATTAATATTATTATTTACTATCTTACTTTATCGAACCAAAGTTCTGCTTTCGATAAACGTTTATCTTTCGGCTCGCGATAATCCAAATCGGTTAATAAAGGATGCGATTCGACAACCGGTTCATTATCCACAATCGAATCGACAAATCGAACTCTTTTTTTGCTTTTCGACGTTCTATCGCCTTCATTATCTATTTCGCTGTCTTTTTCATCGTCGTCGTCGCTTAAACCTGAATAAGAAATAAAATTATTATTATACATTATACAGAGCTGCTCAAGCGGATCTTGCGTATCCGGAGAATAAAAGGGGTACTAAATTGAGCTCAGGCGGTTAAGCGAATAGAGGAATTATTGTTAATATGATAGAAGGAGTCGGTTAGAAGTAGAAGTAAAGAAGAGAACAGGTCGTTTTAGTCGCTGTGTTCCATAAAATTCGACGATTTTAATAAATCAACGTAGAAACAATATAAAATATTACTTAAAATACAGTATTGTGAAAAGATTTCATTTTTTTTTTTTAACATAACGAGATGAAAAGTTGTATAGAATTATAGCCCATTATTTATAAAATATCTAAAATTAATCATTTTTTATGACGGCTAAATATTTTCCGCGAAATTTTATCAGAATTTATTCACTTTCCATTATTTTTTCTTCGATTTTATACTAATAAAATTGATACTTTTAAAATCTATATTAATATTCGGATAGTTAATTAATAGTAGACAACATGGATAACACTAGAACTTGTTAAAAGACTTCATTTCTCGTTATACATAATCCTTTATATTTTAATTACTATCTGTTTAAAAAGAGAGAAAAAAAAAAACAAATAACACAATCCGACATACCTAAACCTAAACTTTCCTTCTCACTGTCCGTTTCATCTTCGTTGTCAGTTTCTTCTTCTGATTCACTTGTTTTGTAGTAACTATAAAAATACATTTTATTAAACGTATTTGATGACGTTCATACATTTATTATTTACTCTAAAACTAAATAAATATATAATTTCTAAATAGCATTTTCCGATTTAATATTTAATTTATTAGATAAGAGTTTGTGGTTTGATTTTAAATTTTTCTATGTGATTCAAAATTTTGTTATAAAATCGTGTTACATTACATACGTCTCTGTGCATTTTTAGTCTTGCGCGCGCATACGGTCACGCATCGTACTTAGCGTGACCGTCCGACCAAACAACGACTGGTACCGGAATATATTGTTTTTAAAATGTACGTGTTTCATTTAGTCGAAAATAAAAATTGATGCTTGATAAAAATTTTGGGCGAATGATCTTTACAAAACCAGAGATGAAAACGAAGAATATGCAAACTTTTCGACAATGTTTTGAATATTTCCGATTATTGGCATCCACGTTTTAATATATAATAGTTCGTGATAAATTGAAAAAATACTCTTAGAAAAAAATGTACTGAACCTAGACAAAAACTAATCGTAACACTAGGGGTAAATTCGAAAGTCATGTATTTCATATTTATACATTATTGCAGGTATTTTATGTTTAGTTAAAATTATGATAAAACTTATCTTGTGATTTCGGTTCACCGAGAAATAATTTCTTAATATCTAAACGTATTTTCATATTCTTAACAGGTGTTGGCTGTTTCATCAATGACGATAAACTCACGTATGTTGATAATTCAGAAAACATTTCTTTTTTTTTTTTATTCAATATAGCTGCTCGTGTATATTAATTTTACGTTTATTTTTTATTTTTGGTACATCGTTACCGCTCATTTATTATTTTACTGTTGCCTGGAATATCAATTTCATCCATCCTATCCAAAATTGTTTCAATATAAAAGTTTTCATCCACATGCGAATTTATTTCTTGTTCTATCCCTTTAATATCTATTATATTACTGCACGACAATTGAATACAGCCGCAGTTAGATGTACCATCTTCAATAATGCTCCATTATTTTAGCTTTATATCATGTCATCTCGGTTCTCAATCGGTTAAGAGACCGCCAGATCTTCCACGATAAATCATGATCAGGTGTCAGGTTCTGTTGAGGACTCTGTAGGTTAGTTCCAACTGCGGTCTTCCATAGTCTCTCTCTTATTCACGGCCTTAACGTGTAAATCAATGACGTATCGCATATTACAATAACTTGTTTTTTATGAAACTTCAATAAATAAAGTATTACACGAAGATCTTTTCTTTTTTTTTTTAACTCACATTTTATATAATGGTTATCACTATCGTTTCAGAATTATCATATTTATTTTTATCACACAATAATATTAAATTTAATAAAAAAAAAAAAACACATAAATTTCGAAAATATAACTAAAACACATATTTTTTATTCGACGATGTTGTATGTTCGTAACAATAACACTTTTAAATCCAATCTTACTTTCCAGAACTGTCTAGGTAACTTTTTTCAGGATCATATTGAATTTTTTTCGGATATTTCACGGCCTTCGATTCTTCGCTAACTACCACATTCGGCTTTTGATTCACTACTTTGTTCAACATCTGTAATTAAATTATTAACCTTTTCAGTTTTACATTATAAAATTTTGACACAAAATTATAAATTTTATACGCGTGTTACACAATACTACTCCCCAGGTAAATCGTAGATCATTTTCAACGTATTTTTTATTATATACTTTCAAAATTGAGACATTTCGCGTCAACCAGAAATTAAAAAATTTTATTAGCATTAAAATTTCATGTACAGTATAGTGGACATCGTCACTGAAAGAGTTAAAATAAATAAATATATGGACAGTTTGATTTTTAAATTAAACGGCGTAATTAAATATTCAATCAAATAAGTCGATTTTTTATTTATTTTATTTAATAATAAATAAAAAAAATTAAATAAAACATCGTCATAAATGAAATTTATTATTTTAGTAACTTAACACTAGCGCTTGAATATATTCGTAGAAATGTTTTAGTCGTATCCTAAAATTCGTTTTATATACCGTGTGTAACAAATTGTGCGTAAACTATAGCCCGTAAAATTAACTAAGTTTTGTTGAGGAAGTATAGTCTCATATATATATATATATATATATATATATATATATATATATTGTATGTTATAACATTTACGTATATATAAACGGGCTATCGATGTGATAATAATTTATTTCGAGCTGGTAATTTAATTAAATAATTACATACAAAACTACATAAAATTACAGAATTTGTAGTTCTTACCCCAAAAAATATTAACTTAATTTGTTAAGATGATAGAATATCTAGTCCTAGAGAACAACTATTCTTAAAATATAACTAGCGTAAAAATTCCTTAACGTCCTAATATAAAAAAAAATGTTGTATATAGATATTAAAGTAAAAAAAAAAAAAGCGAATTTTTATCATATAATGTAGATTAGTTACGAATTAAGGAAAATTAAGAAATTATTTTAATACAATACCGCTTTTGTTGAAATGTGAGACAACTGAAACAGCTCATTATCCGTTTCTTCGACAGGTCCAGCATCGTCGGTATGTTTCATATTTAAATTAATTTTTCTCGCTAATTTTGCTTTTTCTTTATTCGATTTTTTACGTTTCCTTTTCTGAGCTCTGCGCTCTGCATCCTACCATGTATATACATATATATATATAGAGAGGGAGAATGAAAAATCATAAGATAAAAAGTTACGTCGCTTGTGGTTCGGTAAGTTTAAATACTGACTAAACAGGGCACCAAAACAAATTATTTAAATTGTTTAGAACGATCAAATGTTAAATAATTTAAACTATATTTATACTTTAAAACCATCATTTTACGTACCTCTAATTCTTCGACTTGCTTGCCAATTTCATCCAATTCTTTTTCTTCCTCGCTTAGGGAATCAACTTCGTTTTCAGCCGTTTCATTACTTACGTTGGATGTTTCATTTTCTACGGGTTTCTTTTGTTGAAATACTTTCCACCAAGCGACTAGATCACGCAATTCTTTCCTGCCTAGAACTTTTATATCCTCGCAACATTTTTTTATTTCAGCCGTAGTAGCCGGATGATTCAAAATTTCTTCATCGTCGATTATAATCTAAGAAATGAAGAATAGTAATTAGTACAACACTTAAACAATTGTATGAAATAACAAACACACACACACACATATATATATACACGCAGAAAAAGAAACAATTAACAGCAAGATGAATTGTAAAGTCATTTTAAAAAAGAAACAGAAGAAATGTCTATCGAAACACTACATAACTATGATTAGAACACAGGTATAAATTGAAAACGCAGAAAAAAATATTAGGACTAATACACAAGGAGACAATTATAATCCGTAAATATATCGACAGATTAGAAAAAAAATTACGACCGCGACCTGTGAAAAGAAAATTAAATTACGGAACCCTGATACTAAATGGAAAATTGTTTAAGTAAACGCGAAAATTTAAAATAAATACGCCTAGTACACAGAGAATAAAAATGAAACAGAGGAACAACTGAATATTTTATCTAAAGAAGAAATTATCGGAATGCAACTATTTCGCGGAAAAAAAACCTGATTGTGAACTAGAATGGTTTGGAAAATTGGAAAGCAGATTAGCAGAATCAGTTAATAACGCACTTCGTCGCCGAGGGTTTAATTCAGAATAAATGTACAATTCAACTAATATTCGGCATATTATTAAATTTGAGGACACTCAATTTAAATTTGTGTATACTTGAATATGATTTGCTATATATTAAATAAATACACACACACACACATATATATATATATATATATATATATATATATGGTTTATAATGTATAATCATAATTGACAAAAGCGTGCCTATTAAGGCATATACGAGGAATTAGTAACGTTAGTATTAAATATTACGTAATTTTCGAAATGAGATGAGCGAATGTATAGGTAAAATTAGGAATAAATTATATTAATTATCGACTGAATGTACGTAAATACTAGTTACGGAAATAAATCAACAGTGTAATACGATCACAGGCTAAACAGCGTGTGTCAGTTTCAACTTATTTAGATTTAATAAGCGTAAAATAAAGAAGCTTAAATAAGACTAGAACAGTATTTAGTTTTGGTTGGATAAAAGATCCTTTTAAAATTTTCCATTAGCAATAATCGCACATCAGATGAACTTCGTACGTTACGATACTGCCACTGTGCACGAACTAATGGATGTTGCAGCAAAAGAGGCGACCAGTTACTTACCGATTCCAAAACATACCAGTTCTCTCATCGGACTTTTCAAAATTAATAACATCCCTGCTAAAGAAGAAATGGTCGAGAATACGAAATGAAGTTCCTACTACCAATAAATTGCATTCAATACGATCAAACACTGTAATTTGGACTACTTCATCAAGATCTAGCCGTCAAGAAGAAGTTATACTATGTCATTTACGGATTGATGCAAAAATTTCTCATTATTCATATCCCCCTATTTGTGATGTATGTTCTGTTCCCTTATCCATCAACCATGGTACATTGCAAGAAATTCAACCTATTCCGGTCCCAAATACACATTTCCAGTTCTTTTTCCGAAATCCTTGAAGATAACGAAGATCCAGCTCCTATTTCGATTCCTAAAATTATCCAACATCCTACATGACATTTAAACTACATTTACTTGGTACCTCTAGCCAATGTTACACAGTACAACGCATGTTAATGGATACAATAAAATATAATATTCGTTTAAATTTGTTTAGAATAAAATATAGAATAAAATTTTTATATATTAATAATAAATGGCGATATTCCGTTCGTTAAAATTACAGGAGAGTTTTGTCTTTTTTTTTTTTCATTTAATTTTTTTCCACAAAAAGTAAAGAGTCACTTCATTTTTAATACAAACGTACATTAAGTTCTATGCACGTGCATATATTCGTTTAAAGCGTTATGGATATCATATAAATAATCTGGTGTGCTTATTTTTATTTTATTCGCTTTCAATTTGCACGTATAAATATATTTGTAGAAGATACTATATAACAGTTTAGTAATAATTATCAGTTTATTCATTTTCATATAATATATTTGGACAATTATGTTTGTTGTGACGTATTTTTCCTTTTCATTACCCTATTTTTATGCGTATATTCAGAATGATATTAGTAATATAATTTACCAAGTACGTGAATCCTAATAAAATACCTCGTAAGCATTTTGAAGAGATATTGCAGGATTTTCACACTGCATAAATGTAGACGCGTTTAATTTAGTATGTAATATAGTCGTATCATCTGGATAACCCTCAGCTTTTGGTTTCTTCTCTTTTCCCAATCGTAAAGACACCGCGGGAGTTGCTTCTATTTCTTTAAACACGTAATCCGAATTTAGAAACTTTGGATCTACCTTTTTAGGTGCTAAATAATAATGGCATACGACAAATATTTCGGCGGACTCGTTTCTTGAGGCTTGCGGTTTTGTAGCATGTACCTACAATGAATTATCAAAAGATATCGTTACATAAATATTTCAATCTGGCAATACTTCTGTAGCACAGTATTCAATAATAAAGCATACGTTAAATTATATAAACGAAATTCTGCGCTTAGAGAAGTGTAAAAAATTTAACTAATTTTAAATCCAAATATTTACAATATATATCAATATATTTATTTCAATACAAAATTCTATAAATCATGAAGAATTTATACGTACGTAAACATACGACAAGTATAAAGTTACCTTTAGCAGCGAAATACAACCAAATGGCTTTACAAAACTAAAGAAATAATAAAGAAAATAAGAGTAAAATAACAATAGGAAAAATTAAAAAAAAAAAACAAAAAAAAAAATGATTAGCTCGTATATTAAATTTAGTTTAACTCGTATAAAAACTTTTACACCAACCGAGTTGCATAGATTAGTCTATAAAAATATCCACCGAATTTATTTGGTCACAAAACAAAGAATTCATTGCGATAATATTAATTGGCTATTATTCAAATACACACCGCGAAGAAATTATGAAAATTATAATTTATGAAACATAAGACATATAATTTTACTTCTTCTTCTATGTGCCATACTCAAGAGAGCGTAGGCGGTCACCAATGTGCCAACTAGATCTTACGTTGTCTTGCATCTTCCATTAATTGTTGTATTGAAGATGCGCCGGTCCAGTTTTTGATATTTTTCAGCCAATCTGTCCTCCTTCTTCCCGGACTTTTTATTCCTTCTATCTGTCCTTGTATAATAATCTGTAAAATTTCATACTTTGCACCTCTAATGATATGGCCAAAGTATGATACATTTCTCTTTATAATAATATTCTGTAATTGTCGATCTGTATTCGCCTTCTTTAAGACATCTTTATTGGATATTTTTGCTGTCCAAGGTATCCTCAGCATCCTTCTATGTATCCACATTTCCACAGCTTCGTATCGGTTAAAATGTTTTTTATTTAGAGGCATAGCCTCAATACCATATAACAAAATTGACTGGATATAACATCGAACTATATCTTGTCTTATCTTCAGACTAAGCGATCTATCACATAATAATTGTTTCATATTATTGAAGGCTACTCGTGCGTAACTGCACCGTGCTTTAACCTCGGCATCCACATCGAGACTACTAGTGACATAGCAACCCAGATATTTAAATTTATTCACTTTTTCAATAATTTCATTATTAACGGTTATTACAGCGCTATTAATTTGTTGTTTACTAATCAACATCCACTTAGTTTTCCTTGTATTTATATTTAGACCATAGGTTTTGCAAACGTTATCAAATTTTTGTAGCAGTCGTTGTAGGCCTTGATGGCTGTCTGCTAATATGACCGTATCATCCGCGTATCGGATATTATTAATAATTTTTCCGTTAATCATAATTCCATACGTTTGGTTTATTATGGCTTGCCAGACAATCTGATCCGCATATAAGTTAAATAACAACGGGGATAATACACAACCCTGTCGTACGCCTCGTTTAATTTCAAATTTAACTTTTGACTCATTTTTGCCAAGTATTAACTCAGCTTCTTGATTCCAATATAGATATCTTATAATCTTCAAATCTCTGCTATCAACGCCTATATTTCGTAGCATTATCATCAGTCTATCGTGCTTTACATTGTCGAACGCCTTTTCGTAATCGATGAAACACATAAAGACGTCTTTATTCATCTCTCTGGATTTTTGTAGAGTTATTCTTAATGCCGCCAATGCTTCTCTGGTTCCATAACCAGGGCGGAATCCAAACTGCGTTTCCGATAAATCTTGCTCGCATTTCCTTTTAATCCTATGGTAAATAATTCTCAGAAAAATTTTCAGTATATGATTCATCAAGCTGATTGTTCTGTAGTCACCACATTCTCTAGGATATTGCTTTTTAGGAATCAGAACAAATGAAGATTTCAATTTACTACGCAATTGAAATGTTATTTGAAAGAAACTGCATTAAATTATTTTCAAATAGCGATAAATCATTTCAATATTTTCCCTACATACGCTAATTTTGAGGATGTCCTATTTTGCATGGGGATATTTTATGATATTTAATATAATATGAACCAAAAAACTATTGTGATTAATCCCCATTTCACACTTGTGTTTTATTTCGTATTTGATACACTCAGTATGGCACCAAACAAAAGAAAAAATATATATTGGTATTTTTTTGTCAAACATAACAATGAACATAATAGTTATAATATAAATGTAAATTTTAATCAGGTACTTAAATTAATATTACTTACGGAAATAAATAAATTCCAAAGATATCTAAATCCGAAGGAAGCTCCTGGATATGACTTAATCACATCAATAATAATAATAATAATAATAAAAGAAACCTTATATTATTAACCTTTATATTCAACGCAATCATTAGAACTGGATATTTTCCAGAGCAATGAAAATTCGCCATCATAATACTAGCACAGAAACTAAGAAAATCTGCTGAAGACGTAACTTCATATATAGCCGATGTTTACTTTCAATATTCTCGAAACTCGTCAAAAAATTATTACTAAGAAGAATGGAACCCTTAATTATCAGTTTGACTTTAGGAAGCAATATAACACTGTCCAGCAAATGCATGGAGTTGTTGACGTGGTACATCAGAGTTTGAGAACAAAACATATTGCTCAGCAGTATTTTTAGACATCGAAAAGCATTCGATAAAGTATTGCATAATGGGTTACTATTTAAAATAGAAAAAATTAATTACCCTACCATTACTACTCGCTAATCAAGTCTACATTGAAGACATTTTCGCGTGAATTTCAACGAGCCATACTGAGGTACTAAAAATTATGAAGTTAGATTATCAATCCCCCAAGCTAAAAAATTGTGTTACATTAAATCAAAATATATTAAAAATTTATTTCCCCATGAATAAGTACAAAATTTATTCAATTAGAAAAGTATAAACATTTTTAAAATACTAAAACGAAATAATTCGATAAACTACTTATTAATAGTTAAATATTCTTATCTTTTCACAATTTATATAAAACAATCCTCTGAAAATGAAATGATCAATTGTCGTATAAATAATAAAACTTCATTAAGGAAAAAATTCTATGTATACTAACATCGGCCAGTAACAATATGAACAACATAAACCTGAGAGAGGTAATGAAACAATTCACACGCGGAAATGTGCACAATAAAGAAAGAAACACCAATAGAAATTTGAAAATAAAAACTAATCTCACGCGGAAATGAAATATAAGTCGTATATTCGTTCGTTTATTGGCCGATAGTACGCGCATGCAACCGCACAATTGGAAAAACCTATTCTGTCACGTCAAGTGTGCGTATTTCAAGAACTTTGGTTTTGCAATCAGCAGTCGCTAATACAGTCCTATGTAAATTCAACACCCATAGTAAACAAAAAAGGCGAAACAGGCATATTTAGAAGAGAAATGTAAAGAAGTGGAAGAAAGTATTCGAAAAGGAGAAAGCGCATATAAAGAGATAAGATCACAATTTGGCAAATCAAGAACAAAAATAAATGGAATAGTAAATGAAAATGAAAAATTAGTGACAGATGAAGAAGAAATAGCGGGTAGATGGAAGAGATACATAGAAAGCTTATATAAGGAAGAACAAATCATAATAAATAAAACTAACAAATTGTACCTAAATGAAAATATAACAGAAGATAATATAGGAGCATCAATAATGAGAGCAGAATTTGAAAAAGCATTAAGAGAACTGAAAACAGGAAAAGCTCATGGCTATGATAACATTAGTAGTGAGCTATTAAAATCAATTGGATGAAAAGACAAAGAACAAGATATATGATCTAATAAAAGAAATATATGAAAAAACGGAGCTTCCTGTAGACTTTAACACAAACAAGATAATTCATAGAATGATAAATCTGCTTCCACACACGTCAAAAATCATAACAAAAATCTTGCTCAATAGAATAAATAATAAAATAGATCAAGAACTAAGTGAAGAACAATACGACTTTAGAAAGGGAAAAGGAACGAGAGAAGCAATTCTAGGATTAAGAGTGATAATCGAAAAAAGGATAGAAATAGATCAACCAGTATATTTGGCTTTCGTAGACCTGGAAAAGGCTTTTGATAGATGTAATTGGAATCTGCTAACAAGCGCACTCAAAAAACTTAATATCAATAAAAGAGAAATAGAGCTTATAGATACGCTACATAGAAAACAAATAGCGAAAATTAATATAAAAAACACATAAAGAGAAGCAAGAATAAGGAAGGGAGTAAGACAGGGATGTAGCCTGTCACCTACCCTATTCAATACATATTTAGATCAAGCAATAAAAGCAATGGAAAGAGGAATGTAACAATGGAATAACTGTTAGAGGAATGAAAGTAAAATAATTGTGATTGCAGAAAGCGAGCAATATTTAAATAATTATTTGCAGAAAATAAATGAATCAAATTTTACAGCTGCATAATATGCACATAAATAAAAATAAGACAAGGATCATGAGATGCAGCACTCGACAAAAAAAATTTATATAACAATAGAAGAAGAAATAATAGAGCAAGTAAAAAGACAAAAATACTTAGGTAGTCTTATAACAGAAGATTGTAAGAATCGGCAAGATATAAAAGAAAGAATCGCAATGGCGAAAACAGCCTTTATGAAAAAGAAAGGACTACTGACATCAAAAAATATCAAAACAGATCTAAAGAAAAATTTTATTAAAATATTTGTATGGAGTATACTATTTTATGGATAGGTGGACGATTGATAAAACAATGCAAAAGATAATAGAAGCATTGGAAACCTATTGTTGGAGAAGAATGGAGGGGATAAAATGGACAGATAAGATAAACAACGAAAAAGTCTTTAATTTAATTAATGAAGAAAGAAAATCTGATGAACTAAGAGAAAGAAGAAACAAATGGATCGGTCATGTACTCAGACATAATATTTAACGCAAATAATTGAAGGATCGCTAGAAGGGAAAAGAACAAGAGGAGTGCCGAGGCAGAATTATATTAATCAGATACAAAGAGATATAAAAGCTACATGCTATGGGAACATGAAGAAAATGGCGATTTCCAGAAAATTCTGAAAGATAACTTAACTGTCCACTATAAGATTGAGGAATGAAGAACTAGCAGTAGTCGCAAAATCACCATATAACCCTGCATATGACTTTCCGATGTCCTCTTCATGTTGCATTGAGCGTGCAACCACCAACTGTTGTAATTAGGCATTTCAAAGCACTTTTTTTTTTTACTTTTTATAAAATATTCTATGAAAAATCTAATTAAAATCCACTTATTTTGTTTTATCTCCGAAAAATATAACTATTTTATTACATCATCAATATTTATGCTGTTCTTGATATTTCTGATGATAGTGCAACCATACAAACTTTATGTACGAGCCGCCACTGTTTTTAATATTTATAATTATTTTGAAAAATTATGAATACTGCATATGATGGAATAAATTAAGGACTAGATTGCCTCTCACACTTATGAAACTAAGATCGTACAATGAATAAGTTAACGCCGTAAAAAATCATTCTTAACATACAATGTAATTACCTTCTTGAACAACTGTTTGAAAACCCATAATAAACTGTTATAATCTTTGGACCGAAATATCTTTGTAATAAACCATCCACCTTCTCTTAGAAATGTTGTCGCCATTTTTAACGCGCTTAGTGTTAAACATGATTGCGTATATGCATCATGTAACCAATTTTTACCTGCGATTATACAAAATCGATTATAAATTAAATTAGTATAATCCTAAGTAATTTAAAAACTACTGAATAATCAATCTAGTAATCGCGAAATTAATCATTCTTACCGACATTAGGTGCTCCATCATGCAATACTACGTCAGCTTTCCATGTTTTGAGCTCTTTTTGTATAGCTATTCGACAATCGTCAGTTGTAATATCTTCCACAATGGTAATACAACCTGGTAACGGTTTAAATGGGTACATATCGACACCTAATCAAACAATTATTAAAAACAATAAAATAATATTTTCACACACAACAAGACGCACCATTCGGATTTTTAAAAAATGTTATCTTTCTTATCAAATATGAAAATATACAATTACCAATAACTATACTCGAAACAGGCATATTCTGTTTCGATACTTGCATCCATCCTCCCGGTGCAGCACATAAATCAATTAGTACACGTGATTTTTGTAGAAATTCATATTTTCGGTTCAACTGTATAAGCTTAAAAGCGGCTCGTGATCTATAACCTAAAATATAATTATAACTTTAAAGAAATTATAGGTTTAGCTTATAACGTATTTTCCATTTTACTAAGGTATGTAATTCCAAAAATATATGAATGATTATTAAAACGATACTACGTAAAAATTGAAAAATTATTAAAATTAGTAAATTTTATTGTATTTACATCCCCACGCCTTTGAGAAAATATTGCATTAGGAAAGCATTCATATAATTTTAAAATTACTATTTTAATTTTTACGTATTTCTTAAAAGTAACATACTTAAATAGTTAGTTCATTGAACATAGATAAAATAATAAAAATCAGCCTAATAACAATTTATCTGCTAATTGTTTTAATTCAATAAACATAGAATACAGAATTCCTAGATTCAATATTAAACTAAGAATTCTAACTCTACTAAAACTGACTTTATTTAAACGAAAATATTCAGTAATATGTATTATTTGTAATAAGGGTGAACATTAGATTGAATATATAATTAAGAAATTTTTATACAACTCGTTTTACAGCTAGTGTTTTTGTCAACGTTCATCTATTTAAATTTCATTTTAGTATATTTACGAAAAGCAAAACTGATCAAATAACAATTTTCATTGATTTGTTATACTTATATACCATCAAGTAAAAATTCTGGATATTCTACCTTCTTGTATTTAACTTTGAATCAACCATAATCACAGTTCTCTTTTTGATTGCCTTACAAAGTGTTTTCTACATTTTTTCATTTTTTTTTTTTCTAACACAACGATATAAATTGTACTTTCCAATTTCAATCTGAATTGAACTTCAGCATCAAATTGAAAACAAAAATTTTCTCTTTCAAACTTTTGTATATCTGTTTTACTTTCAGCTTTTAGTAACTTTTTCACTTTAATTGATGTTCAATACTGATCAGTAAATAATAATTTTTCGATAATGCATAATCCGACTATTTGATATTAAATTGATTATTGAATCAACTGATTTTTCCCAACATATTTAATTTTGCAACAGATAATATCTCTAAAAGTAAAATTGATTACATAATTTATCTTTATTATTTGTAAGGTTAAATATATATATATTTTTTTCAATACATCGAAATTATTCTTCTATGTTAACTATCGTTTCCATTTATTTCGAATTCAATATTATTTACAAAACATACGATCATTATATTTTTGCATAACAAAAAAAAAATACTTTTGGAATATAAAAATAACTTATTTATTATCCATAAAAATTAGTGTTCCATTACTACGACCATTTATTTTTAACCGAAAATACTGCACCATTCTTACTTGAAAGATAAAATTCTTTATTAGATTATCTTGTCTGCTATTTATTTATCGAATTCATTATTTCCATATTAAAAAATGTAATTTCTTCATTTTTAATTTGTTTTACTTTCATAACTTTTTTATAGGCAGGTGTCGATTTCTTCCTAATTTTAGATGTCGTTTGTACGTTTATTCCGAAATTAACTGATTTTGAATTGTTTTATCAAGTGAGATATTACCTTCGTCAAACAGTATGTTTATTTTTATTTACTAAAACCAACATATAAAAAACTTCGTAATAAAACAATAGAACATAAAGCAATGAATTAGGGTAATTAGTAACTTTTAAGCTTATCGCTTCAGAATAATTGAACAAAATACTTATATAACCACTTTCTTCATTTTAATTAGATATTTTCATAATCACTTTTTTACCAACTATAACTTAAGAATTATATTATTTGAAAAATCATTAAAATAATGTTAGACAAAACAAAATATAAAACCGAGGATGCTCATTTTTATTATCCATACACAACCAATTTTTTTCTTGCTAATCTATAAATTCAATGTTAGTTCGTGGGCGATTTGATTCAATCTATTATAACTTCGATAAATGTTGAATTTTAATATGTACCAAAAATTAATTTTTAAAATGTTGCTCATTGGCGATTTCACTTATAGGAGAAATGGCGTTTCTGAAAAAATTGCGAAAATTAGGGGTTTCAGTATTCTAGGGATCTACCTTCGTTATTTTCGCCGCATTCTAATCATATCTACACTTCATGACTGGTTAAAAGTAGTCATTTTTAATATTTCTGAAAAATTTAGTATTCTAGGAATCTACCGGTGTATATAACTTTTTTCGCAACGTTTTTATTTTTTATTCGGTTTGAGAAGCGAGATACATTGATTTATCAAATCACCGCGGTTTATTCTGAGTTGTTTTAATATTCTAGGATTCAGACAAATTGGTGATTTATTTTACAATAACATATATATTTATAAATAAATTATAGAACCAATTCAGAATCGTTACATAAATATATGCGTATACTTTAAAATGTATTATACAGTTTAAATTTATAACTTTTACACATATTAATAATTCATTTTTTTAAAAATATCATTTCATTTAATAACGATTCAGTAATTTCAAAATTAGGTAATTTCTAACCTGTTTCCTTAGCAAGATGGTAAAATTTATCCTTTCTTTGCTGTCCTGTTTTACTCTTTTTCCCCATACCTTACAGTGATATGTAACAATTTCATGAAGTAAATAAGCAACCAAAAAACATTTGAAAAGCTGGCCCTAACAATAAGTAAACATGCTTTTTGTGTTGCCGTAGGCGTATATTATGATTAGTGTTGGGAGAAAAAGAACTGAACGGTACTCGAGAACCGTTTAGAACAAAAAAGAACCGTTCTTTTAAAGAACACCTTTTTAAAGAACGCCTGCCAGTTCAGTAAAAATAAAGAACGTCGTTCTGTATCTTTCGGCTATTCTCGGCTAATTTCCTGAGTTTGTTCGAACTTTCTAATTGTCTTACTGCGCTTTAACTATATTCTACTTCGTTTTAATTTTATTTTTAATTTTACTTAGATGTGGTGTTGTGTTGTGCACGTCCGGAAATACAATACCTTGCTCTTTAGTTACCAGGGGCGCACACACATACATATGTGTATGAAATGTATACAATGTCAATGACGAATTAGAACCTAAATATTTAAAAACTTCTATAGTAAAGTATTACGGAAGAAATCGGTGGAGGGAACAAGTTAATAATGTGATAGTCTCCTTTACTCTCATCTCTGAATAAGAATGAACACAAAATTAATAGGAAAAGAACGTAAAATACGATTTTCACGGAATTTTTTATTTTTATTTTTACTACATCAGCAGTTTCTCTTTATCTAACTTACTTAAGTATATTCAATCTCATTTTACTTAGAAAAGAACTATTGCCGTTCATTGTTTTAAACGTAAGACAAATCCAAGGCCGGATATTTTAAAGCGTTGTTTAGAGTTCTTTAAAGAACTAAGAACTCTCCGCTCTTTAGAGAACTGTTCGACCTCTCGTTCTTTAGAGAACCATTCGACCACCCGTTCATTAAAAGAACCACTGAACAACCCGTTCTTTAAAGAACCGTTCATTAGAACCGTTCTTTTTGTGGAATAGAACGGGCGTTCACAGTTCCCATCCATCTAAAAGAACAGGAACCCCATCAGTAATTATGATTATGAACTTATGAACCGAATCAATACACTAGATAAGGAGGCAGCATCACGACACGTGGTTAATAACTACCCGAACAATAAAAACCAGTGGTATAGTAACCACTAACCATATAATTATAAATAAAAATCAGTATTATTTAAAGGTATGTAATGAATTAATGATCGTTTTCCAACATCAGTATCAGTAATACTAATAAATTGTCTTATAATTTTGATTTATAAAGTCATTCGGATGATCCTAACTCTTGTGTGCCTATTCACGTATTCAAGCAAAAATTATAAATTTGTTATTGCGACATTGTGTTACTGAAAGTTCAATAAATAACCCTACAAAGTACCAAGAGATGTTAGCTGGAAGTAAGTACTAAGCTGTATTTAACATTTTTGCTTTTTAATTATAGTAAAATCTTAACTGTTTACAATTTAACGATTTTTTAAAAGTCCACGATGACTTGTCTGTCGTTATGTGGCGTTCGATAAACATTGTATTTATGTGTTAATTTTTAAAAACGTGAAAATAACGAAATTAAGTAGAAATTGGAATAGGAAAAGGAAGGATATAATAATCAAAAGTTAATATGGAAGAATAAGTAAAAAAATGTCAAAATCACAATTATAAGAAAATGATTTTCACCTGATGTAATTAATTGATGAATTAGTCTTATCGCCAGAATAACAGATTAGCTGAGAAATATGTGATTATTGCCGATATGATTGAGTGATGTGGTGTTTTCTCTTTTTTATTAATGGTGCGTCTAATGTTGGCTTTAATATATTTCTTCAAATACAACCTAATCTAACCAATAAGCTGAGGTTTATACAGAACAAAGTAGTTAAAAATGATATACTAATGATATATATATTTTAAATAAATAAGGATAACTGGTGACATTAGTTTGTTTATTATTGAAAAGTTTTATAATGAAATTGTAGATGCCTACTGTTGCAACAATAATTTTATTTGTAACCCTTTTTAAGATGCAAACTCATTCCTAGAATACTAAAACATCTCAGCATCGATCCGTGTTTGGATAAATCGATGTATTTTCTTTCCATAAACGATAAATAGAAATGAAAAAAAAACTTTTTTAATAGTTACTCTTATTACTTAACATGACATACCCAATGCTTATAGGTCGTTTTAGTTAATTATGTGTTTTAAATTGTTTTATTAATTACGTTCTGATTCACATAAAATTTTTGTTTATATTAACAACATTTTTACAAATGCAATATTTTTAATGATAAGGTTGATTCATAAATTACTCAATTATATCAGGGAAGTTGCACAAAATTTTCATATTACGCTAGTGTTGCAAAACAATACTTAAAAATAATGCATTTTTGCAAGAAGTTGGTATGAATACAGATTGAAAGCAGTGTGGTAAATTTACACATTTCAGGGGGAATATGTAGTGCAATGAGCTATATTGTTAGAGTCATGGTAAAAGAGAAGTAAAGATCAGGTATTTTAATTTTAAGAAAAAGAAAAATATGTTCTTCGTGTCTATCAAAAAAAGGAAAATTAAAAAAATAATTGTTTTCGATACAATAATCTGTACCTCTATGTAGCTATTCTGTAATAAGTATATTGAATAAAAACAGTAAATTTTAATAATTGCTGAAATTACTTCCTTATAATATATTTAATATTTTTAAACATTTTTAGCATAGTATATATTCTTACAGATGTTTCCATTATGTGAAGTTTCCTTAAAATTTGAAAGTATTGTTGGCATTAATATTAAGTACCTATTTTTTCGTGAAACATTAAATATTTTATCATTTTGTTTAAAATTATTTGTATTTAGTTATAATTACACTAATTTTTATTAAAAATCTCTGAAAATAGCTTAATTTTTTAAATTTCTAATAAACATTTTAAGATGTGCTTTTGAAATATTTCCTTTTCATCATTGAAAACTTTGTAAAAATGATGTTTCCACTTAAGAATCAAACTGAAAAATCCATCAGTCTCAATTATTAGTTTGAGAATTTTTAAATTATTTTTCTATAAATTATATTTTTTTCTCAACAGATGGTGATAATAATGATTATAAACGAGGAATTAAAAGAGAATTGGATACTGAAGAAAGAACTGTAGACGATAAATTTATTACAAATGGTAAGATTTACACTGAACAGCAACTTACAGGAGATATCTAGAACGAAAATTAGTATATTGTAATCACGTTTTGCTAAGTTTTATTATATGTGTAATTAACCACAGTTTAATATATTTGGTTATTAGTGAACTATTCGCTGATAAATGACGATTTCTTATACACTGATTTCTAAATAGTAATAGTGAATATTATAACTTATTGGTTAACTAATTAACAATTATTTATGAAAATTGTCTTAGAACTGAAACATAAACAGGGGCCACATATAAAATATTGGACAGTTTTGTAATAGTCTACAATGATCACTAACAGTAAGGAACTTATTCATTTTGTCATATATTCTTTTGCTATTGGTAGTTTTACAGAGGTGTTTTATTTTCTTTTATTCTAATAGCTTTGGAACTGGTTGTATGCACCTTTTCAAACAGTTTTTGAAACACACAGTTAATATGTGTTTTACTTTGTATTTGTTTTTTATACAATTTTAGATGTTATAAATATTCATTAAATTCTAATATTTGAATTAATCGCATTAAGAAAAACTATATAAAAGTCCAGTTAACAAAGAACATATGGCGTTTCATGTATCAGAAATTATTCAGCTACGTGGAAACATGATGAGAAAGAAGAGCTCTTTGTTGCTCAGAAAATGAGTTGGTTTTCTAATCATTTGCACAATATTTATACATCAATATTATTGTGTAAGTTGGGATTGAAATTATAATTATTCAGAAATTTCAAACCAGTTATATTATTTAATGTTTTTTTTTTTTTTTTTTTTTTTAATAGACAATGGTGAATTGAAAAATAATGTAGAATTAAATACCTACAACATGGATTACAAAGATAAAGTTAAATGTGACGATGGTGTTAATAATAACTCAGTGGATGAAAATAACGAAGGTAAGAGCATTTTTAATAACATTGTAATTACACGATTTGAATATGTTTTTCCCATTTCACTACTCCATTTATGTAAAATAACACTTTCAATTATACATTATTAATTTTCAACCCAAAAATGTGTCTTATTGTATAGAAATAATTGATAATATAAAATAATATTTTGTGTACAATGTTACTTTTTACATAATGGTGGATAGTGTAAAATGTGTTATGTAAATATTTTCAGATTTGATCATTATATTTTAAAGCGTTTCAGTTTTATAAGATTATTGTTAATATTGTTACTGGTTCAATATGATTTTAATTAGATGTAATTAATTGAGTTGTTCTCATTGTAGAAATGTGTTATTTCAATGATTTAAGAATTTATCTTCAAATGATAAAAATTGCTTACATGTTTTAACATTTAAATGGGCACAGTTGCAGATGCTTTTCATATAGTCTGATGAAAATTAAATATTTGTATTATTCGTCCCAGTAAATGGTTTCAGAATATGTTACAGAAAATTTTGTGTACATCTTTAAGTTGTTGTGTAATATATTCACTACATTATGGTAATTTTCCATTTGAAAAACTTCTATGTAATGTATCGATATATATGTATATATATATATATATATATATATATATATAAACTCACCAAACCCTTTTTTTAAAGGTTATATGGGAAGAAAATGATGAAGTATGGATATGACTAGCATGAAGGGAAAATAACGAAATTAAGTAGAAATTGGGATAGGAAAAGGAAGGATATAATAATCAAAAGTTAATATGGAAGAAGAAGTAAAAAAATGTCAAAATCACAATTATAAGAAAATGATTTTCACCTGATGTAATTAATTGATGAATTAGCCTTATCGCCAGAATAACAGATTAGCTGAGAAATATGTGATTATTGCCGATATGATTGAGTGATGTGGTATTTTCTCTTTTTTATTAATGGTGCGTCTAATGTTGGCTTTAATATATTTCTTCAAATACAACCTAATCTAATCAATAAGCTGAGGTTTATCCAAAACAAAGTAGTTAAAAATGATGTACTAATGATATACATATTTTAAATAAATAAGGATAACTATGGCGAATTTTCACTTTTAGAACAAAATTTTTTTAAAATAAAACCATAATAAACTAATAATTTATGTTAAAATGATTCTTAAAATACACAACTTTGTTTATTATTGAAAATGTTTATATTAAAATGAAGTTGTAAATTCCTACTGTTGCAACAGTAATTTTATTTGAAACTTTTTTATGATGCAAACTCATTCCTTGAATACTAAAACATCTCAGACGCGATCGGTGTTTGAATAAATCGATGTATCTTCTTTCTCTAAGGACGATAAAAAAATGCCCCAAAAAATTGTTTAATGATTACTCTTATTACTTAACATGGCATACCCAATGCTTATAGGTTGTTTTAGTTAATTATGTGTTTTAAATTGTTTTATTAATTACTGTTTTGATTCATTTAATAAATTTGTTTATATTAACAAAATTTTTCGGTGTTGAATATTTAAAAACTTTTAGTGATTACATTGTGTTATATTTTGTTTGGTTTATAATTTTTACAAATGTAATATTTTCAATGATAAGGTTTATTCATAAATTACTAAATTATATAAGGTGGATACCATCTTATAAGTGAGATTTTACTAATGTTTAATTTTTTTTCCATATCAACTGTTAATTGTTACTATTATTTACTTCCTGTCCAATATTTGTTCTAATTTTTTTAATTTTTGTTTAATTTAATTACTTATTGTTCATTCTAGTCATAGCTTCATAGTTTTCTTCCTGCATAACAAAAAAAGAAAAATGATTTTTAACTTCATAATTTGTCAAAAATGACCGTTTTTGACACTTCTGAATAAATTTCGAAAATTGGAACTATATCTCAATGGGTGTGTTTTGTTCAATGTAATCCTCAATTTATAGGTGTATAATCGGGTATCTAAGACAAGTGAATCAGTCACTTTTAAGAAGTGACTGTGAGCCATAATTTGGGGTAGTCTAGTGTTACTAATTTATTTGGTAGATTTTTCTTGTTTTTCTTAATCAAAATATGACTTGACCTTCAAAGCGTGTACGTTTATGTGATCCAGGCTATGTAGAGACTGTAATGGAATGGTATGGTTTAATAGTGATTATTTTGATTATAATGGTATTAGCAATGTTTGGAAGATTATTGTATAGAATTGGAACATGATACTGATTCAGAACCTTCAGCCATTGATCCTGATGAAAGGAAAGATATGAAGATCATGACACACAAGGAAGAGAATAAAGTGTTGAAGACTACTCAAACAATTTTATGTCTAACACAACCACTTTTTGATAGCAACAGAAATATCACTGCTGATAATACACTTTTGTTCAATTAGTTGTAATTGAATTATGTCAGCAGAATTTAAAAAAGTAATAACTTGAAATTGCACATTTTCATACCATGCTAGTGTTACAAAAATAATTCATTTTTGCAAAACAGTTGATATGAATACAGTTTGAAAGCCGTGTGGTAAATTTCAGGGGGAATATGTAGTGCAATGAGCTATATTGTTAGAGTCATGGTGAAAGAGAAGTAAAGATCAGGTACTTTAATTTTAAGAAAAAGAAAAATATGTTCTTCGTGTCTATCAAAAAAAGGAAAATTAAAAAAATAATTGTTTTTGATACAATAATCTGTACCTCTATATAGCTATTCTGTAATAAGTATACTGAATAAAAACAGTAAATTTTATAATTGCTGAAATTACTTCCTTATAATATATTTAATATTTTTAAACATTTTTAGCATAGTATATATTCTTACAGATGTTTCCATTATGTGAAGTTTCCTTAAAATTTAAAAGTATTGTTGGCATTAATATTAAGTACCTATTTTTTTGTGAAACATGAAATATTTTATCATTTTGTTTAAAATTATTTGTATTTAGTTATAATTACACTAATTTTTATTAAAAATCTCTGAAAATAGCTTAATTTTTTAAATTTCTAATAAACATTTTAAGATGTGCTTTTGAAATATTTCTTTTTCATCATTGAAAACTTTGTAAAAATGATGTTTCCACTTAAGAATTAAACTGAAAAATCCATCAGTCTCAATTATTAGTTTGAGAATTTTTAAATTATTTTTCTATAAATTATATTTTTTTCTCAACAGATGGTGATAATAATGATTATAAACGAGGAATTAAAAGAGAATTGGATACTGAAGAAAGAACTGTAGACGATAAATTTATTACAAATGGTAAGATTTACACTGAACAGCAACTTACAGGAGATATCTAGAACGAAAATTAGTATATTGTAATCACGTTTTGCTAAGTTTTATTATATGTGTAATTGACCACAGTTTAATATATTTGGTTATTAGTGAACTATTCGCTGATAAATGACGATTTCTTATACACTAATTTCTAAATAGTAATAGTGAATTTTATTATAACTTATTGGTTAACTATTTAACAATTATTTATGAAAATTGTCTTAGAACTGAAACATAAACAGGGGCCACATATAAAATATTGGACAGTTTTGTAATAGTCTACAATGATCACTAACAGTAAGGAACTTATTCATTTTGTCATATATTCTTTTGCTATTGGTAGTTTTACAGGGTGTTTTATTTTCTTTTATTATAATAATTTTGGAACTGGTTGCATGCACCTTTTCAAACAGTTTTTGAAACACACGGTTAATATGTGTTTTACTTTGTATTTGTTTTTTATACAATTTTAGATGTTATAAATATTCATTAAATTCTAATATTTGAATTAATTGCATTAAGAAAAACTATATAAAAGTCCAGTTAACAAAGAACATATGGCGTTTCATGTATCAGAAATTATTCAGCTATGTGGAAACATGATGAGAAAAAGAGCTCTTTGTTGCTCAGAAAATGAGTTGGTTTTCTAATCATTTGCACAATATTTATACATCAATATTATTGTGTAAATTGGGATTGAAATTATAATTATTCAGAAATTTCAAACCGGTTATATTATTTAATGCTTTTTTTTTTAATAGACAATGGTGAATTGAAAAATAATGTAGAATTAAATACCTACAACATGGATTACAAAGATAAAGTTAAATGTGACGATGGTGTTGTTAATAATAACTCAGTGGATGAAAGTAACGAAGGTAAGAACTTGTTTAAATATTTTAACTTTTTAATGAACACAGGTGCAGATGCTTTTCATGTAGTCTGATAAAAATTACATATTTGTCCTGTTTGCCCTAATAAATGATTTCAGAATATGTTACAGAAAATTTTGGTGTAAATCTTTTACATTGTTGTGTGATATACTCACTGCATTAAAGTAATTTTTCATTTGAAAAAACTTCCATGTAAAATGTATAAATATATATATTTTCCACCAACTTATTTTTTGAGTCACAAGGTACCCTTTTTCACAGATATGTGTGCAATGTTGTGCTTGCTCTTATTTCTATTGTCACAATTGTTTCTGCACTCTATATAGTGCAATTCTAACACTACTTCTATTACAATTGATCTAAGGGTTTGCACACTCCATTGTTTTTTTAAATCTGTTTGATGATTTAAAAGGTGTTAAATAACCTAGTTTTTTTTTTTTTTTTTTTTTTTTTAGCAAATTGCAACCCAAATTCCAAGATGGTGAGTAAGTTTAAAAAATTGATTAATTTTATTTGATGTAGAAAATATAGGCATTAGATATTAAGTGAACTATCACTCATAAAAATGAGTGAAACAAATGTCAATAGGTTAATAAGTAATTTATATATAAAAAAATTTGTATCAGTATCTATTTCATTGAAATACTTCTGAGGGAACTTGTAATTAGTAAACTAATGAATATGTAATATTAAATTTCAAATGTGTTTTATTTAAAATTTTATATTCAGAAATTTATATCATAGGTCCTTAGTATATGTTATAACCAAAATAGTGTAGCATATCCTGTATATTTTGTAAGAAAAATATTTTGGTATACATAGGTGAGATAAATCTAGAATATTTTAGTCTTGGTAATGTTCAAATTAAATGTAAAATTTTATTATATCATGATATAAGCCAAAATGTTTATATTGTCAACACATAAACAAAAACTGCGGAAAAAGTGATTATTATTTTTTACTTACCTACTCCCAAGAGGGGTACTTTATACTTCCATTTAAAATCTTTAACTGGAATGAGGCACATCCGCAGGTTGCAGATAATGGAATGGTTTGCAGATATGTAGGTTAGCTGCGAATAAGACAGTCAAATAAGTAGTCACAACCTAAAGTGGTGACTTGTAGAAAGTTTCAGACAGATGATTCTAGTAGTGACAGGGTAATAAGACAAGAGGATGTGGATGGGCAGCTTGAGGAACAACCCACTAAAGGTCAGCAAAATCCTACTACTGTTTCACCCTCAGTGAGGTTTAGTTGCTGTCAAAACCTTACACTGATACCTCCTCAGTAGCAAACTGCTGCCTTATGGTCAGGATTTATCCAACACCCTGAATTAAGTGGCAATTTTTAACTCCAGGTCCTATCCTATATTCTTTATTTGCTTTCCCCTCCATATTTCCTTTCCTCTGTGTCCACAGTAATGCAGTAGCTATTATGTACCAGTTGTCTTGGTCTACCCTTCCCTTGCCACTTAACATCATTTAATAGCTGTATGGGCAGTATTGGAGTTGCCGTGAAACAGCTCTGGTGTTTTTATATTCATAAATTCATCATTTTTGGTAACTTATTCCCATTGCCTACCATGAATGTAAAGGTGCCCTAAAAATTGGCTATTCCACAACCATCCTGGCCAGTGTGTCATGGCTGGCGAGTACCTGATTCAGCAGTAAGATCAATAAGAAATACACTTTTAAACTTTCATTGTTGATGTCCATACATATAAAGTTTGATAATAAAAACTGTATGTTTTCAAAACATGTGAAAAAATATGAACATGGTTTACACAAAAAAATCATAGATGTGACAATAAGAAAATAACAAATATAAAATTTAGACTATGGAATGTAAGGACCTTAAAAGAAATCGACAGAACATCTGAAAGGAGAACTGTGCACTTAGCAAAAAAGCTGAACATGAATGGTATTGATATAGCAGCTGTGTGTGAGATGAGGTGGCTACTGGAAAATGATAGTATTTATGAGCCAGTAGGAAACTATGTGCTATTTTGGCAGGGTTATCGCCTAGACACAAGCATCTACATGGTGTTGGAATAGTACTTACATGATAGTATGCAGATTTAATTACTGCTGACCCTGTAACATAATGAAATTAATACTGAAATTGGAGGATGAAACTAATTATTCATGTCATTAGCAGGTGTACTGACAATGGACTTGGAGTATAATATAAAAGATGGTTTTTACTCTGATCTATTTACACTTATAGACAATATCTCTACTAGAAAACCGATTATTCTTGTTGGGAGAATTCAATGCCATGTGAGAAATGACACACAAGTGTGGCCTGGTGTGTAAGGCAAACATGGGATTAACAGTAATGGAAAGCTACTCTTGCAATCATGTACAAGCCTTGATGTGGTAATAACTAACACATTGTTTGAGTTAAAATCCATATACAAAGGAAGATGGATGCATCCAAGACCCAAGCATTGGCATATCATAGATTTCACCATTGTATGCCAGGAGTATGCAAATGAAATACATGTCACTAGGGCAATCAGTCCATCGATCAGAGACTAGTAAGGACAATAGCATCCATCAGGTAACATTACACTATTACATTGAACCATAGTCTGCTCATCTTGATGTTGCTGATATGAGAGATGTTTGAAAAAGAAATGAAATAAAAAACATACTTGATCAGACATTTGCTTCATTGAAGCTAATGGTAGTAATGGTGTTAATCAAATGTGGAGGAGAAAGTTCTTATGAAAAAGACATGTAGACACCAAGACTGGTTCTACAAAAATGATAGATATTTTCCAGCTTATAGTTTGTAAAAGGCGAGCGTTTGTTAACTGACAAAATAATTTAAATGATATAAAACAACAGCAAAAGTCCTCAAAATAAACGCTGAAGTTCAAAGAACAACTTGTAATATAAAAAATAAATTCTAGCAAGAAAAAGCATATACAATTCAGTCATACGCCGATGCAGGTCAATGCATGGACTTCTTCACAACAGTTAAAACAATTTTTGGCCTACGGCATATGTAAAAGTACCATTAAGAGACCAAGTAGAAGTTGCACACAGATGGAAATATCACTTTGAAGCAGTGTTAAATAAACTGATGTAGACATGACTGTGTTAATAAAATACCAAATTATCCAGAGATAACAGACTTGGATGAGGATATTAAGCTAGAAGAAGTAAGGAAAGCAATGAAACAGACAAAATCAGCATACCTCCCAATATACTTAAACTGGAGAATGCAAATATGATAAATGCACTACATAGTCTGTTCATGGTGATATGAAAGGATGAAACCGTCCCTAAAGACTTTCAGCAAGCAGCTGTAATTCCGATGTATAAAAACAAGTGAGATCGTTGAGGCTGTAACAATTATAGGTAATATCTTGATTTCATCGGTCAGTAAATTATTTGCTAGGGTAATGTTGAATCCGATTGCTCCTGTCCCTGAGAATATTCATTCTGTGGTGCAAAATGGATATCGTCCAGGTCGCGGAACCATAGACGCCATATTTGCATTAAGACAACTGCAGAAAAAATGCTGGGAACAGAACATAAATCTGTACATTATATTCATAGATATTAATAAAGCTTTTGACACATAATGAAAACACAGTAATTCATGGAGACTGTAGAACTGAATCATTCTGAAGCAACTCTGATGTAAAGCAAGGATGTGTTTTAGCTCCAAAATTATTTTTGATATATATGTCTTTTGTATACCATATAATATTCAAAATGTTGCACACTGCAAAAGTAGCAATGTGGTGGCGATTTAATGGTAGATTTTTTTAACACTCATAGATTTAAGGCCCGTATGAAATGTTCAGGGTGGAACTTTTTGACTTACAATATACTGATGACTGGCACACAACTTACAAATCTACAGGACTCTATTGATATACTAGTAAGAGTATACAAAAGATTTGGCTTATTGATAAACCCAAAGAAAACGAAAATATTGGTGCAGCTCTCATCAACGAATAATGTACAGAATGAAGTTGTTTTAAAAGTAGATGGTATCCAATAGAATGTGTGGAAAATTCCAATTACCTTGACAAGACCTGCATAGACAATGAAGTTCAAAACAGAATATAGGCAGCTTCGTCAGCAATTAACAAGTTAAATGAGAGGGTGTTTAGAAATAAACACACTGCTATCAACCAAACTGATTGTTTATAAATCTATCATCTTACCAAAACTATTGTATGGTACAGAAATATGGGCACATAAAAGAGGAATATACGGAAATTGGAGCAGTTTCGGCAACGAATTTTGTGAAAAATTTTACACATGCGTTGGCAGGATCAGGGTCAGAGAGAACCGTGTTACAACTAACTGATGCTACATCAATTCATCTTTTGCTTTACAAAAATAACTTGATGTGGTTCGGACATGTACCAAGGATGAATAATACCAGGATTCCCAAATAAATATTTTTAGTCAAATGGCATTGGGTACAAGGCATATTGGACGTTTTTGTTGGAGGTATAGGGATCATATGCGACTTGTACTAAATGAATGCAGTATATAGCTTGACAGTTGGGAAGAATTTTCTCAAGATAGATCAACTTGGAAGTATATAGTTAATGATGGCTTTGATATCGCCAACAAGAATGCAGAAACAGGGGCCAAAAATAAAAGATGAAAACGTATGCAGGATGCCACAGAAATGTGCAGTTCGGCAGAGGGATGGTTAACAATTGTGGAAAGCGGTGTTCCACCAATAACAGTGCCCCACGAGTAGGTTAATGATGATGACGATTATAGAAAACAAATACCGGTTCATAACTGCACAAACATTTATTGAGTTGGCAAAGCGATCATTCTGTGTCTCAGAAGCTCTGATCGTCGTCATGCTGCTTCTTTAAACCTGCCGAGAGAGTCCGTTCGTTGTATGTTGCTGGAAGTCTTGAAATTTCATCCTTATAAACTAGTAATAACTCAGGACTAAAAAGTTTTTGCTGAAAAAAATTGAAGGCGAAGAGATCGATTTTAAAAATATTTTGTTGCATGATGCTCATTTTCAGCTATCCAGATTTGTAAATAAACAACTGCCGCTACTGGTCCGAATCTAATCCAAATTCAATTGAACACAAGCTGTTACACAACAAGCGAGTAACTATCTGGCCCGTAGGGCAAAGTAAGGAATAGTGGGCATTATTTTTTCACTGGTACTGTCAACAGAACGCTATATCGAGATAATAAACTCGTTTTTACTAACCTCACTTTGTCATCATCGTCTGGGACTGTTACATGGTTTCAACAAAATGATACGATGTGTCACTGTTCGGTAGGAACGCTTGCAATACTGAAAGAAGCATTTGATAACTGCATATTGTCACATCACACGAATTTTGCTTAACCTCTACACTTTCCAGATTTAATTTTTTTTTTATTTTGGGGGGGGATACTTTAAGAAGACCTGAAAACTCGGATTTCTGGAGAAATTCAAAAATTTAGCGACCTATGCTCCAAAAAGTGTTAAGACAATTTTGTAAAGACTGAATGAATATATTGTTGAAAATGACGGTCATCTGAACAATATTGTGTTCCACAAATGATTGTAAGCTAATCTCTTTTTTTTTCTATTTTTAAATAAAATTTCATTCTAATCTTTTGGTCGAGTGATTTTTGAGTTATTCAAAAAACAAAATTGTGTTTTTTCTCTGGGCCACCCCTATACATTGGGTTATCATTTTTGAAATGAACATGTGTAAACTATTTATTTATAAATTGCAAAAAGTTAATTTAGTTTGTTTATGTTATCAGTTACAGCTGTAAGAAATGAAATTAGTATTTGCGATGAATGTTAATTTTATGAAACTTACAAGTAAAACAGTGATATCTTTGTTGGATGGGTTTTAAAAACATAATTCAGGTGTTCCCCACCTCGCTTCCAATATAAGGCATATTTTTATTTAAAAACATAAATATATTATAATAATACACATGTTTTTAGATTGTGGAAATAATAAATTTAAAGTAAAAGCGCCTATTTAGATTTTGTAACATACAGAAAAATATATTAAAATATGTCTATTTCAACATCTGTAAATACTGTTTCAAAAGTGCCTTTGTAAATAATTAGTGTTAAACTTATACAAATCATTTACATACATTTATTAATAAAATTATTCATTTTTATTTTTTTTTTATTTATAAGTTAATGCAAGCATATGACATGCTTTTGGTCATTTCAAAGTATGTTTAAAATCACAATGTTTGTTTTTTCTTTTACTTATTTTTAAAAAAATTATATCAAAATTATACAGTAATTAGCTCATAGGTGTTGTGGAAGATATATTTATAATTTAAGTGATAAGATACTGAATGTAGTAAATCAATTTGTAAGAATATATTATATTAGTAAGTTTGTGCATGTATATGTTTGTAGTTAATCTAACTTATGTTGTTGTTTTTTTTAGGTATTTCATGAAAGTAAATCACCGCATTACATAAATTATAATTTACCCGCTTATTGGCCCGAATTGAATAATAAGATATTCAATTGTATTCACTGTAGAGATGTTTATGTTGGAAAACTGCGCATTATGGATCATTTAGGAAATGTACATAATGATTTTCATTACTTTTGTGATGATTGTGGAAATTACTTTGCAAACCAATATAAGTATACCAGTCATGTAAAAGGATATTTACATAATTGTGAGTATTGCTCATATGGTACATATTATCTGAGTAAAATGAGAGCACACAATCAGAGAATTCATAAACAACCATATCGTAAAGCTGTACTTAATTCTAACGCCATCATGTAGGTAGATAAGGTGATAGCATCATTTGTCATGAAATCGAGATTGAACGTATTTTTCCAAGTAATACTTCATAACCTGACACATTTAGGGAATGATTTTCTATTTTTTGGTAAAATGAGGTGTATTCAAAAACTCCACCCTGTTGATCATCGATCGTAACAGTGATGCTTATATTTATCATTTTACTTTTTCAGTGCAACTTCAACTTACTTGATTTGGCAGCACTGTTACTTCTTTCAGGTGGTTTTAAACAAACACTTCCCATCATTTCGCATTCAATGTATGCTGATGAGTAAAATCAATGCAATTGTGGTGTAATGTTGAAAAAGTACAACTTAAAGTAAACATGCGCGTTCAAACTCAACTGCTAGATGTCGGCGATGGAAAAGTAAATACTGGAAGCATAAAATTTCCAATCGATTTCTGCCTAATCATTAATTTGCAAAATACTCTCATTGACCATATATTTTCTGTTGTGTACACACAATACATGAATAATGAGTGCCGGACAGAAAGAGCAATTATGGTAGCAAAAAACCTGGATATCAACGATTTAAATTTCAAGATACAATAGTTGTTGCCAGGGGACTTGGTGTCATACAAATCTATTGATACAGTTTGTGATGCTAATGAAACTGTAAATTATACAACAGTTTTTGAACTCATTGGATTTGCCAGGCATGCCACTGCATCATTCACAACTAAAAGTTGGACCTCTTAGTTATTTTGTTTAGTAATTTTAACCCACCATGACTGTGAAATAGCACGCGATTAGTCATTGAAAATTAATGAAAAACAATTTTGAAGTCAGCATTTTGAATGGCAAGTTCCAAGGCAAAGATGTATTGCTATATGAATCCCTGACTCTCACAGATGCGCCAGTTTAATTCAAACACGTTCAATTTCCAATTAGATTAGTATTTGCAATGACAGTAAGTCACAAGGACAAACGATGTCGGTTTGTGGTTACATTTAGGCACACTGTGTTTGTTACAGGGAAAATGGGATGTTCTCATGTAAACTCTATTGCACTTAGAGATTGATATTGTGTGTTTTTTTAATTGTCATAATTAATGATAGTAAATATGGATAACATTTTTTAATGTATATATATAACTTTTAAGAGATATAATTTTAAATGTATTAGTTAAGTTAATGAAGTACAATGATATATATGCAAAGTAGATATAGATATATCAGAGAGTAGTGATTTGAAGAATTAATAAAACAAAATAACACCTAATCACTATATTTTTTTGTGCAACTATAAAAAAATTAGTGGTTAACTGTGTTTTTATTTTGTTTTATTATATATATATATATATATATATATATATATATATATATATATATACACATATATATATATATATGTATATGTATATATATATGTATATATATTAAAAAATATATATTTAATAAAAAGAAATGTATATACTTATATACTGTAACAACCCTACGTGTTAGATTATTATTAGTAGTAAGAGATGATTAAAATTTACCAATTAAAATATTAAAATTAAAATTTATAATCAAAAATTACAAGATTGACGCCAGTAGGATTAGAGTTTTTGGAAAATTCTTGCAGGGTAATATATATAAAAAATAAGGAAAATATATATAAAAATATAATAATTGGCGTAGCAAGGCCGACAAAAGAGGTGAAAATGGACCGATAAAATGGGTTTCTTCAGTCTTTGAGTCGAAACTTTTTTTTTTAAACATCGTACCAGCACTAAGTGCTACTAACAACGTAGATCACGGATAAGAGAGGGGTTTAATCAAGTGCCTCCATTAAGGCACAAGACTGCGATGAGGGAGAAGGAATGTACATTATGGGAATGAGATTGGGATGAATAATGATAATAGGAATAAACAGGTACAATAATAGGAGAGAAAGACATACGCTATCGTCTAAAAAGAGAAGGGAAACTGAAATCAATTAGGTGATAGGAATAGCATCGCGACACCACTTTTTTCTCAAACGTCTTGACGGATTATCTGGAAGGCACGATGTGTTCATTCTGCGGATGATTGGATTGCTACTAACCTCGAACTTGTCGAATAATTTTTTATATTGCTGTATATGTATGTCACCGACATAAGGAATCCTAGGATCGTTATGTAAAGTCCGATTGGAGACGTAGACAGGAGCGGACGTGATGGTACGAAGTATCTTCGATTGCTGCTGTTGTATTCTTCGAAGATTGCTTTTGCAGGTACTTCCACAGAGCTCTATTTCGTAACGCCAAATAGGAGCGATCACTGAAAGATAGATGATCCGTTTAGTCGATAAGTTTAAAATTGACTTCCGATCTAATAATGGATACAGCAATTTTGCACGAGTAATGATTGTTCTTTTTGTCTATGCCACGTGTAGCCTCCATGTAAGCCTCTTATCCATAATTAAGCCAAGATAACGTACCGAGTTTGCTTGAGTAATTTCTTCATTATTGATTTTCAGTGCTGGACAGCTGACTTTTCTATTTGTAAATACAACATGTTTGCACTTATTCGGGTTAAATAGCAGACGCCAGCTTTGTGCCCATAGAACTAACCGATCTAAATGGTTTTGAACTGCTGTATTTGCATACATGACGTCTGAGTTGGATGCAAGGATAGCTATATCATCGGCAAATGATGCTAAGATAGTCTGATTACTGGTTGGTATGTCTGCTGTATAGATTGTGTATAACACGGTCCTAGTAAGCTACCTTGTGGAACAGACGATAGAATTTTATGCTCTTCAGAGAAACAATCATTGATTTTAACAACAAATGTTCTATCGGATAAGTACGATTGAAGTAAAGCAAATAAATCGGAAGGGAGAATTTTCTCAACTTGTAAAGTAGCCCGGGATGCCACACTTTGCCGAATGCCTGTGCAACATCCAAGAATACAGCTGAGCATACTTCCTTTTTCTCCAACGTTGAGGAGATTGCGTCAACCAGCCGATGGCACTGTTGCACTGTAGAGTGTTCAGTACGAAACCCGAACTGATGGTGGTGAATTATTCCACGACTATTTCAAATAGATTGAATACGATTTGAGATTAAATATTCTAGGATTTTTGATAACGAACAAAGCAAGCTAATAGGCCTATATGAAGAAACGTCCGTTTGCGGCTTGCCTGGTTTGTGTATCATTATTACTGTTGATTTTTTCCATGTTGAAGGAAAATATCCAATCCGTAATATTGCATTGAAAATATAACACAACAATGTGGCTGATTTCGGTGGAAGATGTGAGAGAATTTCACCAGTGATATTATCTATACCGGGACATTTCCGTAATGGTGCTTTACGTAGAGATAAATATACCTCTTTTGGAGTAAAGATTTTTGTATAACCTTGTGAAAAAGGTTCATTCAGCGTCGACATTATATGTTCAGTGTGTCTCTTTTACATATTTCGGGATGTGGAGTAAAAACTGCGTGCAGATGTTTAGCGAAGGCATTTGTTTTTTCTACATCTGTCCTGGCCCAGTTATAGTTTGACTTTATATTAAACTGTTCTTTTCCATGTTTTAGTAACTTTTTTGTGTTATGCCACAAGGATTTCGGATCCGTATTCATTGATGACAAGGACTTTTGAAGAGTTTCATTTTTATATTTGTTGATTTGAATTTTCAATATACTTTGTAATTTACTATAATGTTTTCTCATTGATGGATAGCGATTTTGTTGCCATTTCTTCCTGGCTGCACGGGTTTTTTTATAAGTGCCTTATTTCTATTTGTATAAATCTTTCTCGCTGTAATTTGTATGAGTCATAATGGGTGGAGTTATTGCGAGCGAGTATGATTAACTGGGTGAAATTTTTAACGGCTAAATCTATATCATCTTTGTTTTTTATTTTAGTTTTAAGATTTGTATTTTTTTTTCATTTTATTTGAAAAGAGATTCCAATTAGTAGTTTTATTTACAAGTTCCTCTTGAATATGTATACTCCTTGGGTGTACATCTAAGACAGCCATAACTGGAACATGATGGGAAGAAAGATCGATGATCGTTTTACACTCACGATTGTAGTTATGTAGGCCACGAGTTATAAAAGAAACATTTGCCAGTTTTCTGATTGGCTAGTCCCAAAAGAGAAATCGGAAGGTTTCGCCGAAGCAGCAAATTTAGGCAATTCCTATGGTGTTCATATACAAATGATAAAAAAAAAATTGAATTTGTATAAGTGTACGTATTCATGTGTTACCGCTAGCTGCCGTACTAATAATACAAAATAAGTATAAATATATATATATATATATATATATATATATATATATATATATATATATAACCTTAAAATATTAGAAATGATGAAGCTTTCCCCTTAGTCGAACTATCAGTTTTTTTGCCAATAAAAAGGGCAAAATACATTAACGAAGAGAAAAATTTTTAGAAAATAGAAATACAAAGAAACCGACATTTGACAAAAATGAGGTAAGAGAACATAATGATAATAATAATAATAAGAGACCTGCAGCGCCTCTAATGCTCTGGAGAGTTAAATTGTTAGAAAAGTTAGTTGATTAGTTAGTTATTTTAGGCTCAACTGGTGGCTATAACGGATCATCGGGAGTTCGATCGTGAAGTTATGGTCACTTCCATCCAGGCCATCAAGTTAACGACAAATAGGGGAAAGTTCCGTCAGGCATGCAAATAATTTATAAAATTCCATAACATATTTTTTTTTTAAATAGTAATAATATAAACGTATAACGGAAAATCGCGCGTGTTAAAATACCTTATAAAATTCGTATTTTTTTTTTGATTATTTCGTAAATGCAATAAATTTTATAAAAAAGAAAAAAACGCATTTTTTGTTTTTATTTTTATTCAATTAAGAGTCGTTGGTCATCCCATCTGGACAGTCGAGTTCGTCAAGTGTAACCAAATGTCGATAACGTACCCAGTATAAGTATATATATATATATATATATATATATATATATAATTTACATTTCAATAGCTTTCTTTTTTCATAATAATAATAAAATATAATTCTAATAATATAATAACAATATTATAATATAATAACCGTAATCATAATCCTATATGTAACGTCGCGTGAGTTCGTGTATGTAGTGTGTGGCGTCATAAAACATATATGAGTGAGAAATATGTATCACTACCATCAACCACTATGACTCCCACACATGCGCCAATTGATTTCAAACGAGTTCAATTTTCAATTAGATTTGAAATTGCAATAAATACATTTTGCTACTACCATTCAGAATAATAATGTGCTATTTCTAATATCATTTCTACAAATAAAAGTAGAATTTTATGTGAAGTGTGATGATTTTCTAATATTAGTACAAACTTATCAGGAGTAATAAAAGTACAGTTAATTAAATGTAAAACTTTAATTATTATAAGTTACATTTCAAAAATAAAAGTATAATCATTTATGTAATTACAAACGTATTAATATGTTACAAGAACGAAACGAGACGAATATATAAAAAAATTGCTGAAACTTTAAATAACATATTGATAAAAAGAATCATAAAATTTATTAATTTAGTAATTTTGTTGTAAAAACATTAGCTGCTGTATGGTACTTGTTTCTGATTTCGTCTATTGTTTAAAATTAAACCGGCTTCTGGAAAAATACATTAAGGCACACTCGTTGCAAGCGCATTTAACTTGTTTTTAGCAAGTTTTGCTAAATATGGATAAACTAATTTATGTTATTTCCACCAGTTTAGAGGTGATATTTATTCACTCATAAGTACAATGTTATCTAAATATCTTTCAGCTTCTACAATGGCTCTGGAAGTGGCAGGTGTTTTATTTCTTAAATTCTGTGTAGTTGCCCTAAATGCTGCCAGGTAGACGTTGTATCAGTATTTAAGTTATTTATAACATTTATGCTTGTTTCATTTGTTTCTTCGAATTTTTCTTCTTGTTTCATCATATCTGAAACAAGAGTAATTGATATTTTTTTTGTTCGAATCAGCAAACTTAAACCGTGGGTCCAAAATCATACAGAGTGTGAACGTCCGTCTATGTTCTAAGCCAGTAAAACGCTCATTTATTTTTAAAAGGAGTTTCTGACGAAATTCTGCAACTTTTGAAAGCGGTGTTTTTTGTAAAATTTTTATTGTATTTATAAACCCTTTAGTAATTGGAATCGTGCTGCCTGTGACACACTTTTGATCACTAATATATTTTGTTACTTCTTCAAACGGTTTTAATACTGAATGGATATCTTCACATAGTTACATTCCTTATTTGATAATGACTGTATAGTGGTGTTCACATTTGAAAGTGCGCTATTGATTTTTTCATTCCTAAAATACGTATCATATAAAATATGGAATTCTATCTATTTAAAATATCTAATCATGTTTTCTCGCTATTTTTCCACGTTTTAATTTCTTTCACGAATTTTATTTGAATTTAATATTCTGTCCGAAAGATCCGTAATGCCCTTCACAAATGGGAGGCGTATCGTAGCTAATATTTCTTTGTCCAAACTTTACGTTCACCTTTCTTTGCTAAATTTTTTAACCAGAAGATGTGCTTCCTTCTTATCATACCCATTGCAAACCATCACGTGTTCTAATTTACTAAATTAGAGATTGAAAAATTCATGAACTTGAACAGAGAGGATTGCTTCCGATTTGATTCAGTGTGGAGAACGGTGATTAGTCAGTTAAGAACCAATCAGACGTAGCGTATTTCTTTTTTCTCTAAAGTAGTAGCTTGTTATGTCAGGATTAGTTCAGTTTAATTCTGATGATGTGCACGGCATGTTGCTTGAAATGTAAACTCGGGTTTATTAATATATCGTTTTACTTTTATTAATAAATCTGGTTTTCTTTTTTGTACGCGATTATTCTGAAATTGTATCTATTTGCTGTTTCTATTTATCAATAGCAAGGGAGGGATGTTTTCATTGTAGATGTTTAATTAAATGAGGCACTGAACTTTTAAACGGTAATTTTGCTTTAAAAATGTTACATTCAGCTCGGTATTCCCATTTATCAGTAAAATGGTCCCATGCTAAGCTTTTAATTAGAGCCAGCCTTTATTCTAAAATAGAACTGTGCACATTAAAAAAAAATGAAATAAACAGTTAATTTATTTTTTCATGCAATATTTGTGACTGTAATAAGCTATAAATAAATATTTCTGAATTATATATTACAGAAATTATATAAATATCTTAACAATGTGGCTTTATTGGTATTATATACAACTTGATTACGTTTTATTTCCACAAAAAGTATTTATTTACCATGTGCTTAAAAATGTTTACTGGTATGTGTACGTTAATTCTTATTCTAGTTTTAACTGATGGTCTTTTACAATCGTATCGTGATTTTAAAAAACAATGTATCAGTAGTATGTTGAAAGAGATAATGTTATTATTAAAGGAATTGTCAAAAAATTAGGTAATTTAGAAATGAGCCGAACTCTCAGAGTTACTACTTTTTTGGATCCTTAGTGATGATGTTGCAGATAAAACAAAAAAAACCTTGTAATATCGTTGTTATCTATATTAATAGAAACAGATTTATCATCACATACTGAAGAATATAATATACAGGGAACACAAGCACCACATCTGTCGAAACGGATGAGATTGGGCTATTTTGATAAGAAGATGGCAAGTTTAAAACCAACGGGAACAGCATATTCAAGAGCTATTGAAGTTCAGCACTATTTAGAAGATTCCCCACTATTACAGAAAGAAGATTCCCCACTATTACGGAAAGAAGATTCCCCACTATTATGGAAAGAAGATTCCCCACTATTACGGAAAGAAGATTCCCCACTATTACAGAAAGAAGATTCCCCACTATTACAGAAAGAAGATTCCCCACTATTACAGAAAGAAGATTCCCCACTATTACGGAAAGAAGATTCTGTATTATGATGGAAAAATAATGCATATAATTTTCCCTTCCTTAATAAATTAGTAACTGGAAAATTTGTCACTGTTTATACTAGTGTACCGTACCACGTGAAAGAATTTTTCCCAAATCAGGACAGATACTAACTGAAAGAAGAAACCGTCTCCGTGCAATAAAATTTAAAAACTTATTTATGAACCAAAATCGTATGTTTTGTAATAAATAAATTTTGCTCGATTTATAATAAAGAAATTTTGCCTGATTTAAAATAATCCAAAAACTTAAATTTATAAACCAAAATCGTTTGTTTTATAATAAATAGATTTTACCCGATTTAAAATATTAATAAAAAAATATTTAATAACCAAAATCATGTTTTGTAATAAATATTTTCTTGTTTTAATAACCTAACTTTCTAAACATATGGCCACCATATATTTCTGTTTCGTTATTATTAGCACTACAGTAACAAATGAACATATTAACGTATAGATAACGAATGCAATACATTTTGTTCGTTCCACGTTTCGGTAAGCAGTACTATTACCGTAACATATGTATGGCAGTGGTAGGTAACTGGTAACCAGAAATCGTTACGTTAAAATTTGGTACCGTTACCACAGTACTGTCATATCAATTCTCATTTACTTTATGTAGCAACTTATCAGTTATATAATTTTTAAACATATTTCGTCGTCGATACTAATAATTAGATACAATAATTCCGGAACAAAAACTAATTTGTAAAGGGGCTAATAAATTTTAATTAAGAAATTTATTATGAAACAGATTGAAAGTCTATGGGGGAAAAATTTTTATTTTAGTGAAGAGTGAAAAAGAAAGTTCAGCTCAAATGTGATTACTGTTGAGTAAGGTACGAATATTTGTTTTTCTTCCACATTAACAATATTTTATTATGATTGATATTACACCCCCCGTTAATGAAGACTTATCTAGGTATTTATATCGTGTACAACAAGCTACATCCTTAAAATCTAACTATGATAAATTAAAATACATGGAAATACTTAACATCGATTGTAATGTATCAGATAATTGCAGTATTTTAAATGTAAATGCGGTGAGTGAATTTTTAAATGCATATTTAAATAAATTGAATCGGCAGACAGTTCATGGAACTATAAATTCAGTGAGCAGGACTAATTATGGTTCTTTAAATATGTGTGGTTTGCCTGTTTCTGAGTGCAATGTTGAAAGAAAAGAAACTTTTGATAATGCACGTTCATCTAAAACTTATACTGGTAAGTTAAAAAACAATGCCCATTATTGTATAATTTCATATTTTAATGTTATATAACCTATTTTGTGTATATGACACAATTCTTAAAATTATTTGCATGTTATTTTTAACAACAGAAAACGATCCAAGTTACATGTGTTGCAAATGCGGTTGTAAATTAAAAACGCTTTGCACGTTATCAATGCACGAAAAATATTGCAACGGTGATGACAGACCATTCGTATGCTCTATTTGTAATATGTCGTTTAAGCGTCGATTACATTTACGTCGTCATTTTAACGTTCATTCTAAGGATAAAATTTATCATTGCGAACACTGTGGCAAATTGTTTTATAGACGAGATTATTTAATAAAACATATAAGAAGTCATGAAAAATTGAAAATTAAAATGCAATTATTTAAACAAGGAATTATACCGTATGTTCTTAAAGTACAAAAGAAATTGAAAACAACAACTGGTTAATAATATTAATGTAAAGACATTTTCAAACTTTACCAATGAAATTTGTTGTTTTTTCGTCATTAGAAAATTTAGTGAAAGTATTTAAAATAGTTATGTCCTTAAAGTTCTATTGCTTTTCCGATTACTTCAAATTAATATTTATTTTGATGATTTCTCGTCATTAGCAATTATATTTTATGATGCCAAATATTTGAAAAATCTAATTCATATTAAAAGTGGACATTATTATAAATATTAAATTTATAATTCTGGTGTTGCCTTTATCATTTGATAAGAATATCGTTAAATATTACGAATAACATAACATTAAAACTAATTTATTTCATACTGTTTGAAAGTCATTGTTTTGTCAGAATTAAAATTAAATAAATAGTTTTTAATACAATGCTTTACACTGAAATTAAAGTAATTTGTATATTTAATATTTGTAATTATGAATCATCATACCAAACTTACTAATACATTATAGGTATATTTCAAATCAGGTTGTCGTTCTTTATGTGGATATTTGTTAATTTACATTTTACAATTAAAAGGTTATCTATTCAACTCAGGTTAAACAAATTTTAAAAACGATAAATTAACTGATATTGGAATATGTTTAGCGGATATTTTAATGTTCGTTAACTTTCAATGTTATTTTCACCGTGACCGATCGTCAATACATGTGAATTAATAACGTGGCAAATTGAATAAATAATGTAAACAGTGAACTGATATATCCTAGATATCAAAATGTTTCTTAATTTCATATTACTATTGGTACTTAAAAATTTACTAATTTAAAAATAATATACTAAAGCATTATTGAAACTTATATCAAGTCAAAATATATTTAAAAACTTATTCTTAAATGTTATTATAACAGATAACTGAACTATGTGTATTATAACATTAATGTTGATGTATTGGAGAGTAGTGATTTTATAAATTTAGAAAAAACAAAATGAAATCGAAGTTAATCACTAAAAAATTTATTACATAAACACGAAGCTTTTCGACTATGAAGTCATTTTCAAGCTTATTATAACATTCATTTGAAAAGCAGTGTTATTTCAGATAATAATAGCCTTAAGAATTATAAGTCATTGAATGAAATCTGTGGTAAATATTTTATATTTTAAATCAGTAATCTTAATTTATGAAGTACTGCTACACGGTCTAATATCGAGAATATATTACTTATGTTAATAATTATGTGTAAGCCAAAACATGAATTATTAAAATACAAATGATCTTATAAATTATGAAAATCTTACATGTTTTTATATCCTAAACGTATAAAACGAATTTATCGAAATGCAAAAAATATCTTAAACATTTAAACATGATCAATCAAATAGCTGACATTTATTATTAAAATACTGGATAATAGTGTTTAATGTTCTTAATTTACATATTGCTTAAATTATTTTATTACTACATTAATTTACGCGATTTCGTTATTGTTTGAAGGGTTTCAATTGTAATAAATTTCTTTATTTGGTTCTTAAAAATGCATAATTTCATTTTTAAATATGAAAATAAAATAATTAAAATTAAATTTTATTTTTTACATTTGGCATGGATGTTATCAATACATGAACAATGTATGTCAGGAACACGTTCTGTTCAGGTAATTTTTATTACTGACGCTAAAACCATTAGGGTTTTTTTCTTTTTCAACATTAAAAAATTACCAGTCTAATTCACCTGGAATATACTTGTCAATAAGTGCCTCATAATACGGTTTTAATTCATCTACATCCGGCATTTTACCACCTTTTGTATATAAATCATATTTACTGAAAAAAGTAACGTACATCTATTAGCAATCTTGGAATATTATAAAGTGATAAGTAGATACTTGACAACTACAATATAACAATAGTAAATTATTAAACAGGATGAAATGAGTGATGAACCGACTTTATTTACATGGTCGTTATTTTTTTCTCAAATTTTTCTCCTTCAAAATAAGATTGTCATCATGTACAAGACAAGTTCACATTATTTGAATAACGTTAATTTCGTAAAATTTTCAATTGTTTAAAATTTCAGAAATAATTTTACAATTACTTGTTAAGACTTCAAAATAAATAAATAAATAAAAATATATATAAACCATGTTTTATTTTATAAATATCGCATCAAAATAAAAGTACCCTCTGCTGCAAACATAGTCATGTTTTTTAAAATTATCTAAGTCGGTTTCTTTAAAATGGGGTAAACTTAGCCCCCGTAGCGCATGTAAGATGCAACATATTGATATAAATGTAACAATAAGCGTGTTATACACATAGCATAGTTATACACATATGGAATCGAGCAGTATGGTACCACATGTAAAATCGATCTATTACGGATACAACAACAGTCGAAAAAAACTACGCACAATCACGTACGCGTCGATATATGACTTAAATTTAACGCTTCACAACAACCTTCTTTGTCAGACAATCCCGAATATGACAAATCAGGGTCAACATGATTTAATTTTATCTTCAATCCTCACAGGCTAGTCGACTCATTGGAGTCGTTAATCTAATACTTCTCCCTTTATGTTTCCATCATCCTTCTACTTCCATTTCCCTCATCCTAATTCTTAACATCGTTGGTTGTTGTATTATACTGGTACAAGGGAATTTCTATATCAAATTCTACTTTTTAATGTTTATTTTCGTATAATTTGCATGTTTCCGATCATAAACCTATTTGTATTCTTTTACAACTTATATCAATATTTATTCTGTAAATATGATTATTTTGAAAAATTGAAAAGGCAAAACAAAAATATACTTCAAATTATACAAAAAACTGGTTAATTTCGTCACGACGCATTTTACAAAAACTAATATTGATGTGTGTATATGCGTTCGCCTAGCCTAATTAAAATTGTGATATAAAGTTACAAATCCAATAGTTTCAAATGTGAATTTTAACTAGAGACCTTAATTTTGCTTCGTAAATATGTAACTTTGGAAGAGTACGGTTCGCGTTTAAAGAAATTTTTATAAACTTCGATGACAAATTTTAAATTTCTGTTTTCAGCAACACAGCGATACTGCCTTTGTATATGGACAATATATTTTTAAAAATATATTTAAAATATTTATTATCCGTTTAACGTTATGTCGAATTCATCTATATATATATTTTTAATTTATATTATGGTGTAACTGTAATACTTACTTAAATTCTAGAACCCATTCCTTCATGTCAAAGTCTTTTACGGAACATAAGTGGTCGTAATCACCTCCTGTATGCCACGGGTAAAATGAATGAAATCTGTTGTAAAAAAATGTAAAATTAGAATTAATGTAAATCCTAAAACATGCACGGTATCTATAGAAATTATTTTTAGGTTAATTTTATCGTAACGAATCAAAACGATTGAAAATATTCGGATATTTCAAATTTCATACTAAGTTAAATCATTATATCATAGAAACCAAGTCTTCGTTTAAAATTTCGATTACTTTGATAATTGCCACTATTACATATTTCGAAGTTGTAGTTTTGCATAGATTGAACGCATATCTGCTTACTTATACATATTCTGAACCTCAGCATGACTGCTTTAATTTAGGCGTTGTTATACGTCACATATAAATTTATGAGGATCTGTTATCAGTTTTTGTATATCATTTTGTTTTCAATTTCAAGTACTTAAAAGCCGTTTTTTTTTTTTTTTTTTTTGTGCAAAAGATGTCAACAATAAATTATTACTTTTCTTTAAAACAATTCTTTTCCTATCTTTCATTACGAGATGTATATCGACTTTACCATAAGAGATTACCGTCATCACATATTTTTCCTTTTTTTAACCCTTTTTATGTCTATAATACGTTCATGTAAGCACTTTGATCCTTATATAACGTATGCGTTTTTAGACGATATGTTTTAATATATTCGTTTTCACAATGTCAAATTTCTTAAAAGTATGTCTACTATGTACAAGCAATTATAAAATCTATAATATACTCGTATTTAGTACCTGATAATGTAAAGAGCTTCTTCAGGTAATGTACTTTTGTTGTGTATAAGCATGCGATACATATATTCATCGTGCCCCCAGGACATAAGTACATTATCCAATCCGCAATTAGGTCTGTATATACCGTATTTTGATCTGAAAAAATTAATTTTAATTTATAAGAAATATTTTACAATTATTGATAAAATTATTAAAATTGCTATTAATCAGGAATTTATTTTACCTATAAACGGGATTATACGTATCTGGATTATTCATGAAAGTTGTCTCTCGATATACAATTGAATCGGCCCATCCACATCCAACTGGAAACGTATCCCCCACTACGGCCCATTGTGGCTCATTAAAAAACGCCATTATCTGTGTTGGTTAACATAAAATTATATATATATATGTATATGTATATGTATATATATATATGTATATATATATCAAGAAAACTAATGAGTAAATTTTTAATTTTTTAAATACGAATAAATACACAACCTTTCCGAGGTCATGGATTAATCCCGTTAAATGAAACCATTCTTTGTCAGGATGTTCCTCTCGGATTCTTTCTGCAGTTTGAAAAGCGTGTACTATATTCGGAATGTTAACGTCTGGATCACTTTCATCAACCAAATCATTTAACTTTAATAACGTATCCATTATGGTACCGCGAAATTTATCAAACTTGGTCCAATAAGCGATTTTATCTACAAACCCATTATTATTATAAGTTTATATTCCTATTGAATATTTATAATTTTTATAACTTCGTTTATGTATTTAATTTTTTTAGCGTGCATGATTTTTAGGTTTACAAAAATATATTTTTAATTTACTGTATACATCAATTAATTACGGTATCAGCTAATAATAGACAAATTATGGGAATCGGATTACAGACAATTATATTGAAATTTACAAAATTTGTTATAAAATTATAATAATATAATATTTATGAAATAGTCAGTTGTCGTAATATTATACCTTGAACAAATTGTACGCACTGATAAGTGTGCATATTGGAATACGTTTGTCTAACTCGTTCTTTTAAGGGATCATCAGTATTAATACTGTAATCTCTGTAATGTCCTATCGGTTTTGAAGCAAATTTTGGTTCCGGTCGTAATAATTCAGAAGGGTCGATCATGCATATTCTTTCGTAGGTAGGCTGTAAAACAAATTTGTAATTTTTTTATTTTGTTTATTTTTGGAATTTTGATTATTTTTTATTTAATATATAAAACTAAAATATTTTATTAACATTCCCTAATTATATATATATATATATATATATATATATATATATATATATATATATATATATATTTATATATGCGTGTGTGTGCCCGAAGGACATTCAGATAATAATATCAAAGTTTTTGTTCCGTCCTGCTCATTCTACCAGGTACTTATAAGATGCTCAATAATCCCTAATTTTAATCGTAATAAATACACAAGTTTGGCTTTATTATAGTCCTCAAATTTTTGAAACCACTTGACATTCTGGAGTTACAAATAAATAAAATTAAAGTAATCTTTAAACAGTATTACAGTTGTATTTATAAACAGAGTCGACTGATTTTTTCCGGCTATAGCATCATAAAGACTAAATAATCAACGATTAGATTTTGCGAAATTTTAGGAATAAATGAAATTCTTTCGTTTCTTCCTTCGGGAGGTCAACGACTTTAATATGCACTTTGTAACTCTTAATACATTCTGGGAAATAAATTTAGATTTATAGTAAATATAAAGCGAGAAGCATTTATCTACATTATACAATTTCTTAAAAACTATGTCTGTACTGCTTCCTTGGTACATATTTAACCGAAATAAATCAAATAAGAATATTGTTTATATTGTATCACATTTATATTTATAAACACAATCAACTATTTTTGCTGGTTACAGAGTTATCAAGACTATAAAGGTTATGCAGAAATTTAATATTATATTTAGAAGACATATTTTGTATTGAGGACAAACCTCTCCCCCCCAAAAAAATCCCACTAGTATTTCCAACTTTTCTGGTCGTTTTAAACCATAATAAACCTTTTTAATACCGGAATCTGACCAGGTTCTTGTGTTAAGTTTTCCCTTGTTGATTTTGTTGTTTATTATTTAGTCTTGATGATGTAGCTATTGAAACTAACTATGCTCATAAATATAAACATATAATGAGTATTTTCTATTATTTATTTTAATTTTCAATACTTATCACTAAAGAAGAACCGCAGATATACTTTTTGATACACTAGATATATACTTCATATTATAGAATGTAAGTTTCTTCGTAATTTAAGTAGGCTTTTAAATAGTTAAAAGATAGGACTTTCTATAATCTCAGCACATCTTTTAAAATTATTTTACCATTCCGAATAAAGACACCAGATTCGCTATTTATATGTCATACCAAAAAAAAAAAAAATGTTATTTTCAATAAATTGTTACGCTTTATTAGTATCAAGGTACGTATTTAATTAGTAGCATATTTAGGTTTGCCCATTTCCCACCCAAATATAAAATCGTCAGAGTTTACGTGTTACCTAAACCAGGAAAGATAGTAGCAAGGTGAATAATATAAAATAAATTAGTTTATTAGGTAATTTAAATGAAATTGTGTAAAAATTTATATTGGGGAAGTTACAAACTTTCTCTTCGGAAAATGGGTTGCTAAACACGAACAGTTTGGATGTATAGATCAGGTTATTTTACAGCGAATCAAGTTAGGTGAATTTCTAATTTTACTACTGATAATTTTAATCTTCGCCAACACAAAGGTATAATGTCGATTAACTTAAAACCGAAATTAATTAACAATTGTGGGTAGTATAATGGGGCAAGCGCGATTGGTGTGAATTGGAAAAAGCAGTAAAAAGTTTAATATTGATGTGAACTCAGACGAGTTCGCAACAACGATGTTTTCGCGACGATATTTATTTTAAATAATTTCCGATGTAAGAGTTGTAGGTACGGATAAAATTATTTTTATTTATATCGATATAATCTGTTTATAACTTTTATAACTTGAATAATTATTTTCCTTCTAAAATTTGTCGCTAATTACATAAAAAAAGTTACATTTCAAATAAATAGAGGTCGCTGCTAATTTCGTTATTATATTAATTTTGTATTGTAAATATTTTTTTTCCCTTTCGTTCTTGCTTATTTTTCAAATTCAAAATTTTAAAGTAGACACACGAAAAAAAAAGGTTAATAACAATTCGAATATGCGCTTTTTTATTTTAAATGAAAAAGAAAACGTTTAAAATTAAAAATTATTATTTTTTTACATCCGTATATTTCCTCGAACTTATTCATGTCGTTCCGCATTATTTTAACCGTTTCAGTCACAATGTTCTCTACACGGAATATAAACTTTTAACCGTACGTAATAAAATTTTGTCATAAAATTATAGATTTTATACAGGTGTTTATTATACAATAACGCTTGATGCGAACTGTAGATAATTTTTAATGTATTTATATAAATACTATTTAAATTGAGACGTTTCACGTCAATCAGAAAATAAAAAAAAAAAAATTCGTTAGCGTTAAAATTTTATGTATCGTAGCGTGGACACGGCGGCCGAAAGAATTAATAAACCGAAATATATAATTTTATGTAAAAATTTTATAATACGTGACACTGAAGAAAGGTTTAAATTCCTCCAGATAATCGCATTCGTAGCGCAGTTTTTAAATATATTATCAATATTCTATAATCCGAGACGATTAAAAAAACATTTTCTTAATAATAATATTGCGTTTTGTAATGTTTGTTATTTATTAGTACGTGATTTTGTTCGACCTACTTAATAATCGACGATAGATAAGCGTTATTAATTGTGTATTTAACTAATTGTGTACAATCGACATTATGTAATATTCCAGTATACATCTTAAAATTTATTCGTCTAGTTATTAAAATGATTAAGTTCTAATTACCTTAACCTTTTTTTTGTCGTAGTATTCCCTACAATGAAAATTTTATATTAACGAATTTGTTTATAAAAATATTTATTATATAATACACGTTTAAACTTATTTGGATGTACTCTAAAAAAAAAAACTAAAATATTGCTTAACGTTTCCACCTGTTCGAGTAATTTTGTATCGTATATATATATATATATATATATATATATATATATATATATATATATATATATATATATATATATATATATATATATATATATATATATATACGTCGAAATGAAAGAGTGTTCTTAATATTGAATCGTCTTGTGTAAAAAAAAAAAAATATAATTTTGCCTACGAAAATTAATAATTAGCAAATTAAACGGTTAAATAGATGAGTATTATAATATTTATACATGTTTATATATATATATGTGTGTGTGTGTGTGAGTGTGTGTGAGAGAGAGAGAATGCGTTTATATGTGTATGTTTATATATATATACTAGCTGACCCGGCGAACTTCGTATCGCCCCACAAGCAATAAATGTATTAATTTATTAGCTGAATTAAATAAGGAACAAATACCGATGGAGAATTAGGAACTATACAAAAAATTAAAAAACAAATTTATAATGAAATTTAAATGATATGTCGATACTTTTTAATTTTTGTAGATTTATTGAACTTAATAAAAAATTATATTTAATTCAGTTAATATGCTAATATATTTTTTGATTATGGGACGATACGAAGTTCGCCAGGTAAAGGAAGGATAAATCCTATAATATACATATATATAACCTGATTCCTAGTGTATATTCAAGATATATTACATCACCGTACTAAAAGTATTGTAGAATCGGCCGACTAAAAATCGTTGTTATCGATATTACTATTACTATCATTATCGTGTGCGTGTGTGTATGTGTGTGTGTGTGCGAGCGTGGTACTGATCAGTACTTAAACTCACTTTGGCAGTTAAATTAGAGAGTATGTGAGAGTGTAAATGAGTTATAATTATATAAATAAACGGTAATTAAAGAAATCAATATAATAAATGTAATCAAAATAAAAATTTATATTAAGCGTAAATGTATAATATTAAATCATAAGAAATGTAATTACCCGTCGACAAGCGAAAGCTTGACGGGATAAGTAGTATTAAAATAATTGTATTATGTCGTATTGGTGTTATTGTGTTGTTGTGTGTATATATGAGGCGTGATTATGAGTGTATATATCATTATAAAATTTATCACAAATATCATTATTATTATTATTAGTAGTAGTAGTATTGAAGCTAAAATGTTTTTGTTTTTAATGGTCATGCAAGACCTACGCTCAATTAGTTTTACAATGGGCCATTCTTTGTAGGGTTCAGTTTCCCAACAATTTCTTGAAATCGTAATTCTCTTTTCTTTCGATATGCCATATATATATATATATATATATATATATATATATATATATATATATATATATATATATATATATATAATATGTTTATTTATTTATTTATTTAATCTGACTTCCACACATTTTATCAATTACAATACGGCATTCCTTTAAAATGACGGTACGTTACGAATAATTTTACGGAAGTATTATATGACAATCGGCGGATAAAATTATATAAACCTAGGTAAACTTCGGTATTACGTGATGTAAGCAAATAGGACAAGTTTAGGAACAAGAAAAGGGAACTGTTCTCGACATATAGCGATGATGCAACATTATGATGTGCATCAGCGATGGAAGTAAAATCGGAAGTATGAGAACAGAGAAGATAAGTACGAAGAGACGCGGTTATCGTGGTGAAGACGAAGATGACTCATAGCGATGATGAAATTACGAATAGGGTAGGTAGGAATTTGAAAAAATTTGAAAACCAAGAAAAAACGGAGACATGTAGTTGAATTATTATTATTTTATAAGTAGGAAAAAGTTGAAAGGCTTGGACCGAAGAGTCCTCCGATATTGTTTATGGAATGTTTTAACGATAGATTAATATAACTTCGCGATTAATAGAGGGAAAAGGGATTTTCAGCGGAGTAGTCAGCGATAGCATTAATATCACAGTGACGGGGAATCCAGACGAACTTTACAGCGACGCCTCAGAAACGATAAGATTACTGGTATTATATAGGTTATAATAGAAAAACAAGCGGACGATAATTGATTGTATTTTTCACGTCTCTATACTTAAGCAAAAAATTACCGATATTTACGTACAAATTTATTAAAAATTAACGTTCAATAAACCAAAAAAAAAAAAGGAAAAAAAACGACTACTAATAAAATTAAAAAATGAATCCAGACCAACTTTACGGTAGCTCCCAATACTCGCGGGGAAACGATAAGATTACGGGTATTATGTCGGTCATAATAGAAAAACGAACGGTCAATTAATTGCATTTTTCACATCTCTATACTTAAGCGAAAAATTACCGATATTTACGTAAAAATTGACGTTCAATAAACCAAAAATTTAAAAATAAAAGTTAAAAAAAAAAAAATTCGCTACGATAATTACCATAATAGTATTCGTTAGGTAAATTCCAGCCATCGCTGTCAATTCGCGTTTCGGTACCTATCAATCGCGATCGGATAGTCAACGTATCAACGAATTAATTACAACGTGTAGGTTTAATCGGACGACGATTGATAAAATCAACTTTTCGAATAATAAAAGAGGAATGTCGATCGCCAAGCTAATCCGAGGGTTTTTATAATGAGGGCGTCCAGCGTAGAACCCCACAACAACAACAACAACAACAGTATAACGTCGTCCTAATGATCGCGCATAATTTATTATCTCGAAGAATACCTTGATATTCTTTCTGTCTCTTTCTGTTTCGTGTTTATTTTTCCAATTGAACGATTTTATCCTTGTCGTATTTGTTTTATCATATCGTCGTCTTTCTTCGTCTTGCTGTTTCATCATCTGTCTTTCGTTGTCTTAATCATCTCTTCGAGCGATATAGTCGTTTCGCGCGTAAGACGAATTATTTTTATTCTTTTCTTAATTTATCAGCGACGCGTTACGATTTCGTTAACGTATATCTGACGTTTCGCTTACCTTTTGTTTATCCGACGCGAATTAAACGAACCGCGGACGTCACGACCAAATTTTAGGCCTTGGGGGGGTTGTTGTTGTAGTAAAGGTAATAGTGGGGTGGCTAATTTTTAACTAACGAAACATAAAATTACGCAGACGGCATAATTTTTCAAACGAAAATTTCGTTACCCCGCTGCGTAATAATGGTTGCTAATTCTGAAGTTGTATTTTTTCTTCTATATTGTGTATTTATTATTCATTACTACTATGCACTGTACAGACTCCTTTCTTCATGCACAAAGGTAGTCGATGGGACTATGTTGTTCATCCCATTACTGCCCTTAGATCCTTAGATTAAGTACACAAGCAGGGGACTATTACATGCTTTTACTTACTTTTTTAGCTACATTATACGCACTTCTATAATTATTTAGCTTTAAGCACGCTAAGTCCCCTGTCCTTTATAATAACACCTAGATTTTAAGCAATAAACTAACCCCACCGGGTAAATCCGAATTGGGGAAAAAAATAAAAAAATATATATATATAGCAACTTCGTGCGTTACAGTTGGTTTTTATTTCCATCAAAGATAGGTCGCGCTTGAATAAATTCCGCCATTTTCCGTTTAAGTTGTAGGTAGGTTCGTGTTACTCCATTTCTTATTCCGTTTAACGTGCGCCATAAAATTTAAATCGTTTACAGTTGGAAGAGTTTCCGTTACATTACTCTAGCGCTTTGTATTCTCAAAATTTTTTGCTCTTTAAGATTTTGCCTAGTTTTGAAGAATTTCCTTCGCTTTTGGAATATTACTTCGTTAATCGGGGGAAAAAAAAACTTAACGTTCGAGATTTATTTTACAGAAAGAAAAAATGGAAATCGCACTCCCACGTAATTTATATATAATATACGTAATCTACGATTGCAATTTTCTTTTTTTCAACATTTTGTATATGTAGATTCCATCTAAGATGGTTATCTGTGATTATACTACTACTACTACTTTTTCCCCCCCAAAAAGCGTATTATAAAATAAAAATACAATAAGTAAACCTAATCACACACACTCACATACCCCATTCTGTACTTAGATAATATATGTTCGGTCAAGCTTATGTCGACGGATCTTCACCATTTTACAATATATGTACATCTAAACTATTATTACATATAAAAATCGTTATTTTTAATTTATAAAACCCACATATACACAAAGTTACAGTTATAGTACTCACACTTCCTAAATATACTCTCACCCACACTCTCACAGTAACACTATTTTTATTTACCATATTGCCATTACCTCATTAGTAGTAGCGACAGTATTAGTTGTAATAAAAATATATCAAAATTTATAAATTAAGTATTAAAATTAAGATGAATATTTACAACTAAAATTGAAAAATATGTATGTGGATATATTAAATAATGGATTACAAGAGATCGGAAGAGGATATGCATGTGCATATGTATAGGTATATGTATGAACGGCGGACGTGACTTTAGAAAGAAAGACGAGCTCTAACAATATATATATAGATATATATATATATATATATATATATATATATATATATATATATATATATATATATATAATAGAGGGGAGAGTATTTTTATTTGTTAAAATTCAATAAATTTTATTTTTATCGGAAAACTATATTTTTATTTATCGGTTGTGGGTGGTCCCATGTGGCATCCTATCTGGGTAAATGAAGTAACTGAGTACGGAAAGAAGCTATTGGTAAAGTTTTGTGTCATATATTTACATATATAATTTTATACTCCAGTTTTTTTCCCATAATAATAATACAGTAATAATCGATCGAATATCCCTTATTATGAAAACTTGTTAGTATTCAAAATTTCTTTTTTGTTGAGTAGAAGAGATGACTGAAATTATATCTTTTGCGATGGAATTTTGTGATAAGAGATGTGACTGAAATTATGTCCTTTACGATGGGATTTTGTGATTTCTTGAGGATTTATAAGACACAGAAGAATGAAGAAAGAGAATCTGTGTAAATGAAAGGGAGACTTTGTTTAACTTTAATGTAAGATCGATAGCAAGTTTTAAAGCATATAGTTCTTGAGATAGAAGATTCTTTTACGAGTACCATATCTGGTCATATTTGATTTGAATCCATCTATGAATATAAGTAACCGGCTCGTGTAATTCAACAGGAAATCTTGGAATGAACTTTTGATAGCCTCAAGTGAAGTAAACTTTCCAACCTTCATGAGGCAAAAAGCTTGATCATCTGTTAATCGCTCGGTAGCATGTTGCGTTCCGCGTTTACTTATCATATCTACTTATTGATCATTTAAATAATTTTGTTATCGCCTTCAGTTTCATCGTATTTCGTAATTTTGAGTGGTGAGATTGAACCATTTATTTATTATTTCATAAATATTATCATTTACTTATTTCGTATTACTTATTTACATATTTTTTTCTATTGGCGTATTTCAAATTCGAATATTTATACATAGTTAGTATACGCACGCAAACATACCAACATATAGATCTCCACACGCGTTCGTTGTTATCGCTATTATGGTGACGACAACAGCTACGCAAGTACACACAACACAACCTCTTTATACCCACATGCAAACGCAGAACGTAATTATACAACATAGTTACGAACCGGCTAGATTTACTCCCTCCGCACCATCCACACATTACACAAAAACGCTTCTTATTTAATCTCTCGATGCTGGTAGTTCAGCTGTTTCTAACGGAGCAACTCGACCAAAATTTTTGAATGAAATTTTATTTAAAAATAGAAAACCGCGAAATTAGCTTACAAACATTTGTGGAACACATTATCTTTCAAATGGCCGTCATTTGCAATAATGCATTCATTCAGTCTTTACAACTTTTTCGAAGACTTTTTCGAGCATAGGTCGCTGAATTTTTGAAATTTCTTCAGAAATCCGAGTTTTCAGGTCTTTCAGATCTCGTACACGTGTTTCGTAAACGCGGCAATTAAAGTACCCCTACAAAAGAAATCGCGTAACTTTGAATTCTTTTCAAAACTCTCTTCGCATCGTAGTGATCGATTCACGCCAAAAATAACACCCCGTGTAAAACATGCGCTCTTTTCGTTATAAGACACCATGATAACTGAAACTGGACAAAAACGAATCTCTCGTGTATACACTAAACGTGGAGCACGCGGTTTGCGTTGTGCCCGTGTTACTAACTGCGCTATTCAAAAAACAAAACCGCCCGTCTTCTCTGGGTCACCCATCCTGTAGTACCACGTTTGGTTATTAAGGTGCAAACCATGGCCTGTTGAAAGTTATAGCTGATCTGATTCGTACGAATAATAATAAAAATTCCCGCATTAACTCTTAAATGTTTCTTTGAAGATTTCGAAGAATGCATTTTTTTACGTTTCTTAGTTTTTTGAATATCCTCGCATTTTCTGACGCAGCTTGTTGTTCTCTATTGTAGTCTGCTTGTTGCCAGCTGTCGCCCCCAGTTACTTTTCATCTCCATTATTACTAGTACCAATATTTAATCTTTGTATCTTCTGCGTGGTCTTGCTTGTTTTCGTTTGTTAGTCACGGATTAATTCCCTGTACAGTATTCTTTTCGATAGCCCGCTGTCCTCCATACGTATTACATTACCTACTTAGCGAAGCCGTGTTGCTGTCGGTAATTGTTCTATGGAATTAATTTTAGTGCGGCGAAGGACGTCACGATTTTTGATATAAAGTAATCCCGTTTGATTTTTAAACGGCGTTCTAGAATCCGTTGGCGAAATTGTTTCAAATGTTTTATCTGTTTCCTGTATAACACCCATGTTTCGTTTCTATACAGAAGAGTTGGTAGAATAAAACTGCCTTGTACACTGAATTACGTGATATGTTAAGAATGTATTCCTTAACACGAGGTAATTTCAGACTATTATGCATATAATCTGTTCTCTAATAATATAACGGAGGAGTATTTAGCATGCACCTAAGACGGCTGTTCCGAATGAAGTGCAATTTATTGTAACTACAAATGTACATACATAATTAATACGTATTACGCGATTGCATATCAATCGTATCGGTTGATAATTCAAATGACGAGTACATGATAATGTTGTGGTCGTTTGCAGTTTTTGTATCTCGATATTGTAAAATTCATAATTATAATTCCTTTCGATATTTTGGAATCGCTTCTTGTATGCATATTGCGAGTTAATATTTATTATATCGAACTCATCTCGCTATATTCAGGTTTATTTAACGTTGTCCTTAAAAAAAAAATATTTCGTATTTTTAGTAATTGTCGAATATTTTTCGTGTTGGTTTTTGTTAAATGTTTCATTTTATTCAATATCTGGCCCAGCGTAGCCAATTAGGGATATTTTTGGTGTTTGTTATTTGTCATGAAAGAAAGAAGCCTCTCCAGTGGTGCTCACCCGATATCCATTATTCTAAGCTAGACGCAGAGATTTAATATTCTGACGTCATTGCACGTGTCCAACGTATGTTCAGCCAAGCTGTTTGGATGGTCTTACATGCATGTCTCTAGGCATACTGTTTTTAACTGAATACGTGGCGTATAACATTCTAAATTGAATGACTGACTTGGAAAGAAATATTTCTTTATTAATTATTTTATATTAAATATTAGGAGAACATGGTAAAATTATCGCGCGTCCAAAAGTTTAATTTCTTATATAACGCAGAGCATACACATATTTCATCCATTCAATTTTATCGTTGTTACGGGTTGCTATGCAGTTATTTATAATGAGAAAAATAGTTTCCGCGTTAGTCTCGTTAATTTTTTATTTTTCGTTTATTAAAATACATAGATAATTTATTTATAGATTCCGATAATCTATTACAGAGGTAGCAATAACGCTATAAATATTACTAAAATTAACGAGAAATCACGTGATTATGATAATCTGCTTACCTTTATTCAAGGTTATATATAAAAAAAATAGATAAAAGTATTGTTTGATTAGTTAACACACTCACGCACATGTACCTTATCTCGGTATTGTTGTATGAATCTGAAACATATATCATCATCATAATAAGAACTTAATCTTTGAGTTAAAGTATTACAGAATTTGTGAATGAATCGCTAGGAATTGAACTTTAAGTCTGAAATGTTTTTAGCATTGTTATATGTTGCACGATGGTCGGCACCTCTTAGTCGACCATGCGCATTTGATTAGCATGTCCTTGTAAAAGTTGGTTACCGACCTTGATATATATGCAACACTTTGTGTATGCTGATCTCTTCTACAATCAACTACTTTTATTTGGATGAGTTTCTAACCGCTACCTTTTGTCCATTATAATATGTTGATAGCATTGGATTATGTACTATTTTATGAGTCGCCTTTGAGCTTAGCCTGATGATGCTCCGAACCTATTTATCTATTTGAAAATGACTTTGATGTTAACTGTATACGGTGTTCATCTATAACCGAACAAAAATGTGTTTAATTGGTGTCCTGTTATTCCAGGAGATGTCTAAGAAATTTACATCTATCCTTATTTAAATTTAATACATTATGTTAGACATTTTAAATATTTTTTCTAAAATTTTCAGACGTTTCTCATTATTTGGTCCTGTAACCATATCATCATGGAGTATACAAAATAACCTCTAATTCCGACAAAATGTTTTAGATATATTTTTCTTTTAAGCGGGAGCAGAATCAACCCTATATATATAATATATATATATATATATAAGCCTAGTGCAACGGTATAGAACTTCATGTGCATTTGTGGTTAATAATTTTGATGTTTCTTCACTTACTGGAATGTGATAAAATGCATTCAAAATATCTAACGTTGAGAATAATTTTTCCTCTTGATTTGATCAAAATAAGGCCATGCATGTTGAAGTACATGTAAATATTTTTTGATAGTTGAACATAATCCGACATAACCGAATTGACCCATTTTGTTTGATTACCAGTTCTACATTACTTTAAAAATTTGTTTAAATTAAAATGCCTTCATTTTCTAGTCTTCCCACCTCATATATTTTTTAACAAAAGTGGAACTGTGTGTGCCTGCTGCAGAAATATTGGTTTAACATCAGTTTAAATGCTAAATTATATGTGCAGACTACTCGATATCATTATCAAGAATATTATTGTATTTTTCTAGTAAAATATTTAGCTGCGGAACTGCATGCTCTATTTTATTAATACCATATGTTGTAAACACTTTCCATGTTAAAAGAACACTACTAATGTTTAAATTACAAACTTTTCCCATAAATTTAGTTATTATACAAGCATACTTCCAAATACAAATAGTAAATACAAAGAAATAGACAAACTATATGGAACAAATGAAGAATCATTTTTCTTTTATGATAACAAACAACATAATGATAATGAGTGATTTTATTGGGGGTGAATAAAAGTTGTCGTAAAGTTGGTTTAGGACGTATAAACCATAGAGGAGGAAATGCTTTTAGAATTTTGCGAATAATAAGAAATAGTGTTTATAAATATACGCTATCAGGTTCCTCCTATATGTAGAAGGTAAACTTGGAAATGATATATAATAGTATAACAGCGGTATAGAAATTAAATCAAGTTGTACGTATATTGGAAATAGTGATTATAATGTAGTAATAGCAAAATGCAATCTAAGATTAAGAAAATTTCAACTGATAAATTCTAGAAAGTGGTGTGCTCGTGGAAATCAAAAGAAGCAGATATAAAACAAGCAGTAAATAACGAAATTAAAAATCAAAAGGAAAGCAGTCCCATGAGTTGACAACAAGAAATAAAAAATACATTAACAAATGTAATTAAAAGATAGGACATCAAAAGCTAAAATCATAGAAGCCGCGGACGATTGCAGAAATTTTAGAATTAATAGAACGATGAAACGTGTTCGGAAAGAGTAATTTCATAAAGTACAAGCAAATAAAAAATCAGATAACGGATAAACGTCGAAAAGCTAAAGAGAGAACTGCCTAAGTAAAAGATGTGAATTCAACAGTTATTAAATAATGCAGAAATAGACAAAGTCTAAGCTGAAGTAAAAGCTTTATTACAAAAACAGCAAATTAAAAACAAAATAGCTAAAGATAAAAATGAATTCGTTTCCAAACTGAAGATATTGCAAACCGCTGCAAATAATATGTATGGAATAATCATATAGTTCTGAAGAAGTCACAAATATATATGGTTTTTTAAATATATTTTTTAATCTATTCCTATTCAATCTGCTATCGGTAGATTTTATAACAATTGATCATGAAGGGAACATAGTCCAATGATTAGCTCCTATATTAGTAACTTATGTTTAATAATTTACATTATGTTCATTACTATGCCAGGTCTAATGGCTTAATTTTTCTCAGCCTGCGAATTTGCATCTTGAGTTATCCAATAAGTTTAATTGCAGACCAATGTTTGATTGCCATATTTTTAATTACGTCAGTTATGTACTCCATGTCAAGATCATCGTGTATAGTTTTGTTCCTTATATACGATGGAGCACTGACGATTAACCTAATATTCTGATATCTTTGTGTTTTCATGATATTACTGTTTTTTTACTACAGTCCGATAATTCGCATCTATACGTCCAGTACGACGGACGAGAAGAAGAATATATTGAAAATGAAAATAGGTCAGAACGTAAAAAAAAAAACCCAGCAATTTGTAAGTGAGAATTTGAAGCAGACTCGTTGAAACAGAGGAAAGCAATAAGAATGGAATCCAGCGGAAATCTTAAAATGTGCGATAGAGATAAAAAATTTTGAAAATTCACTATTCCAGATGAATAAATAAATATCAACAAAATGTCGTATTGCTAGCAGATTTTATAAAAAGTAAAACGAAAATGATAAAAAGGGGAATGCAATTGACTGCGCAAATTATAGAATGTTATAACACGCTTCAAAAATCGTATTGAACATTATGTAGAACCGATTAAAGGAAAAAATTAAAGAAAGTATAGCAGAGGATCGGTTTGGATTTAGAAAGGAACGCGAGAAGCGATATTAATCTTAAGACTCGTGCGTGAAAGTCTGTTGGATGTAAATAAATATACTATGGAGCGTACATAGGTTTAGAGAAAGCCTTGTACAATATTGTCCGAAAAATATTGCTTGAAACATTGAAAGAAAATAATACAAACTGAAACGATAGAAGGTTAATACTAAACATATACATACCATCTGTTGTCATCTCTTCGGGCTACATACCCAATTCCACTTTATTCTAGCAATTCGTTCCATTGCGTCATCGTTAATTCACGTATCCGTGTGTTATAATCTGATGTTGAACATCATTCTCTCGTGTGTAGTTTGAGTATTTCTTATTATTCTCTGTATATTTGTTTTTGTATACGGCCATGTTTCTGCAGCATATTAAGGACTGGGAGTACATAATCTCCTTTTCAGATTAATTGGCATTTTCTTGTTTCGAAGTATTCCGCTTAATTTCCCGAACACAACTCAAGACAAAGATATTCTTCTGGCATTTTCGTCGTCATTTCTTTATTTGTTGTTATTTTTTTACCTAAATATATATAGTTATCTACCTGTTTTATTTCCTCTGAATTTATCGTTATTTTTATTGTTTTCCCTGCGTTAGTCATTATTTTTGTTTTTTCGAGGTTTATTTTTAACCCTATCTCGCTGGAATGTATAGATTTAGGTCTGTCACCATCGTCTGTAATTCTTTTGCGTTTGGACTTATCAATACTGTGTCATCTGCAAATCTGAGGTCGCATACTAAAACAAATCAAACTATTAGACTAGGCATAACAGTGAAAATTTAATCTATTAAAATACGAACTACTAATATAGGGTCCAGTCATTAGACTACCAACACTTCACATCACAGCTATTCGTCATAGTATCTATCGATAGGCTCTAGGCTACGTATAAGAAAAAAATAAAATAAAAGGTTAGCGAACACGACGACGCGATTTTAGTCTAAAGTAAACACATTCGTATACTTTAAGTAAGTCCCTAGATTGAAGGCGTCGGCTAAGTGGTTCTCATCAATATGAAACTTGATTCAAGTTTTTCTGATGCCGCGTACAACATTAATGCTGATGTTGCCGCAATCGAACGTTGTCTTTTTGATTTAATAGTGTTGAAAAGTGTGCAACAGTATAATCTTCGCGTTATTTTTTTCCGCTCGTTATTTCGATATTTAGGAATTATTTCGTATGCAATAGCGTCCGCATATCGATAAGCTATTAACAACTCACAGTATTATTAAGTAAGTTGGATCGGGTGCAAAATGAATGCATTAGGCCGTGTATTGGTGGTATTATTTATCATTAATTTATCGTATGATAAATGTGTTTTTACGATATTAGTCAAATATTTTTTCGGTACTTCATTTTAAAGAACATAAGAAACAACTATACCCTCCTTCACAGAACCAAAAATGCTGGAAGTGCGAGAAATTTACTATTTTTGTTGAAGTTTCAACGATTCAACCAGAATTACCTACTGGGGACAACTATCCGACTTATTATATTTATACTTTTTTTTCGCCTACAGCATGTGGCCCTGACGCTATTTATCTGAATAAAGCTCTAAATTACGCGCTTAGAATATTTTAAACTTAACGAGAGCAAATATTTGTAATCCGTATTTAGCGGGTTTCGAAGGAATAGATTGAATAAAGGGAAACTTTCTCGTGTATGTCTCAATTTTTCCATTTAACGCCACACATTCGCTAAGACAATAGCGTGATTTTCCGATAGCTCGTGTGTAGAAGCCGTGCAATTGTCCTTTTGAATGTTGTTTCTTGATTATGAAAATTAAAATAATTCCTAATAAAAAAAATATTATTATTGAAGGATTATTGTGAATTTTCGAGGTTCGTCGATAAGGTACGTATGTAGCTGATTTATACGAAGAAAAAAAATAGAAATAAAAAATTGAAACACGCCATCTGCATTTCCGTAATTCGAGTATGCAGGCAAGCTGTTTACCAAATTATATGTTCAGAACAATATGGCTGTGTGTGTATGTATGTGTAATCACACTATGTACATCATAATGAAAGTGGTCGAATTGGTGTACAGTAACACGTGCCAAAATTTTTTATATATAGTAAGTCACTTATTATTTTATTTAATAATTAAGGCGTTTTTATTTTTCCGGCTTTGTTTCGAAATAAGTTTTGTTTATAGCATCGCGACACAAATCGAACACACTCGTGTTCGCTATTTTGTTTATTTATTATATTTTATAATAGGCGTTATTACTTTTGATCATGATTATATGTATTTTAATAAAGTAATTATATATATATATATATATATATATATATATATATATATACAGTGGTGCACCCAGGGGGCTACCGGACTTAAGCTCCCCCCAGAGGCATTAGAAAAGTATAAAATACATATCAAGAATGTGAACTTGTAAACTCTAAACAATTTTGCAGCAAAAATGATAGTTGAAACAGAAGAGCATATTTGAAAGAGCTGGCGTTATCAATAATAAAACCTCATCTTGAAGAGCGCGCAAAACAGTCTAGATTGCAAAAAGCATTGGTAGAAAATATTCCTTACATTCTGTCTGCTAATGACATTAAAAATCCAGCTGACTGTGAAACACAAAGAAAAGAAATGACGACCCTTCTTTGGGCCAATCGGCGTTTGAATCTGACCCAGGTCATGATCAGCACGTTTTTTATTGCTGTTGTTATTACTTGTTTCGTTGTTGTTCGTTATCGTTTACAGTTTGTTTTTCCCTTATCGAATTTTCTTACACATTCGGCTGTGTATATTTTATTCATTTTATTCGGAATTTTTCAATTTTTTTGAAGGGGAGGATGTTTGAGCCCACTCAGATAAAAATCAAAATCCTGGGTTATATATATATATATATATATATATATATATATATATATATTTGTATATCACGACTTGCATATATATTTACATGGACTGAATAAGTTAATCACATTATTTACTCATATATTTAATTATTTATATTATTTATCGCTTAGAATGTTGTTCCCGATTCCACTAATTTAAGACGATGTATTTCACATTAGGTTAAGGTTATATTTATTTCGACGAAGCGCGTTTATACATTTTTGTTTGTTTCTTCGTTTATTATATCGACGCTCGTGCATGTACACAACAGTGGCGGCTCGTGGTTAAAAAATCCAGCGTTTACAATTATACTTACCCCCTCCCCATCATACATATGCGAAACATTTGTTTGTTTCAATCACAAAGTAACATTAATAAGATCAAAGTAATACAAATACAAGAACCAGGAGAAAAACTAAAAATTCGAAGTTAAATTATCGATCTAAGATAAAAAAAAAATGTAAATATTAAATCAAAATATTATACAATTAGTTCAAAATTAAAATTATAGATAACAAGTGTATATATCTTATTTAAATAAAAAATCCAGTCTGCAATGAGAAAACTTGAAATGTTCATTGTAAAATCTTTCACGATAGATAAAGGACGAGAAAAACCGGTTTTGCCGCATCATGTGTCTACTTCCAAGGACTCACGATTGCAACCAGCAGCAGTCACCAATCGAGCCCTATGTAAATTCTACACCCGTAATGGTATTAGGACAAAATCTTCATATAATGCCCTATATGGCTTTCCGATGTCTTAGGTTGCATCGAGCGTGCAACTCTACCAATCGTTGTAACAAGCATTTCAAAGGTACTTTTTTAAACTTTTTTTTATAATATATTTTACGGGAAATATAATTTATAATTCACTTATTTTCTTTAATCTCCATAAAATAATTAGTACTATTTGATTACATCATCAATTTTTACGCTATTCCAGATATTTCTGGTGTAAGCCGCCACCGGTATACACATAGTCGGATATTACACTAACTATTCTATTTGTTGTACATTTTACAATATAGAAGTGTAATATTGGAATGAATTGAAATTGAAATTATTGTTATTGCGCGATTACTGTTGTTTCCTAAATAATTTAGACTAGTGCCGTTATTATTATAATAAATAGTGTAAATGAGTATTTAAAAAATATATATATTAATGCGTTTTTAATTTGTTATTTTTATTCGTGATCAAAATTAATTGAAGCTAGTAGAATTTGCTGCTTGAATTTACTTAAAAATGTTTTATTAAATCTATCCTTGATATTTTTTTTTACTCGAATTTATAAGAAAACGGTTAATTTCTTTATAATATGTACACCTAGTTTCTCGTTTATTACCTAACGGAGAAAGTTTATCGAATTAAATACATATTCGGTTTTATTTAAATTTAAACAAAACAACGAAAAAAATAATAATAATAATAATAAACGCCCAATATTCGAGGGTGTGTATAAACGTGACAGTATGTTTTATTGATTAGTTTCGATCATTAGATGGATAAGAGCCCACGTTTTTCGCGATATTAACAATAATAATAATACACAACTTACCACACGTTCTCATGATACACGTGTTTCTGATAAGATCGAGATAGCTAATAAAATAAAAATACAACGATAAATTTCGTCTTGCAGCAAACAACAATAATGATAATAATTATAATGATAACGCAATACACGTATAATTTCACGCAACTAATCTATTTTCTGTTCGTTTGCTATCGTCCATTTCGTTAGAAATGTTTTTTTTTTCCCCCGAAATTTCTGTATACAAATTGTGATGTTCAAGTTTAGGTGTTCTTTATTTATAAGGTAGGCTATTAACGAACGTCGAAAAAAAAACAATTATACATTATATCGATGTATCAAAGGTTTCATTACTCCCGTCGACACACCCTTCTTCGATTAGATCAGACTTTGACACTTTTATGTATACTCACACATTTTTATATACACATGACATATACATAAATAGAGATTTTTTGTATGTGCTTGTGTGTGTGTATACGTGTCTTTAATTATAAATTCTCCGTCAATTAAGGCTCCATTTAGACGGAAAGAAAATTAACCGATGAGATAAATTGTTGCCCTAAATTTAAAAAAAAAGTAACATTGCAGCATTATTGTGAAACGGTAATTATTAGTTAATAATTATGACGCTGATATCGAACGTTGTTAATGTATCATTATTATGAGGGTTATTTTCATTCTCTTTATTGTCATTATTATTGTGTTTAGTCTATTATCTATTATTATTATTATTATTATTATTATTATTATTATTATGCTGATTTTTCTTTATCTAATTAGATAGGTAATTAAAAGTAAGCTACTCACCGAGTACAGACAGCTACACTAATTTTTAACCGCATCTTTTCCGAGTACTTTGGAGACAATATCGCAGATTTTTGCATTTCTAAGTTATTACCAGTTTCATCATCATCATCATCATCAAGTTGCATCTACAGCTTAATCTTAACACATCTGACGGGTCCCCTCCTACAAAATCCTCCTTAAACAATATCTCTTCACAACATAACTTCAGGGAACCTAACGCTGCCTTACATAGAGGCGCTTCCTTTGCCTCATTTTCCTCTGATTCTAATTCCGATACCAATAAACTTCCTCATCCCAGTAAACAAAGTAAAGTCCGTATCGTCCACTCTGCTCCTTCTAGACCTTCCGAAATTAAATCGCAACCTACATCAACTCGTATCAAACAACTCAAAAATTAAAGTATACACCCTTAATGCTAACTCACCCCTTTTAACCTTCCAATCTCTTCCTCTCTCTATTTATCCATTTGGAGATTTATGTTCATATGTATATATGTATGTGTGTGTGTGTGTGCGCGCGTGTGTATGTATGTGTGGGTGTGTGTAAAAGCTACACTATTCATATGGGTGTGTGCGTCCACATGTACATATGTATATGTGTGTGTAGTACATGCGTGCATGTATGTTATATATCTCATTTTTCTCTTACTCTACCATTCTACCCATCTTACCCTTCGATCACTTCTATTCTCACCTTTAAGCATTGCTCAACACCATATTTTTGGTTTGAATCATGCCATTCCACGTATCTACATTAGCTCCATTTTTCCCTATATATCACTGCTCCTTACTTCTCCCATTGTTGATGATTAAGATTCTGCAATGGAATGCTCATAGCCTACCTTGCAACAAACCAAACCTAGAAATATTTTTATGAGACAAGAACTTTGACATTTTACTTATCTCTGAAACGTGGTTATCTCCATCCACAGGTTTTTCCATCCCTGGATTTTCAATCTACAGACAGGATAGGGTCGACGGTTATGGCGGTACTGCCATGCTGGTTAAGCAACGCATTCCACATCATCTTCTTCCCGACCATTTCGTTAACTACTCAAATCAGTTGCATAACATCAACTCAATAGGAATCGCCGTTACTATCAATAATACTACAGTCAATATACTGTCCATATATGTGCCTCCCCTACACAGAATCAATGTGCGAGCTTTCGGAGCAGCCATTGAGTCTTTAGCCTCGACACATCTCATTATTGGGGGCGATTTTAACGCTCACCACCCCTGCTGGGGCTGTAGTTCATTTAATTTTAATGGTACAGCCGTTTTGCAAATTGCCGATCAATATTCACTGAATATTCTAAACAACGGGACTCACACCACACTTCCTACTCCTCAATTCTCATCCAGTGCCATTGATCTCACCCTCTGTTCTCCCATCTTATCTTTTTCATGCAACTGGTCGGTCATCCCCTTCTATCTGGGTAGTGATCATTTGCCAGTTTGTATTTACCTCCATCACCCCAGTGGGGATACTACTTCATCTTCTACCCCTTCCTCTATCCCGCACACCAAAAAAATCAATTATGATTTATTCTCTTCCATTGCTGACAATCTTTTCTTCAGCTTTCCATCAAATCTTTCCTCCCCCGAAGTATATGATCTCTTTCTATCCATCATCCATGATTCATTTTCCGCCTCCACTTGTAATAATTCCATTTACCTAGGTAAGAAACTTCCCGTCAGATGGTGGATGAAGCAATGTTCCTTCCAGATAAACAAAAGGAATCAGGCATTCTGCATCTTTCAGAAAAATAAAACTGTATCCAATTTTATCGAATTTAGGAAGATCAATTCCCAAACCCGCCGGTTATTAAATCAGACTAAATGGGATTCCTGAAGACGATTCTGCTCATCTTTTAACAGATCCACACCATTATCCAAAATCTGGGAAAAATGTAAAGCGTTTAAACATCGAGCTCTTTCTGCTTCTACTCCTTCTACTGATCACAAACATTGGTTTGACGAATTTGTCAACCGCATTTCTCCTCTGTATGTACCTTCATTTCATCAAACCAACCCTTTCCATTTCACATCTGCTTCCTCTTCAAACATGTTGGATATGCCTATCACGATTAGAGAGCTCACACATATATTAGAAAATAAACTGCCCCAGGCCCTGATTTAATATCATATAAAATGCTTCAAGCTTTGTCAACCTGTTCTTTGAATTTCCTTTCCCAAATGTTCTCCAAATTTCTACAAGAAAACTTTATTCCTCAAGACTGGCTAACTTTCAATATTACCCCTGTTGACAAATCTTCAAAACCCAAACATTTGGCTACTTCATACCGCCCCATTGCTCTAGCTTCCTGCGTTCGAAAACTTCTTGAATCTGTCATCTGCTATCGTTTAGAGTGGTGGTTGGAAAATAATAATATTCTCTCTAATTTTATTTATGGCTTCCGCCCCAATATTCAACTGCTGATTGTCTCTCCTTTCTGACATCCAACATATACAAAATATATATAGATAAAGGTTTCTTGTTAGCCACATTTCTGGATCTCACCGCAGCTTTCGATAACGTCAACATCAGCTTACTGCACCAACGCCTCTTATCACTTAGTATAACACATAATCTCGCAGCTTATATTTGTAACCTATTTAAAATCAAACATTTACACTTCTGGCACCCTACACTCCAACATCCGCTTCACAGCACTACTTACACTGGTCTCGCACAAGGTTCTGTTCTTAGTCCCATTTTATTTAATATCTATATTATGCACGATTTAAAACCTCCGCTTCCCCATTCATCTCATCTCATCTCCTATGTGGACGATCTGGTCCTCTTTCAACATAGCAATAATCTTGACCTTATTACACAATATTTAACACATGATATCATAACTTTAAGTAACCGTTTCAAATTTTCCGATCTTTCCACTAATCCCAGCAAATCTGCAGCAATCGTGTTTTCCCTCAATCGGCCTACCTATTCTCCTCAATATATTCCGTTTTATAATGACCACATTGCTATAGTAACGCAATTCACCTACTTAGGACTGACTTTAGATCAAAAACTTACTTGGAAGCCGCATATAGACTTCCTTATTTTGGTCACCCTACAATCCTCTAATATCTTAAGATCCCTCTCCTCAACTGTCTGGGGTGGAGATCCCGTTTCTCTCTGCATTCTATATATTTCCTTAATTCGTTCCAAAATTGACTACTGCTCCTTCCTGTATGGTAATGCCTCCCGTCACCACTTAACCAAATTGGATAAAATACAAAACCTCTGTATGCGCTTAATTTTAGGCTCTCTTTGCTCTACTCCTATTTCATTTCTTTCCTCCGAGTCTCATATTGTTCCTCTCTCCCTCCAACGTAAAAATTTAGCCTTCCGATTTATCTCGAAATCTCTCAATAAACAAGTTAGTTCCTTCACTTCCAATTTTTTAAAAATTTTCATAAAATGGCGTTTCAATCGCTCCCATATTCCACTACTCTCCACTGCAGCTTATAAATACTGGATGTACAAGTATCTTATCCTTCCATCTCGTCCCTCAATTTACTTTACTAATTCATATCATGTCAATCTTTTTAACATCTCCATTGACACCTCCTCCTTCTCCTCCATCATATCTTCCCATCCTGATCTTAATGCTTTCACACAAAATTACTGGCCTAATCATGTACATGTATTTTCAGATGGATCCAAATTTCCCGGTCGGTCCATTATGGGAGCATTCTATATACCGCAATATAATATCTTCAAATCATTCATTTTTCCTCAGTTCAATTCAATTTTCACTGCCGAGGGCCTAAGCATCCTTAATACTCTGCAATTCTTATCACATTTAGATCACCATTCCTCCTCCCTATACTTAATCTTATCCGACTCCCTAAGTTTTCTCCTCGCATTGAAGCATTCCTCCTTTCAACCTAATTCCAATTATCTTCCCTTTGCAGTGCGACAATTGACTTATTTACTATTCAACCGCGGCATCTTAATATCATACGTCTGGATTCCTGGTCATTCTGGAATTCATGGCAATGAGGTTGCCGACACTCTGGCCAAGGAAGCCATTTCCTTCAGCTCTCTGGTGCCAGCAATTTCCACCACAGACCTGATATCTCTTGCCAACATGGATATATCCTACAAGTGGTCATCGTGGCTAGTTAGTTCTTCCACCCCTAGATATTATCTGGCCACATCACCTACTGGTACTTCAATTTGTCCAACATACACCTCAACTTCCGAAAATTTATTACAACCATCACCCGTTTACGTTCTGGACACAATCGTCTTCCGGCTCACATGTTTTGTATTGGGATTTCCAGTTCCTCATATTGTTCCCATCCAGCTGATTCACAAATTATCGCCGATGAAAACCACATTCTTTTCAATTGCAGTTTTCACATACCTGAACAACTCGCACTCCTGAATTCCTTAATATCCATCAGTTATCGTCCTCCTTTCTCTATCACTTCCTTAATTTTTTCTAATGACTCCTGTGTTTTCCTTCTTCTTTACAAATTCCTAACCAATTGTAATATCAATATATAATAACTATTTATCAACACGTTAGTGGGTTGTGATTGCTCCTCAGTAGTGCCCAAAAAATAAAAAAAAAATAAAAAAAAAACCCTCTTCCCAAAGTTTATAGCCTATATATTTCAATTTCCTTTTCGTGATATCTTGTACTATTATCAGCCTGTCTATGTTGCATTGCTTTTTGTTGGAAATGAAATCCTTCCATGATATCCTTAACAATCATCGATAAGTCCACATTTCGAGTGCGTCCAACATCTTTTTGCATTTGGCGTAAATAATCCACGCTTCGGCCGCATATTTGAGCAACACGTAACATTGCAAAATTATTTTCCTTAGCTCCATCGACAACTTTCTGTTCTTCAAAACGCTTTCCAGATTCATGAAAGCTTGTTTTGCCACTGCAATTCTTGCTCTTATTTTTTTTGTATACCTTCCATCATTTGTAATTATTGCTCCCAAATATTTAAATTGGGTTACACTTTCTATCCATTCGTTGTCAATTTTTATTTTCATTTTCAGTTTATAAGGATGAAATTTTAAGTATTTCAGCAGTATATGACGAATAGATAACCTCGACAGGTTTAAAGAAGCAGCATGATGATGAATAGAGCCATCTGGGACTCCGAATGATCACTGCCCGAACTAGATCGATGTTTGTGGCAGTAGAATCAGCTTTTGTTTTTTCCCAGGAGGACGTTTTTCATCGGTTGCAGAAGCTGTTCCTCGAAAGTTTTCAATTTACCTTAAAATTGAATCGCGTGATGATTTTCGAAAATTTCGTTTTTGCACTGTCGTGATCGATTTGCACCCAAAATAACGTTTCACGCATGACGCGCGTTCCTTCTCGTTATACGATGATATAATAAGTGAAACTGGATAAAAATAAATCTCTCGTATGTACACTAAACGTGAAGCACGCGGTTTCCGTTGTAGCAGTATTACCAACTGCGCTATTCAAAAAATAAAACCGTCCGTCTTGTCTGGGTCACACTGTATTATTATTATTCTTTAGTTGTCATACGCAATTTTGTGCATAGACGGTTAATGACGGAGAAAATCGTGTGCTACACGATATTTTCGAAATTCTAACCAAATTTCACACTAGCGGTAGGCGTAAAACTTTTTACTGAATCGATTCTTGTGATGCTGTTCATCTAAAAGAACAGGTTTAATTCTCGAAAGTCGATTTGAGAGTTAATTCCAAGTATCCGTTTCTGATTGATCGATTAGTACAGATCTGATCTCGCCTATTTGTTTTGTTACAGTGACTTGTTCTTTTATAAACGTTCATTACTTTCTTATTCACTATAGCCGGAGAGTCGGTTTGGAACCACTCATTATGAGGAATCTCCTCTAATTATTTTTTCATGTATTTGTGTTAATGAGATGTGTTAAATACATCCAAAAACTTATGTACGGAAATACCAGAATAAACTCGATTTTATACGAATCCAAAGAATATTCGCTCATTCGCGATGATTACACGACGAATCTGTTATCAAAAGAACAGATTTTTAATTACTCGAGAGTCAAATTAATCAACTCAGTTTGAAGAGCGACTCTTTAAAACCAACTTACTCGCGAGTTACTCATCTCTATTTCACACGCTTGTACATTGACCGATTTTACAGTGTACGTTTATCGCTTCTTGCGCATATAACAGAATGAAATGAACGCAGTAACATTGTATAAATATATTTCTCGCGTTTAGATTTAATTTATTATACGTTAATAAAAAATTATTTATTCTGGGGAAAGTTATCTTTGTAGAAAGAACGTCTTCTTTTGACTTTAATTTCTGGGTTGGATTTATCTGATAAATAGCTTCCAAGGTACTTATCACAACCTTTAATTGTGTTGTTGTCGTGATCTTTCCCGCTCATTACCACGTATTTCGTTTTCTGTACATTTAGTATGTATTTTTTTTTTTTTTTTCAGTGGAATTAATATTTTCCAATATGGTTTTTTAAATCTTGACGTGACTCTGCCAAGAGAAACGTATTGGATATTTTAATTTTCATTAATTATTTTATTATTTTGTTAGTTTTTCTCTAATCTAACTGGATAAGTGTAATTATTATGTTGCATTTATACAAATTATTCAATATCAATTGTTCACTTCGTTTGCTGATATGGCACATATACGAACGTTATTCATTTCTATGGACATTCGTTTATTATTATTTATCGATTAATAATCAGTAACAGTTGATGGAAATGAAAATTTGGTTCCTAATTATATTAATGGTTACTTTCGATAGAGTGGTAACAATATAACAGACCATTGTAGCACAGAAACCGTAGTTATTGAAAGTGAGCAATTAATTACGGGTTCACTCGCTTCCCTGAATTCTACAGTGGATGGTATTAAAAAGTCGATATTGTCATTACATAATTAACGTTTTTTAAGTCATGATAAAGTTTCGATAGATCAAACATAATATGAAGTTCCTTTTAGCTTAACACAAAACCCCTTAATGAATCTGTTAAATCTGATAAATTTCCTGAAATACTAAAATTAGGAATTAGTGTATACAAATGGTGTCGGAACGGGTGTAACAAATTATAGACCGGTTTTCGGTGGACAAAGAAACTAATGGAATGGTTTTTGGCATGTTGAAAGAGGTAAACTTCGAGATCGTATACACATTTGAATGATGATTTCAAGAATTTTTTCGGAAACAGAAGAGTCCTGCGTCATAAATATCAATTGGGAACAATTGGGAGAGAGACCTTCATTGGGAAGGAGCAAGAAAGAAAGTATTTTCAATTTATTTAGGCTTAGTTGTATATTACATTGAAATTCTCTATGTAAAATCGCCTATGCGCAACATTACATGAATGGCAGATTAAATATTTACGCAAATTGTACACGGTTCTATTGCATTTATTCAACTCGTACACACTGATCCACAAGAATTGATCGAATTCACTCGGAAACCATTAAGCAAAAAACCAAAATGAAGAAATTGTGCCAATCATATGGAATTTACTATGTTTAATTATATAGGTGCATGGTATTTATGTCTATATATCTTATATTCTTGGGTGGGAGGCCTTCGACCGACATTTGGCGAAATATAAGCTATATTTATTTATTTATTTATTTATATATGCATACACGACACACACATTGTAATCACAAATGCCAATACGTTTATACATCCGCATATGTAATATTAATTTTGACGTATACGTGCAAACGTACATACAAATCAGCATGAATTACTATGCAACGGTATAGTCACAATATTCAAAACAAGCTAGCCTCTACAATTAACATTCTTCTCCAATGAAAAATATTTTGAATTTTTGTATTTAACAATTTTTCATTATGTTACTTTATTTTCGTGTTTTTTTTTTTGTTTTTTTTTTTTAATGGTCCAGTTATAACACTCTTTGACCAGTCTAGTTCTAAATTCTTAATTTATAATATAATTTGTATACATATGTCTATTAAATACAAATCTTGTTATCTTTAATAAATTTATATAGCATTTTTGCCGCAGGAGAACGTGGTTCTGCTAGTATTTCATTAATTGCAAATGGGAATGTTCCATACTGTGCAAGGCACACCGAAAAAAAAAGGTTCACGACCTTCTACACAGCTTGGACAGGTCCAAATGAGATGTGTCAACGATCCCTCTTCTTGTCCGCATAATTGACAAAGACTCGAATCAATAATATTCATTCTAGCTAGATGGTCTGTAGTTCGCGTATGACCCGTTCTAATTCTTAACATGGTTTTAATATAGCAGCTTTTCAAGTTATCAATTTGATACCAAAGTACATTTGGAATATTCGGCTGTATATTATGATAATTTTTTCCTTTGGTTATAAATAACAATTTATACTTCTTTTTCCGCGCATCGTACGCTTTTAATCCACGTAATATATTCCGTCCATTCAATCGGTTTGTCTTCTATATCATATATCCGACCTCTTGTTAATGTGTCTACTACTTCATTTCCGAGTATGCCTGTGTGTGAAGGTATCCACTTGAAGTGTATCTCGTTTTCTTGTTTCTTTAAGTTCACTATTATTTTCCTAATCTGGCAAGATATATGATTCAACTTCTTTTCGTTTCTTACTTGTAATTGTTGTAATGCACTCATGGAGTCACTAACGATTAGTATTTTTTTTCGTGTTATTAATTACTTAAATTTCCGTACGAGATCGAAAACTTTTCTTATGTGACAATAACTTAAAATAAAAAACCGCAGCAATTATTGATGTTTATCACGAAACTTTCAAAACTATCTTATTCTGATAGAGAAAGAATTTTTTAACACTTTTTTCCGGCGCTTGTAATTTTAAAAACTATTTTCAATATCGTGTGGTAAATAATTATATAATAAAATAAACTGATTGTATCCTAGTATAAAATTTATTAAATCGTGGTAGTTTAATTTTTTCATTCTCAGCTGTTCTCGCTTTCCCAGTAAAAACTGATATCTCAAATTTTGAGTTGTTTCCCCTCCCCCCAGAAAAATGTCAATAAGCTGCAATCTTGTATGTTTCTTTAACCATTAAGTGTATATATATAATTTGCTAAATTAAGGCTTCCTGTAGTTAGGTCACATTTTGAGGTTAGCTTCAATAATACTAATAATTCATTTATTCATTTATTATATATATATTATATATATAGGATCTGTAAGTTTGAATATGAACGTGAATTTTATTACTCGTAACAAATTAAGAGAAACAAACTTAAATTTATAGTAAATATGAAGAGTTTTGTACGTTACACTATCTGTTTTTTAAAATTATGTCTGTAGCAGGGCCGTCTTATACGCGTAATGAAGGGAGGCTTCCTTGAGTGATAAATAGGAGTGAAAATAATACAAAGTTAACAAATAAAAACTTATTTTTTATACAAAATACAGGTTGTACAAGTAATTACAAAATAATATAAACGAATATAAAGAATAATAGAAATTAATTATAAAATAATAGAAAACTGATTTTATTTTATTAAATTTTTTTCAGTACTTTTATTTTACAATTAGTTTATTGCTTTTTCCCCCTGCGAAATCAGATCAATAAAAATTTTATCTAAGATGTCAGATTTAATTTACATTATTGCTAAATAATTTAATCGATCGTTGAACATTGTGATTCTCATTTTCTTTTTTCATTTTTTTAATGCAGAAAATGACCTCTACTCAGTACGATCAGTGAGGACTGGTAGATAAAATAATATTATTAAGATAGGAGTCTAATAAGATTTTGTTGAAAACAGATTCATAATTGTTACTTGAAGGCGTGTAAATAATATTTTAGTAAAAAAAAATGAAGAATTTTTTGTTCAAATAAAAATTGGTTAAACGTTTTGGAAATCTTTTATTTTTGACTTATTAAAATAGTCCGATTTTTTGAAAGAAAAATTAGTAATAATTTCATTTATCATTCGACTCTATTTTAACAATATTATTTTTCTTAATAACGTTAGAAATGAAAAAGCTTATTGCGTTTATTTTTGTTTTTCGACGAAACTGTCTTTTAAAATAAAATAAAACGAATGTATTTTACGATTCGAAAAGATTGACTTCCAAATTGTTATTTTCGGCCTAAGACCTCCTGGTGTTTAAAGATGGCCCTGATCTGTAGTTCTTCCTTAATGAGATTTATATAAATAAATAAAATAACACTATTTATATCGAATCGCAATTATTTATATTTATAAACACAGTCAGCTCTAGTTCTGCTAGCTAACATGGAGCGTATAAAAAGATACGTGTAATTTTAGTAATATAAAGAACGTATTGTTTTATAGAAAATAAAAGAGCTGATCTTTCCAATTTTTTCGACCGCCTAATATGTAATAAGTTTTTTCTAACTTCTTCCTAAAACTGGTTAAAAAACAAATACCCGAATTCGAAACAGTTCTTTAATTTATCGAGAGTTGAGTTTTTAAAATGTCGACTGTGTTTATAAATATAAAATATAATTGCGATACTTCGTAAAGATGTATTTTTTTTTTTTATTTTACTTAATTTACTTTTTATATAATTATTTTCACGATTACGTTAATTCATCGTACGTCTTATAAAATGTTACACAACAAAAATTACCTATTAACGAAATCGGAGAACAACATATTTATTTGTTGTTATTAAAACTATGCAACGTTTTGTGCAGAGAACAAAGGTAACGATTATATTTCGCGTCATGACAACGACGGGTCATGCCAACGTAATAACGGATGTTTGTTGTTCTTTATTCGTTCTTTTTATAAAACTTACAAAAAAAAAATGTACACATATTTTAAAAAAGGCAAAATTATTACGAAATTGGAGGCGTGGTGTATCGCGTAATTATTTTTTGCTTTTATATTATTATTATTATTATTACTGTTATTATTTTAGTGCTATTTACGTAAATACTATATTTATCTCGAGACAATTATTTCTTTATTTATGCGTAATGTTCGTCAGAATTTATTCTCGTCTGTGTTAATGTCGAATACATTTTATACGATTTAAGATTAATCGACTGCGTACGTCAATATTTTATCATCGTAAAGGTCAAAAACAGACACACCCACATTTCCAAGAATTAGTTTTCCCCACATGATGTAAAAATTTGTTATTTTTCTCGTTCTTTTTTAATCAACGAACCGCGGTTTACACTTGAAAGATAAACTCGAATTAAAAAGGTCAAAGTTTTCTGCGAATCAGGTTAAAATTATGATAGATTGAAGAAACAAAAAAAAATTTTCATACGTCATCTTAGTCGATTACAAAATGGGTATATCCTTATTTCGCAAATATCGGTGAATTCGTACGCTTCTTATAAATTTATTCGGCAATAATTTTATTCGAACTCGATTGAAAGTTTAACATCCTTATGAAGAATTTCGAATTCGAATCTTGAAAAGTGTAAAAAGCTTGGAATGTAGTGATTTAAAAAAAAAAATAAAAATAAATAAACAATAAAAAACAAAGGAAATAATTAATTTTTTTTCTTTATGCAAAATCACGACGGCTGTTAAGCCGTTATCGAGTGAATATAAAAAATATAAATTATAAAAATATACACGAATTTATAAAAGAATGATAGTGAATGCGGTAAACAACGCAGTCAACCAATATAAAATTTATATATAAATAAACACACAATAGCAAATAAAATTAAAATAAATAAAAACATTCCACAATACAAAAATTTATACAAAAACTACAATAGCGAGTGAAATAAAAATAATACAAAATAAATAATATTAACCGAAATTATAAAATTTTACGCACATCGAAATATTAAAAAAAAAAAAAAAAACTTCTAGAAAAAATGGAAATAACAAAAGAAATATATATAAATAATTTATTAAATTCGATGATAAATTTTGATGAAGAATTAGTTCTAAGAAGTATATTGTAAATTTAATTTTTTTTTAAATTATTTTTACTATTTTAATTTTACTGGTCATTGTGTTTTTGTCTACGTAAAACATTTTATATTACTGGATGTTTTTATTTATCTTTATTTTACTATTGTTGTTTATATATAAATTTTAAATTGTTAAATGTTTTTATTTATTTTTTTATTTTTTTTATTATTTTTTTTAAATGGGGGCGCCTTTACAGCTTACCCAACGTGATACTGTGGGTATCTACATCTTAATCAAGCATGCTGACTTCTCTAAAAACGTCGCTATATGGGGCGACAATTGTAGGTTATCCAGATGTAAAAGGGACGATACATTATACGGAGGTGTAATACTCGAAGAACGTAATAAGATAAGGTAAAGCTCCGAGCGCAACGGTGCTACAGCAGAACATTCAAAAAAGACATGATCAGGACTGCAGGCTACCTGTTCAGAATGGAGGGGACAGAAGAGACTTTCTCTAAGCTGCATACGGAAAAAACGGTCAGGCAACAAATGATGTCCGAATCGCAATCTGCCGATGAGTACAATCCCCTTACGAGACTAATCTTTTTAAAAAGATAGAACCACGGGAGTTTGGGCAGAGACGGCTGGAAGTGATAGTAATAAGTGAGAGGTGATTGACTAATGCTCTTAGTGTACATTAGCTCAAAGAGAATGATATCTTTGTGAGTTAATAAGGAGAGCTCTACACCACTAGTACGCGTCTTTAGCCAATGAGTCAACAAATTCGTTGTCTGGAATACCTCTATGATCCGGCACCCACAAGAAGGACACCGATATTCCCACACGTTCCAAATTATTAAGTTTTAGCAAAACTAAACCAATTAATGTATCTGACACTACGTTTATTGTCTGCAGCCGTTAACATGGTTTTTGGAATCGGTAATAATAAGGTAATTCACGTGAAGATTTAAGTCCAGTAGAATTGACAAGACTTGTAGTACTGCTACACATTCTGCAGTAAATACTGAACATTCTTGGCATAATTTGTACATGTTACTAATATTGATGGAATGAACACTGCTGCTCTCGTTCCTCGAGTTGACTTGGATCCATCCGTGTAAACAAGGGTGTGTAGTGGAAACATTTCTGAGATAATACTATTGAAAGTGGCACGGATTAGTGTAGAAGGATACAGACTACAGTTTTCAGGGAAAAAGGATGAATTTTGTTTGTTAAAGAAGTAAAAATATGGTACCATAAATTGAAAAGGAGCTTCGAAACTCCTCCAACCTTGTTATAACGAAACAGAGCAGGGGCATTTTTCTATTTGAAAAACGCCAGTTAGAATGGATATGACTGAACATGTTAAACAAAGGGAAGCGATCATTATTCATCCTACATATCAACAGTTTCAGGGCTAAATAACTCCGTCTAAGTTGTAAGGGTGGAACTTTGCACTCTGCCATTAGTGCTGATACCGGAGTGTTTGAAAAATACTTATTGCCCCACACATTAGATTTATTACTTGTATTTTTATTACCGCTACTAGTACTATTACCATTATTACTATTATTTCGGTTATAATTACCCTTACTGTAGTGGCGACCGGAAGGACCTGAGTCATTGCTGCTTCTTCGTTTAAATGAACTAGATCTGGATCGTAATTCAGGAAAATTTTGATTATTTGTAATTTCAGCAAAGGAAAAAGCAGGGGTGACCACCGCCCCTTTATTAAGTAATTTTGCCTCAGAAAATGATACATTTTCTATTGTCATAATTTTTTGAATTTTAATCTGTTCTTGATAAAATGGGCAGATACGATCAAAGGCTGAATGATTACCCTTACACCTAGTGCAGAATAAAGAAGAGGGAGGGCTTTCACGACTTGTTTGGCACTCTGAAGATTTGTGGTTTGAGGGACAAAAGGCGCAATTAGGTTTACTACGGCAAAGCTTACTGATATGTCCAAATCTGAGACAATTATTACACATTTTAGGTCTCCTGGTACTAGGCTCGACTCTGCAAGAATAGTAATCAAAGAACCGAACTGACTCAGGCAGTATATTTCCACGGAATTTGATTTCAATTAGTGGGATCGGGGAGAAAGAACCATCATGGTTCCTTTTATTTAGTCTACGAATATCTTCAATTTTAAAGCTTGCAATGCAAGAAGTTGGTTGGGACGTTTCTCACAATGCCAAAATGGAAAAGCAACGTTTGCGGGATAAAACAACGAATATTGAGCTCCTTATGAATATTCTCTGATAGTAAAAACATATTCGCCTCGATAATCGTGTTAAAAACTAATCTAACTTGATTTTTGTCACTCCTAGTCATTGATTTCAAGCCCTTTACTTTATTATGTAATAATTTTGCTAAAAACGTAGGGTGTAGGTTTCCTATGTTGTTAATGTTTCCCTCTATCAGAACTACAGCAAAGCCCTGAAAATCACTCGGGAAAACACGTACAGACGGGGAAGACATTTTCTACTGAAGAATTACGTGTATCGCACAAAACGTCTGAAATAATTTGTAAATTTGGTTCTACTCGACTATTATTATGTACTGCTGTAATTTCATCCATAACGGTATCGGAAGAATCGCTAAATTTCACAAAATTATTTTGTTCACTAACGTTATTAATATTACTACGACCAGTACTCATACGAACGCTGCTATCACCAATATTATTATTAGTATTTGTATCGTTATTATTATTAATACTTTGATTAATATTTCTGTTATTACCATTATTATTGTGACTATTACTACCAGCATTATTATTATTCCAATTTTTATTATTACTATTATCATTATTACTACTTTTTTTTTTTGTAATAACAATCATATATTTTGGTAAAATTGTATGCATAAAGGTGCAAAGGACCGGAGGAGAATTATATATCAATTAAACTACAGATATATCGACTGTATATTCGTAAATAAATAAATAAGTATTTCAAACTTGTGTGTGAGGTCCTTTGCAAGTGTACTTATATTTATTGGCAACAGTTAGGATGACATAACATAGTCCCAACAATTACCATGCAGTATATCATATGTACAAACTTAAGACTAAAGAATATTATAAATTATTTTATATTAAAAAATGGGGAAAAAATCTTTATATAAATAATTACAATTGTTGCAAACATTTATCGTTATATTTACAAACTTAATTTTTAAACATGTAATGAGTGCAGCAGTATCAGAAGATTGATCAGTTGCTCCAGATATTGGTTTCACGGTTGAATTAGTTTTATTAATTTTTTTTATTTATTTTTTATTTTTTACTTTTGTAAGATAAGAGCTAGCTCATGATATTAAATTTATGTCGCATTGCACTTTCAGAGAACTTGAGGAATGCTGAATGATTATTGCTGTTTAAATGAAGGGACTGCATGTTTCCTACTTTATACTTAAGTCGCTGATTAGCAAAAGCAGGACATTCATAGATAAAATGTTCAAGGTCATCTATAATATCTCCCGAACAGCAGGTATATCCTGAAACATTAACTAGATGGAACCTGTATAAATAAGCTGCAACTTGCCATGGCCAGATAAGACCTGAGAGCTGTAGAAGTTAATATTTAACTTCTTCAATTTCATTCTGTTAGTGACATTAGGGAAGAATTGGTATGTTTCCTTCCTGTGATGTCAGCATCCCACCTCCTTTGCCATTCTGTCAAAAGCACTTTGGAAACATGCTTTTTAAACAGGTTCATTGGAATTGTATGTTGAAGAGCTTATAGCATGTTATTATCCACAAATTTAAGGGTTGTTAACAAATTCAAGTCACCCAGTATACAAAATTCACTTGTGACTGCTCTGCCTGCAATATATAGATCTAATGGGAGGACACCACTAATGACACAAGCAGCTGAGGTGGGAGCAGTTCGATACAAAAATGACATACTAAGAAGAAATTTTCTCTGTTGTTTATTCACATTTTTAAAACATTCGGTGTGATATATGTAGCAGCCCCATAACCATAGAGAGACTGAATTAATCCCTTATATAAAATAAGTCTCTGTGTATAATTGAGACCCCAAGTATTATATTGCAATCGACTCATGTTTCTAAAAAGTACATCACATCTTGAATGAATATGGTTGTGATGAGGTATAAATGTGAGCTTATCATCAATCAGAATTCCTAGATATTTTAAGATGGCTGTGTGCTCAATAGCGTGGCCAGAAATAAGCTTCAATTTTTTAATTATGTCTGTAATCTTTTTGTTGCCAAAAACAGTAAATCTGCATTTTGGTGCAGAAAATGTCAGTCCAAAATTTGTGGTGGTAGCCTCAAGAAATTCAATTATCATTCTTATTTGTTCAAAATCATAATACTTAGTGACCTTAAAAATGAGACAGAGGTCATCAGCATACAAGATTAACTCACAATTGTTATTTAGGAGTTTACAGAAATCCTCTACCTTATAATGAACATCGGAATACAGTAAATTCCATAGTGTAGGTCCCAGTACAGAACCTTGTGGAACTCCACAACTAGTTTTCCTTGAGTTACTTGCATCTCCAATGCTGAGGTGAGCAACCCTATCTTGAAAATAGCTTACTAGCACATTAATTAAGTATGGATTGAATTTGTAATTTTTAATTATATCAAAAATTGCAGACCACTTACAGTTATCAAATGCGCCTGCAATATCAAATGAGAAAACAACTGCAGTCATCCCTGCATTCAGTGTATTTCTGACTGCGTGTACTAATTTATAAACAGCAGTTTCAGCAGAGTGCCTTGCACGAAACCCAAATTGATTGCCATGTAATAAACACTGTTCATTTATTTTGGATAGCACTAGATGGTTAACAACTTTCTCAAAAGATTGGGCGATAAGCAGTGATATCAGAAGATATCTTTCCAGGTTTAGAGAGTAATTTCAATTCAGCTGTTTTCCAGCATTTGGGGAAGACTTGAAGATCTATGCATTTTCGGATAAGTGATGGGAAAAGTTCCTTAAATTTCAGGTTGAGTTGTTTAATTACCTTATTGTTTATTTTATCAGGAGAGGTTGCCTTTTTGTTTTTAAGCATTTTAATTATGTCATTAACAACTTGACTACCGACCTCTGGAGGATGCATCCCAGATGTTGGTACAGATATAGGTGGTGTATCAAGTTTATTAGGCAGAAAATGTTTTAAGAAAGCATTACATTTTTCATAATCATCACTAATTGTTTGCTGAGCAGAGACTATGTTGAGGATACTAACTTTTGGATTTTTTTTATCAATTATTTTATATGGTTTACCCCATGCAGTACTTTCACTCACAAAGGTCTTCCATTGTTGTAATTTTTCCCTAACTATTTCATGTTTATACTCAACATTCAATTGCTTAAGTGTATTGTTAATATAGAAAAGTTTAACTGAATTTCTACATTTAGTCTTCTTTTTGCAAACTAGATTAATTTTATTTTTAATTAGCTCCAACTTATTAGTCCACCAATCACAGGTTGATATTAATGCTGGACTCTGACATCTATGAATAGTCCTACTGAGGTATGCATTCAGTTTACTGATGTGTTTCTCTATCATTAGACTAGAATTACATTTATTGATATTTTCTTGCAGTGTTGTAATATAGTTTTTATCCAGAATTTTGTTAAATTTAGAAATATCTAGTTTAGTGAAGATCATACCTGGTGCCTTTTCAAAATTATAGGACACTGAGAATAAAATATTTTTATGAAAAGCAAGGTCAAATTGTTTTATTTGGAAGCTTACTAATTGTGTAATGCCAGCAGACACCAGCAGATAATCTATGATGCTCTTTCCATTATGATTGCTAAAAGTTGGTGACTTATCATTTTTAATGACAAGATTATTGCTATACATCAGATCCTGTAACAACAGTGAATTTTGACTTGGTCTGACTTTAGGCTCCAATTGAGGTAGTCTAATATTTAAATCACCAACTAATATTACAGCAAAATTTGGAAAAAGTTTTATAATGTGATCAATATTATTTATTATAGTGTTCCTAGGTTTATTTGGGGATAAGTAACAGGATATTAGAATAAATCTTCCAATATTAAGAGCTATAGTATTGTGTTTAGTTATTAATAACTTATGAAGAATACAATCCTTAATAATAATAGCTGTCCTATCATTGATATATGTTACATAGCCATGATTTATGGAAATAGAGTTGTTAACTAAATGTGGTTCTGGATGTCTATATTTTCATTATAAAATGTCCGTAAGAAAATTAATTGAGTTGCTTTGCAATTATCAACATTAATATATGAGAACCTGACCCAAAATTTATATTAGATTTTAGATTCTCATAGCTCCTGACATACATAGGACAATTTTTACTACTTGCAACATGATCAATCTCTGCAGCATACTTGTCTAATATACTTAAATTAGTTAACTTATCATCTAAATTACCTTTATCAAAATTTCTAATTTTATGGCATGCATAATTGGAACATATTTTTAAATTATTACAATGTTTTACAAAATTTATATAAATATTGCTAGACTTATAATATTTTTCAGGATGACCAAACTTTTGACATTTTGAGTACCTGCGTGGATTTATTGCATCAACAAATGACAATGACTCCCACTTGATATGAAGCTTCCCAAGTTTAATTACTTTTTGGTATTGTTCAGGATGAAGTTGTATATATGTCCTGGAAGCGCGATGTGTAGTTATTTTAGATACCATAATAGGTTCTTGATCTGTTATATCTTTTATATATTCAGTTACTTCTTCTTCAGAAATATTTCGTGTTCTAAATAATAGGATTGTAGGATTAAGCAGTTTCTGTTCAGTGACTTTGCAGTCAGGAATATTTTTTTTAATTTCCTCATGCAGCTTCTTGCTGTCTTCTTTTGTTGCGGAGTTAATTATGGCTGTATTATTATTGATTTTTTTATAAAAAGTTACATTAATTTTATTTTTTGTTAATGATATTTTCTCTTTCAAGTTTTTGTCAAATTTATTAATATCCTCGCATTTTATAATGAGTTTATTTTTAGGTATAGTTACCTTATTCGCAGTAGCATCACGGTAAGATATTCTTTGATCAATCATTGTTCTAGAAGCTGGTTTGTGTATCACATCTTTCACTACAGAGTGCACTTCTGTCGCCTTTTTATTTAGGATAGACTCAATGTTGTTACAGCTACTAAACGCTTTACCAATACACGTATCGATTTTAGTTGCCGCTTCCATAACATTGTTCTTGTTTTCTCTCGTTACCCCCTTCGCACCCGTAGGAAACTGCGAATGAATAGCGGAGGTAAGCGCGAGAACGTCTTTTAAACAGGTTTTTAGTGCCTGTAGGTCGGCCATCTCCTCGATTGGCTCGACGCCTACAAGGTGCCGAGAAAACGACGTCACGATAGAACTACTTGTGACCGTACGAACCGAATAACATATATATCATATACAATAAATTAAACGCGAGTATTAAGTACCGAAATATTCATATAAAATTATCACTTTATTTATGAAAGAGTTAAACCACAAAAAAAAAAGGAATACACCAAAATAATGCTAATTAAAAGTAGTTTATTATTTTCCAAAAAAGCAATAAAAACGAACAAATAACACCCAGATAATCGAAATAAATAACGGAGCTTAGCACGAACCGACCATGCACAATGATCATTATTACTACTACTATTACTATTACTACTATTACTATTACTACTATTATTATTATCATTATCATATAACTGGTTAGTTGTGTTTATAATTGCTCCTGACGTTTGTGTTTTTGTTTGTTATGCGTATAATATCTTTTTAATCAAATTTTTGCTTATATTAAATTAAAGTTTAAATACTGTTGATTGTGTTATCACTTTTTGTTTGCGTCTATTATCTGGACCGTTATCGTGGTTTTCCGTTATCTGGTAATTGTACGCGTTCAACTTTTGTCTAGTAACGATATAACTTAAGCTGCCGGCCTTATCTTGCTAGTACAGTAACATATCTCATATTCAGTATATTTATTTTTGGTCCCGATCTTATTATTTTCAAAATATCAAAAGTTTGTGCATTATGTGCGGACTCCCTTCCGGTTAATGGTGATTTCGCATTTCGCTATATCTTCTGTATGTTCAGACGGTGTACATTTCAAGTGTTGTAATGTGGCACCAAATACTTGGAAGACGATGTCAAAAAGTAAAAAGTCGTAATGGAAATGCTCTAGTTGCAGAGATAAAATTAGACGTACACCGTCCCCGTCTAATGAGATGAGCAACTTAGTAAACATAATTCGAGCGGAATTAGGACCAACAAATATTAAGTTGGGTGAAGTAATTTCTTCTATTGCTTTTCATACTGCTAAGTTCGATGAATTATTGAACGAGGTAAAGCAGTATGAACAAGAAATTAGAGATTTAAAAAAGGTATGATCGCGTTGCAAGCTGAAAACAAAAATTTAGTGGCGAGTGATGCGGAACAATATTCTAAACTTAATAATGTTATTGTTAACCATGTGCCGTATAAAAAAAATGAAGACGTAACTGAGGTAGTTAAAAATGTTGGTGCTGCATGTGGTTGCATAATTAATAGTATGGACATTGATATCTGCCATCGGCTACCGCGTTCAGAACGATCCCCGGGTATTATTGTCAAATTCTGCAGAAGATCGGTAAAACTTGATTTATTAAAGAAACGTAAAGCTGTAAAAGTTACCGTCGCTATGTTAAAAATGAATGGAACTGAAGCTGCTCTCGATAACGTCATTTATATAAATGAGCATTTAACTGCAGCTAATTCGGCTATTTTTAAAAAATCGATGGAGCTGCGTGCGAACGGGTACAAGTTCGTTTGGATTAAGAATGGAAGGATTCTAGCTCGGACATAATTCCGGTTATCGAGATTAAAAGTATGGACCATGTGGATCGTTTGATTTTAAATGTTAATAAATCGGATTAATTATACTTAGGTTATTTTTAAAAATTATCTATAATGCAGATTTACTTTTTTGTTGTATAGTTTGATTGTAACTTGTCAGGTATGTGGATGTTCTCGGAATTTTATTCTGTGTTGTAGATGTTTTGATTTCTGTTATTTTGCGGACGGTAATACTTTCATTGTAACCGTTACTCATTTCTTCATTGTAGTTATGTACAACAACCTCATTTTACTGAGGATTGATTATAATCACAATTCATGAATTAAAAATATTTAACTTAAATATTCGTAGCCTCCGTATGCATTGTGATGATTTAATGATCTATTCAAGTGAACGTAAATTCAAATACGATGTAATAGTGCTTACAGAGACATGGATATATACAGATGAATGTCCTCGTTATAACATACCTGGGTACGTTTATCTAGCCCAGTGTGTTGATCATATGAGAGCTGGCGGTATTATTGTTTACATTAAAAGTAACGTTCATTATGAAAGTGTAGACATAAGCCTCAATAGCTGCAATGTAATAATTTGTAAACTTTTTCTAAAAGCGAATGATTGTATTTCTATAGCTAGTATATACAAATTTTGTTATTCTAAATATAACGAATTTTTAGTTGATTTGAGTAAAATTATTGATGCGTTGTCTTTTAGAGTAATTATAACAGGCGATATTGACTTACTTTCCATCATGAGTATCTCAATTTCTTAAGTTCGCATGGGTTTGCCTCTATTGTAAACGAACCGACGTATGTTCGTGTAAATGTCGGATATAAATCGTGTTTAGATTATTTTTTGGTTCGAGGTTGTCAAGATAGTTCTAGTGACATTGCATTAGTTCACGACATATAGGTGGTGTCGTTTTCCGATCATTTTGCGACCGATGTCACAGTTTTACTTTCATCTGTACAACGTAAGCAAGTATTTCATAATAAATACTATTTCGATAAAATACTTTTCCAACGGCTCTTGCATACTTTAAATCTTTCCCTATTATCTAGTAGGATAGCGACAATTGACGAAAAGTTTGGTACTTATCGCATCTTTTTACTATAGTTAATGATTGTAAACGGATATTAATATATAAATGCACTCGAGGTAAGCGTACACCTTGGATTACTTCTCAGTTAGTCGATCCGACGCGTAAGAAGAATCATATTCATAAATTGTTGAGAGAGTCTCCTACAAATGACTTGTTACGGAATAAGTTTAAAACTGTCTCCAAACAAGTGCAACGAGATGTAAGAAAAGCGAAAAATGTTTATTACTCAATTCTTTTGAATAAATGTAAAAATAATCAAAATAATTATTGGGCGGTTATAAATGGTGTATTAGGTAAACCCGAAAAGGGAATTAAAGAGTTAATTCTACGTAATTTAAGGGTACAAGTACAAGGAAATGAACATCTAATTTCTGATTACGTAAATAATCATTTCATAAATAGTGTGGCCGATATTCTAGCAGGCTTCGATCGTGAGTTATCATATAACCCATGTACACACCTATTCAATAATTCTAGCTCATGCGCTTTTTTGGAATTTACAATAGATAACGTCAAGGATGCTATTCGTTCATTACCCAGTAAATCTTCGTTCGGTGCTGATGGGTTATCGATGATGTTAATTAAGGAAAACATAGACTTTTTCTCAAAACCACTTGCGTATCTTTTTAACGAATCATTCAGTTCAGGGAAGTTTCCAGAAATTTTAAAGCTCGGAATCATAGTACCGGTGTATAAGACTGGTGATAAATCGAATATAGAAAATTATAGACCTATATGTTTACTTCCGGCAATTTCAAGAATTTTTGAAAAGTGTGTAAAAGAAGTTATGTTGGTATATCTTAATAAATTCAATTTTTTTAGCTGTAATCAGTTTGGATTTCTCCCAAAAAGGGGAACTGATGATGCATTATTTGAGCATGTTTCTTATATTACAAAAAATTTAGAATGTTGTCGCTCTTCTGTTGCAGTTTACTTAGATTGGCGAAAAGCTTTTGATACAGTGAATCATGATATTGCGCAAACTGTATTTGTGTGGGTTTAGAGGGAGTATCTATGATTGGTTCAACTCGTATCTTGTCAATAGAAAGTATGGTACTAAAATAAATAAAGTAAATAGTTCTGAAGTAGTTCAAAATTACGGTGCTCCTCGAGGAAGTGTACTCGGTCCTTTTTTATTTTTAATATATATCAATGACCTTTGTAATTTACAAGTTAGTAGCAAAATATTTACATATGCGGATGATACTGTTCTAGAGTTACAAGTTCATGATTTCCCCAATTATTAGAAAATTCAGTACAGAATGATGTTGACAAAGTTGCAGAATGGCTCAATTTAAATCGGTAAATTTTAAATGTGCCTAAATCAAAATTTATAATTTACAGTTTAATGCCGCGAACTTTTTGGGATTTGATAAAAATTAAGTTAAATGAACATGTATTTTTACAAAGGGTAGATGAAGTAAAGTATTTAGGAGTTGTAATGGACTGTAAGCATATTCTTTATTTGTCTAAGAAATTAAGAAAATTGAATTATTTGTTTTAACTATCTTCAACAGTATTTTCCAGGGAATCATTTACTTCGTATCTACATAGCATTATATGACCCGGTTTTGAGACACGGAATTATGCATTGGGGTGATGCTGCGGAATACCATTTACTGACAATAAAAAATCTCCAAAAAATATTATTTAAATTTTTGCATTCTGAACATGACTCTCCTAATGCACGTACTATATTGAAAGTTAAGTACCTGTATGAGATTCAACTTATCATCTACGCATGTAAAAATAAAGATATAAATTCACCCATGGAATGAGAAAAGGAATTACAAGATCGAGCTTAAAAGATAATGTTACAGTGCCTGATTTTCGAAAATATCATTCGAGATTACAGGCTATATATATAATTGCGCAACTTCATATAATTCGTTACCGGACATGGTGAAACTGAATCTTAACAATTTAAAAAATTACAAGAAAAGACATAAACTTTTGATGAACTATTTAATCTAACTAATTTCATCTGGTGTGTCAACGTCGTATTACTGTTCTCGCATCTGTGTATGTCTTTATGTATAGAAGAGTCATTTTATTATATGTATGTCTGTATTATTGTTTTCATTAGTGTGTCCACATGTATATCGATTTGTGCTTTGATTTTGATATGTGTATTGGAATTATGTATTTATGTGGGTATATTTATTATTGAGTTAGCCTATTAACCATTATATAACTCTGCGTCTATAAGTTTGTATGTACCTGTGCGCATGTATTCTATGCATTTTCTATATATATATTTATTTATTTTTGTAAATAGGTGTGTGTTTACTAATGCGTTTACTTTTATTATACTATTACAAAATATAAATGTGATTAAGTGTACGTGCGTGTGTATATATGTGTGTAGGTGTGTGTGTAGTGTCATGTGGGTGTATATACATAACAATTGCGGTTGTAAGTATGTTTATTGTTTATTGTCACTTACATATTCGTAAGTGTTAACAATTGTTCAAACGATTTATGCAATACTAACCAACCAAGTGTTTGTATATCTATTTAAGTTTCCACTACTCGGGCGCAAATAAATGCGCATTTGGGGACTTGAATGAATAAATTTGATTTGATTTGATTTGATTATTGCTAGTGTTATCGTTAACACTATTATTATTATTATTATTACGTGCATTAGTACCGCTGAGACGAGCGGCGTTTACCCGAGGGGCAGGGTAGAGTGTATCGCCCCTGTCCGCCGACGAGTGCGACATTTATCGACTATTCTGTATAATCGATAAGATAACGAGTTAAGGAATTCCTTGCTTTCTTCTCGACCTCGAAAATTACCGAAATATACAATCGACGAATAAACAATATCGAACACAGAAAGTTAAACAACTTCAGTACATAAATTACACCAATTATTTTTAAATTTGTTATTGTGTTTTTGTTTATATTATAAATTTTATATCGCTGATTGTGTTGTGTCTTCTTGTATTAAGTACCGAGCAACTTTGGGATAACGGGAATTCGTCAGAATGACAGAATCATCGGTATAAGTAATAATTTTACCAGATTTACTCAAGTTGCACAGGTCATTGATGTATGTTAAAAACAGATACGGGTCAAATAATATTATGTTCGAGAACAATGTGTTTTCATACAAAATAATCAAATTGATTGTAACTTCTATCTATAAGATAGAAATTAATAACTTTATATACAACCCACGATATACTTTATCTAAGAGAATTTCATAGTTAATGGTATCGAATGTTTCACTTCTAGATAGATACCAACTACTGACCTACCATCTTCAAGATTACTTCCAATATATGAGTTATGCTGGTATAAAGCATCGTTCGTTCCTTGACCTGAAGTAAATCCCTGTTGATTTAGATTGAAAAATGTTTTGTTTTTGGAAAAAATTCAACAAATCTCTACTTGACACTGTTTGAAAAATTTTATGAAAATGCAAAAAGTATACAGACAGGCCTGTAATTAGAAACAATTTTCTTTGTCTCCATTTTTATAAATTCAATTCAATTCAATTCAATAAAGTATATTTATGTTTTTATACATCAGCAAATAATAAGTAAATAAAAAAAATGCGCATACCGAGCAGCGTTAACGCTCTTACTACGCGTCTTAGGAATTAGTGTACAAAGAAATCTTAAAATTTATTTTATAATTATACAATAATTATACAGGGAAAAACATACAACTAAAAACCCTGCGTAACCGAAAATAGAGAAATTAATTAATTATAGTTTGATCTTAATAGTACAATAAGAATATGGGTAAAATTATACAAATTATATTAAGGTTAAACAAATAAATAAGAGGATAGAAAAGAGAAATACTGATACAATAGATTACATGATGATAGAGACTTATTAATAACGACTTAAGTAGTTCGACAATCTGGTGCTACAGAAGTGAATGTTTAATTCTTTTGTGTTTATATTTTTTATATTTTCTGGTCAGCGAGTCGCGAGTATAGTTTCCAATTCGCTGTACGATAGGGTAATGGCTAGTCAGGCATTTGCTATAGAACCTATCTGCTTGTTCCCGTACTAGCTCAGGAATAGTACGCTGATGAAGAGCTGCATGCATGTCAGTTATCTTAGTATAGTAAGGGACATTAAGTACAATACGCAGACATTTATTTTGAACAATTAATTTATTTAAGGTGGAATTACTAATACCGGACCAAATTGGGCAAGAGTATAATAATATCGGCAGTATGTTTGCTTTATATATTATTAGTTTGTTTTTAATACTAACTTTAGAGCGTTTGTGAAAAATGGGGAAAATTTTATATAATCGGGAGTGCGCTTTGTCCGTGATGTGTTTAATGTGTTCATGGAACGACAGTCGCTTGTCAATTGTAAGACCAAGATATGTTACACGAGGTTTCCACGGTAGTTGCCTGTTACTTATTGCAATGTGGTGAGTTATTTGTGGCCTGCGTCTCGTAAATAGTATAGTTTCCGTTTTTTCGGTGTTAATTTTAATTTTCCACTTTGTGTAATATTTGCATATTTTGTAATAACTTTTGGTGAGTCTGTTTGTTATTGTATCGATTCGATAGGAAGCTGTAAATAAAGCAGTGTCATCGGCGTAAAGAGATGTATCAACATCCCTTAATACATAAAATATATAGGAAGGGTCCCAAGATACTACCCTGTGGAAATCCAGCTGTTAGTGTTTTAGTACTAGAGTAGGTATCATTTATCTTAACAATAAACTGCCTATCAGTTAGATACGATTTCATGATCATTATAAGTTGCTTGGGAAAGCCATAATGAATCATTTTGTATATTATGCCATTGTGCCACGTAGTGTCAAATGCCTTTTCTACATCTAATAACAATAGTCCAGTATGTTTGTTCAGGTTAAACTGATTAAGAATAACAATAGTCCAGTATGTTTGTTCAGGTTAAACTGATTAAGAATGTGATCAGTAAGGCGCGCTAGCTGCATGACGGTTGAGAGTTGGGGTCTGAATCCAAACTGGGTTTCGTTTATAATACTATGTTCATCTGAGAATTGTTTTAATCTTTGAAATATTACTTTTTCAGCTATTTTACTAATGTTACTGATTAAACTAATAGGCCTTATATTTTTGGGTAATGAACTATCTTTCCCCACTTTTGGAATGGGAATAACAGTTGAAGTTTTCCATATTTTAGGGTAATGACCAGTGATTATAATAGCATTAATTATATTTGTCAAGTATACTATGGCTATTTTAGGCAGGTTCTTGAGCATTAATGTGTGTATTAAGTCTTGTCCTGTGGATGACTTGCATTTAAGTCTTTTTATGAAATAATTTATTTCTTTTGGTGTGGCGAGCTTAATTAATGAGTCAGATGCTGGCGGAGCGCTACAATATTTACGCACAGTGAGATCAACTTTTTTTGTATGAGATATGGTGGAGAGGGTTTTGTTTTGATTATGCATTTGATAGTAATGGTGAGCTAAGAATTCAGTTTTATCTTTATCAAAATATGCAATATCTTTATTGTGCGTTATTGGCGGAATATTAACATATACGCGCGCGAAATTCTTGGTAATGTTCCAGAGGCTTTTGTCGTGTGTTTAAAAACCCATTGTAAAAGTTCCCGGAAAGTTTCCGAATTTTAAAGATTCATTGAATACACATTTTAATGGCTCAATGAAGAGTTTAATGTTCTCTTTTATCGGCCCTATAGAAATGTTGTCATAACCGAATGATGGTTTATTAGGCATAGAAATAATCGCTTTTTTAATCTTCATCTGAAAGGAAAATTAATTTATAGATGTATTTTTGCTACGTGGTACATCTATTTTAGGATTCTGATTACATACCAACTCGTTTACACTATTGAAAAAATTAGTGTTGAAATGTTGAGCAACCAATTTCTCGCTATTAACATTAGGAATTTTGAAATTAAACAATTTCTCTTAGCATGGAACAGTTACATGATCTACAAGAGCCCTGTAATCCTTTTCCGAAATGTCTGTTGTATTAGCAGTCATAATTTCCTAAATGAATAGCAAAAATATAAATTGAGGCAAGAGAATTGAAAAATACACTAATAGTTTTCGTGTTAAAAATACCTCTAAACAACTCAGCTACTCATTCAAATAGTCGATAAACGAGTACCAGCTTGCTGTTAAATTTAAGAAATCAGGGAATGGTAAACAATTCAATATTGATTTGCCCAGGATGCGTTCCAGTCTTCTTTCAATTTTCGATTAACGGAGATTGCTTAGGCAACGTCTCCTACCAATTTTCAAGTTGATCGGACTCTTCAATTATACGCGTGATAAATTATACCATACGCAAGTTAGATTTAGTGAAAACTAGAAGAAGAAGTCATAACAACGACAAATAAAACAAAGGCAACAGGACCTGACCAAATACCGGTGAAAATTTTTAAAATACTGGGAGAAAAAAATCTAAACATTCTTTGATTAAACTTTTTAACAATATTTATGATACAGGAAACATTCCAGATGACTGGCTGAAATCAACGTTCATAATGATACCAAAGAAAGAAAACGTCAAAAATTGCGGAGATTATAAGTGTATCTGTTTGATGAGCCATGTATTAAAAATATTCCTCAGAATTATATACCGGAGAATATATAAAAAGATTTCATATATTCTCATCGCGATTCTCTGCAACTACCGCATTGAAATCGCTATTATAATCAAATTATCATCTGCCGGTACTCCTAATATGATGTTTTCAAAAACGTCATATGTTTCTTCTATTGTTTCATCCGAGCTAGCAGTAGTAGACATATAACATTGAATAATCGACATCTTTACCGGCTTGCGATTAAACCTTGTTACTAGGGATAGACAATATACAATCAGAACTTTAGAGCATGCAGGAAGTGGTGTAAGAAATCGACCGTATGAAAACATGAATAAAATAATGGGAACGAAGTAATGAGCGAACGAATTTTGCATAGCTACACTAATCCCAATACCAAAAAATACATGGCAAAAACTTGCACAGATTACAGAACAATCAGCCTGCTATGCCACGCATCAAAAATCCACAACGAATATCGATATACATCAACCAATACTTAAATGACAGTCAATTTGGATTCCGCCCTGGAATGTCAACACGGGACGCAGTCGCGATCATGCATATCCTGGGAGAACGGTTTATAAATCGAGGAAGACATATGTTATGTAAAAGCCTTTGACAAGGTGAACTGGGACCAGCTGTTTCCGCTCCTTTTGCGCATCGGCTGTCCAAATACGATCATTAGCAGCCGTAATTAGAACCATAGATGATGAAACAGTACCTGTTAAAATCGAAAGAGGAGTGCGATAATGTTACCCATAGTCTCCGGATTTATTTAACATCATAGCAGAGCAAATTCTACTAGAGACCTTTGAAGATACAAGATATGGTGCAAAAGTAAGAGAACGAAATGAACTATCAAATATACTGATGATTTGGCCTTATTAGCAGATAGTCCACGTATGCTGCAAAAATTATATTTAAAGTAAATGAATGAGCAAAAAAAGTATGGAATGCAGATCAATACTAAAAAGACCAAAGTAATGACAATAGGGATAAAACCGCAACAAATGAACATGGTAATCGATGGAACAAACCTAGAGCAGGTTTCACCATTCAGGTACCTGGGAAGCACCATTACTGAAGATGGGCGTAGCTCCCAAGACATACGGGAATAACTTGCTATAACGAAACAGGCTATGCTGAAAAAAACATAAAAATAATAACCAACAAAACAATGCCCATAGAGCTGCGAAAACGCATTATAAAAACATGCGTATGGCCAGTAGCATTTTATGGATCGGAAACATGGACGTGTAACGAGAAGATGATAGGTTAGAAGCATTTAAAGTGTGGTGCCGGAGGCGGATGGAGAAAATAAGCTGGACGGAGAAAACAACAAACCAGAAGTTTTGTAACAGGTCAATGAAAGACGACAAGTACTGAACCAGATAAAAAAAAAAAAACGGACACTATGTTGGATGGGGCACGTGTTACGACATGGAGGATTGCTGCGAGATGCAATTGAAGGATATATCCCAGCAAAACGAATAAGAGGTAGACCGCGATTAAGCTGAATAAATAACCCGAAGAGAAATTCCAGATTCTCCAGTTACTCGGAAATGAAAAGAATGGCTACTAACCGATACGAGTGGAAAAAGCCAAGCATAGAGGCGAACCAGTCCACGAACTGTTGCACCAGATGATGATGATAATATAAAAAGATCCTGTCGCCACTGTTATTTAATATATATTTCTAAAAAAATTTGAAAAAGTAAAAAATAAATTTAAAAATGGTATTGAAGAAAATGGAACAGTAGTAATACTATTTTAATGTCGAAGAGCATGAAAGAATTATAGAAATTTTGTGTGTGTTTTCACAACATGCAAATAACATGGATTGCATTGAAATATTTCCAAAACAAAGTACATGGTGATAAATGGAAAAAACAAAAACATAACAGTTGTGCGCATTAAACATTCACTGTACAGGTTAAAAAGTAGTGGTCAGAGGATACAACTCTGGCGAACACTTCGCTCAGGATGAAACTTATCCAGAAGAAAAAAAACAACAAATAAACCAAGTAAGCATAATATCGGATCACGTTGTAATTAACAATTAATTATGAAACTCGTGTATATTTTTCGATGACTGCCGTAAATACATGATAATGAGTTTATCTCATTAATAAGTAATTACCATTCTAAACAACTAATGTTTATGTATATAAAATAAAGGGTAGACATATTTAAACATAATTTATTGTAACGAGTCATTCGCTTATAATGCTGTTCTCATTATTATCGCGATGCTATATTAATTAGTTTCATATTTAATTGTTAATTTAACATGATCTAATATTATGCTTACTTTGTTTATTTGTTTTTTTCTTCTTTTGCATTGTAATACTTTTATATTTTTCGTTTGTTAATTGCCTTAATTAATTAATCTTGTTAGCTATCGCGTGGTAAGGCGAGTTACGGTACACGATATATTTATAAATGATTATTATTGGCTGTATTTTATTATTTAATTAATAAAATATTTATTCTGCTTAGTATTTATATATATATATATATATATGTATATATATATATATATATATATATATATATATATATATATATATATGTGTGTGTGTGATTTTTTTATGTTTATCTTTTATTTTTTTTCTGCCGGTATTAGTAATTTATTTTTCCATTTTTAATATTATTTATATTAATTAGCGTATTTTGTGAGAATGGTCTAATTTTATTTTTGTTCATACTTTTATTTTATAATTATTCTGTAAGTGCATACACTGTAATTGGCTTTATATATTTATAAATGATTATTATTGGCTGTATTTTATTATTTAATCGATAAAAGATTTATTCTGCTTGGTATTTATATATATATATATTATTTTTTTATTTTTATATTTTATTTTTTTTTCTGTCGGTATTATTAACTTATTTTTCCATTTTTAATATAATTTATATTAATTAGCGTGTTTTGTGAGAGCGGTCTAATTTTATTTTATTTTATAATTATTCTGTAAATGCGTACACTGTAATTGGCGTTTTGTTGTTGTGTACGCCGTAATGGTATTTGAAACTAATTTTTGACGAATCGTTAATAACTATATACGACTTTAAACATGAACACGATGATGTATTGGATTTCTCTTGTTCGTTACTTTGATTTAATAGAAGGTTAATTTTTACATTAAACTCGTGCGCTTTTGAACGTGTATAAATTTATTTGGCAAGCTAATTTTTTACGCTCTTAATAATAACAACAAATAACGATAATTATTCACGAATGAAATGGATACTAATGTATTTTCACTGTTAATTATTGTGTATACGGTAAAAGAAATAATTACGTAACACAGTGTAGAAAGTCTATTTGTATAATAAATAACGTTTAATCATTACTATCATCGAATTAATAATAATAATATACACTAAGGAATAATTTTTGTTAGACGAGCTAGTGTGTGTACTATATTCAAGAAGTCGTTAGAATAAACTTTGATCAGTCATAAATGATCGGTAATAAACACGTGAGAAATATCAATATCGCGTGTTATTTCACTCACATGCGACTAGTTCGTAAACTTTTACGAAACGGTGACCCATACAGGTTTCGATAAATATTAAAAGTTGATAAATATTATTTGTTATATATATCATTAATAACGTCAAAGTTCGAAATATACGTATATAATATTATAAACTAAAAGAAAAAAAACTCTATTACGATAGACGATTCCGTGAATTATGGACCATCTATAATGCTAACCGTTTGGTTATCAATGTTTTTATCGATTTAATCGCGTTTAGTCGTCACGGTCATCATTATTTATAATTAATTAATAGTTTCGGCTCAAAACGTGAGCGAATTTTATAAATCGGCATCTTAGAATGTCGCCGGCTGGGGTACATTAAGTCGTAGTAATTCGTACCTATAAATATAATTTACAGCTGATAGACACGCTTCGGTGTAAAATTTAAAAGTTAAATATGTACCGGTACCGCTTGCGTCACAGATACGAAGATAAATTATTTTATTATTTGAGAAAATTCATAAAATTTTTTATATACATCGTTAATTATTAGCCAATTATACCAAAAATTTCGGACTTTTTGAACAATATTTTCTTTTCTTCCAAACTGAGCAGTAATTTCAAATTTCAGTATTTAGTATAACCGAAGTTAGTTTCATTTATTTTTTTTTTCAAGTCATCGGGATTTGACCTTATCATATCAGAGATCATGCAACTATTACCAAACAAAGTAGTTTTATTGCTCACTTAAGTCACTTGTATATTTAACGCGATGCTTCGTTTAAACCATTATCCCCTTTCATTATGGAAATTTCCAATAATTCAAATGGTATTAAAACCTAATGAACCATCTTACCTACGTATAGGCCGATCGGCCTACTTTCCACTATTAGTGAAATTTTTGCAAAAATTATACTAAGTAGAATATATCCATCCTTAGTCAACTATGCAGCAATGTCACCGTGTTGTTGACAAATATCTCTACAGCACTAGAACTTGTTCAGATGTTTTTCTTTACGATACACAGGCTTTCGATCGCGTCATCTTGGCCTACTATTCAAATTGACGGACATCATTCATCCACCATACTATGTAACTATAAAATCATACCTACAGTACAGATTTTTCTGTGTCAAATATGGCGACAGCAGCTCGCAAATCTATGCTATTTAAGCAGAATTTCCACAGGGAAGTATTATGGGTCCTTTCTTGTATAGTGTTTATACTACAAATATATGAATAAAAATACAGTTTATGCACTTTTGCTGACGGCACATGCATTCTGTCATCCGATTCTGACCCGGTTATTGTATCTCATAAACTTCAAATTTAACACGGAGAATAAAGATTAATCAAACTAAGAGTTTCCACTTTACTGTGCGTAAAAGGTTGACGACATCAGACCATCTATGATGGGACATCCATCAGCCAAGTTAACCAAAATACCTTAGTTTGTTTCTTGATACGAAACTTACCTGGAGTCAACACATTAGTAATAAAATTAAGAATGTGCAGAAGCGATATGGTCTGCTATTTTGAAAAACAGCCGAAGCTATCGGTTGAGAACAAACTGGTATTGTACAACTCGGTCATAAAACCTATTTGGACTTATGATATTGAACTGTATGGCACTGCTAATCTAACATACGACGCTTACAGTCAATGGAATCGAAAATCTTACGTTAGATTATAGACGCTCCTCGGTTCGTGTCAAATCAATGTATACGTTCCGACTTGCAGATACTAACTGTTTGGGATGTAGCCAAAAAAATATACAAGCTCTTGTTCAGCAGATTAAGAAATGTCGCTAATCCAACTATTCTACAATTGACAAATCGTTATATGCCACACGCTTCATCGCGTCGATTGAAGAGAAACTGGCTGAGATAAATCTTAAAACTTTCTCCTCCTAAGATGTGTCCTAAGTTGTAGTTAATGGACCATCAACAAGCATTTGATTTTTTCCTGTTCCTTCATCAGTTTTACTTATTACACTATGTAATACGTACATATATATATAATGTCTTGTCACCATATTTTCGAAGAAGCGCAAAAGAAATTTAACGGCGATATTAAAGTAAACGGAAAAATAATATCAGAGGTGCGGACGGTGCCATTTTAATACGCGAATGACCTGAAAGAATTGCAGCAGCTCACATAGGTGTCTTCACCACCGCAGTATGTGAAGAGTAAGGATCGCAGCTAAACGCATCCAAAACAAAGCACACGGTGATAATAAATAGAAAAAACCGTCAGGTTCTTCTGTATAACTGGACATTCTGGTATATTTGGCAATACTGTTGCTGATGCAAAAGCCAGGTCTGCTCCGAATTACGGTGTGCTCATTCCATATACGCCCGTAACAGATCTTTTGTGTCTCATTAAATTTGCTCATAAAGAATATTAGAATAATATTTGGTCTAATCTTCATCTAGCTCCATATTACAGATCGATTCAACCTCTAATACTCATATTGTGGTTTAGTGACATAAAAGTACCACGATGTTTCATTATTACTTTATGTAGATAACGATTTGGAAAAAATTGTATTCAATCGTCACCGATGTCATCTCGTAAATTCTCCTTTTTGCTCTCAACTTTCCGATGACAAAAAAAATAGCAGATGCATATCATGTTTTTTTGGAATGTTCTTACTACAGCTCTCAACAATCTTTATTATATAATCAAATCATATCTGTCGAAGTACCATTGCCAATAAATGTATCTTGCCTACTTACTATTAAACACATTCATGTATATTTAGCTATTTATAATTACACTGCATCAATTAATATTAATGTTTAATATATCCGTTTTAATAATTTTATACCAATCTGGATGAAAAACATAAAAAGCGGCTGCAGGAACATGTCAACGTGGAAGCAATCCAATTATTCGATACCAGACAAGACCATTAGGCGTCTTAAGCGACACCACCCAATAGATCTAGTTATATAATTATGTAAATCCACGAATATGTCAAAAGTTATAGTCGATGGGCTATTGACTTGAAACCCATAAATGGGATTAGATTTTGTTAGATTAAGCTGCAGCTTGTTAAATTTGATGCTTATTTAACTTAGTAAGTTAATATTGTATATTCATACATACATATATATATATATATATATATATATATATATATATATATATATATATATATAATGTTTATTGAAAGTTGGACATTAATGAAAACATTAGTGGACGGAGTTAGAGACCTTCGAAATGCGGTTATCTCGTACAATACTTAAAATAAAATGGACGTACAAAATATGGAACTGCGAAGCATAACAACGTTTAAATAAACGTAAAGAAATAGTAAAGTAAGTTAAGCATAGAAAATTAAAATATTTCGGATACATGATGTATCACCCGTAACAATATAGTGTACACTTCATTTTCTTATACAAGGCAAGAACGCGGGGAAGTGGCCGTCAGAAAGAAAAAGAACGTATACAGAATTTTCGGCAGTGGGATATAACTTAAATATACTCGAACTGTTACGTATAATGATTATATATATACACATAAATTAAGTATATATATATATATATATATATATATATATATATATATATATATATATATATATATATATATATATATATATATTATAATGTAACATAGGAATTTATAATTGCTGCGTATAAATAGACATCTAGTTTGTTGTGAATACATCGAAATCGTTCACTAAATTATAGTTACTTTTATAATTTTAATTCTTTTAATCGCGTTTTATCATAAATTCCCATCTCCTATCCAGGTGTTTGGATCGACACCTTGGTTTTTTACAGTTGCCATTGTCTAGCACCTTTTATCAATTCCGAAAGTGATTTTATTCCTGCTATTCCAATACTTTATGCACCTCCTTCCTTGTGGTTTTTTCCCACGAATTTTCTGTTGTATCGCAAGCGTGAAAATGTTCCTCCTTTCGGATTTCATGACCAAATTACTTCTTTTTTGATTCTTCAATCACATAAAATAATAAATTAAAAACTCGCATGTAAAGTACAGTTAATCCAATTGTAATAGGTACTTCCAATTTCATGATAAACGTGATATTAGATATACGGATATACGGTACAAAATGACTCAAAACATAAAATTTTTATTAGTGCAATATTGTTATTTAGGCGACTTTAATAAATTTGTGAGGAGTAATATAATTACTTTTATATATTTTTTTTATTTATTTTTTTACGAGTAGCTTGCCTATAAGGCTAATAACTCGAATTATCAATCACTTAAAGATAATTACAAAGTTTAAAATTTATTATAAAGTTGGTCAGAACACGGAGGGTTGTTTTCAACTGATTACAACGATATTGAGTATATTTCTGGCCGTTAGTGATGTACGACATACTTCACATATTGGCGGTGGTTGAACGCTCAGTATATACGAGTGCGTACTCAGCTATCTGTTAACAGCTGTTTCCAGCCTCGGTGATCAGATGTGCCGCATTGTGTACCTCTACGTGTCCTAATCCTACTTTTATAATTGACAGTTTTTATATAAACTAAACGCACCTTTACTACGAAAATAGACAATTTTAGCGGCGTTAAAACAGCAGGGACTAAAATAGTTATTTTCATTCGAACAATAATTCTATCCAAATAACCGGAAAACACAAGCTCTGCTATATTGCTACATATATATTCATATTCTGCAGACACACACAAACGTACATTAATTTTCTACACACGCACACACACACACACACACACACACACATATATATATATATATATATATATATATATATAAGGTGTGTGTAGAAAAAAGTAACATTAATTATTTTACAACGATTTAATTTAATATTTTTATAAGCATTATAGAGAGTATCATATATTAGAGAATAAAGATTAATCAGTACAATAAATATATGATTTTATAATCATAAATACAATTACCAGATGATACATAATATTCAGTATTTTATTTATTTCGATTAAAAAATAAATAAAGAAATAAAGAATAAAGAAAAATAAATTGACAGAAAAATTGACATCGATAAACGAAATTGACTCTTTTTAAAGAAAGGTACGATCGGCAATTATTAGCAATTAAGACGCACACACACACACATATACATATATATATATATATATAACATCCTACCCATAAGTATCCACGTGGAAGAACTAAATGAATTAAATAAGGACTAAAATAATTTTTTGATATTTACAGATTATGCATATTGTAAAACTTACAAACTTCAAATTATATTTATGAAGCATATTAAACGTAATTTAAATCGGATGTAAATTATTGCGCGTACATTTATGATCATTCTATTATTCCGAAATTAATCTGTTGTTTTTATATGTTTTTCTTTAACTAAATAATCGACCACTTTGAGGTCGTGACATACGATTTATAAAAACCATTTTTATTTATTCGATATTTTAACTTAAAACGCATATATCATCGAAGTAGATGTAAAAATCAAATATTTGCTGAAATTTAATATTATCGAATGAACGTATCCGTTTAATATTTGTAAACATTTTAATTAAATAATGTACTTTATAAATTACAGACGAATTCTGATTTCTACGATTTATCTTGGGGGATAAAAAGTGAAAAATTTAATTTACCGTTAAAAAGTTAAATTGTTTTCCTACGAGATTATACGCAGTTTATACGAAAAGGTTAAAGTAGTACATCATAATGATTGATTACCAAATGAAAACTCTAGTTGTTTATAGGATAAAAGAAAACGAGAATTAAGTATTCGTTATCGTAGCCTTAATCAAAACACATTTAATTTAATTATCCACGCGTAAGGTAACTATAACAAATGTATTAAATCTAATATTCTAACAAGAGATTTCTAAGTAGCGTTAATAATTATATATATATTATAGTACAGGAACGATGAATATCATTATTTTATAATAATACTAATCTAATACGCACCATTATATGAAAACTATTAAAATCAAATATACACATTTTCCAACGGACTAAAACATTGTAACCGGATCTAAAAAAAGAAATAAAAATAAAACAAAAAACAAAGATAAATATTAAAATATATATACATAAAAGATTTTAATGCACAGACACACGCCTCGATTACAAAATTAAACCACTATAAATTTACAGAATATTATTTTTCTGACTGTTACATCCAGCTCTTTTTTATTTTTTTCTAGCTTTACACATTTTCTAAAAAATTGTATTCATCGTCAAAAATTAGCATTCACAAATTTTTATAAAAAAAAACTCGTGACCAGTTTGAAACGTATGTTATCGTGGTTCAACCTTTCTATTTTGTGTGACATATTTAAATTTTCGTAACGTATCGTATTTACGATGTCATAATTTTAAAATTTATTTGAACTCCGTGTTCACCAAAATTTCTGTTTATGCTTCTATTTTTTCAGATATTTTCTGTCATATTACGAATATTTTCCTCATACATATTTATATATATATATATACCTATATATATATATATATATATATACCTATATATATATATATATATATATATATATATATATATATATCTTGGAGTTGTCTCTCCTGTACCGCCGTTTAAGCTTAATCAGGGTTACAATTTGTTGTCATAATTAATAGTCATAAAATTCTCACAACACACGCGTTTATCCGGGTTGTGTACTATTGCTACAATTACTCTCGTATGCATTAGAATTATATTTAATTTAAAAAGGTGACATAATAATTGTCTAACAAAATACACATGGTTGAGAGAATCATATAAAGAATATGTACATTTGAAATCTAAAATAATTATTTCTCGATGTTACGTGCACATCACACACACACACACACACACACACACACACGCAGATACATACAGATCCAGATGGTGATAGGTGAACGGACCATTATGCGGCGACGCTTGTGTTCTGAAATCTAGGACGAAATACGTGGAAAGCAAATTTTTGAACATTTTGAGCGATTTCATTAAATTTTAAATTTGTTTTATTGAAGTGTCTTACCGTTTTGTAGTCTGGACATCGGAAAATAATATATTCTACAGTTTCCCTCAACCGGCAGGATTAAGCCAAAACCACATAAGTACCCGGCAATTTTTCCATGCCTCGTTAATAGTTGAGTCGTATAAAAATCCGGTGAAAAATTTAAAATTATGTCTATCTGAAAAGTTAGGGATCATTTAAAAAACCTGGCGCCCAGCTGTATCTTTTTCCCATTTGGATTGCCAAATTCTACAGTAGTAATTCTATAACTCGGCTTATATCTATTAGTAAATTCCTTTCTATATCTTCATTTTTAATTTTATCTAAATACACTTTTATTTATTTATTTTAATTTTATTATTAATCTACATCGATCGTTTCATCAAATTTATGAAATTTTTCACTGAATTTATATTTTCGTCACGTTCATTACGGGTTATTTAATATATTCTATTCTGCGTTAAACGTTGTATTGTTTCTTCATTTCCTGTATGCATGTATGCAATACGTTCTTCTCACGTGTTCTTATGAATTTTTTCTTTTCTTCATTAAGTTCAAGACTCATTCAATAATCATTTTTAAGACTGCCGGCTGCACGCTCGTATGCACGATTTTCACACAAATAATCACATAATTATTGAAACAATAATATATATATATAAAATATATACACATAAATTAATTATCATATCAAATTGCGTATATGAGGAAAAGGCTTCTAACGATTGCAACACACGCACACATATATATATATATATAATACATTCAAGTGCTTGTGATTTCTTGGAACTTTGATTATTATTTGTGTTGTTTTTAATTGTCTTCGTCTAATTAAGACGCCGCTTATGTTAATTAATGTGTAAAATTATACTTCACGCGCAGAAATAGAATGTAAAAACTTTAATCACTTTTCAATATATAATTTTATCATCAGACGATATCAAATTCAGTCGCAATTAAAAATATACTTAAAGCAGATTTTTCTTTGCGAGTGGCGAGAAATACGAGTAATCCTTTTAGATTGAAAGTCTGCCTACTTTCGTACCCATCATTGTTTATTTGCGTGTTATATACATAGACGCTCTACTCACACACACAACACACAAATATGGAAGCATTATATAAAAAACAAGACGAGGAAGAATCATATTTTAATGTTCATTACATATAATAATAATAATAATCTGACTGAAGAAACAAACAGCGAAGAGCGTCCCCATAGCTAACTGGTCCGATGGCGATTAAATAAATGAATTGAGACCGTATGCCTTATTAGATTGTGTAACTTTATAAAGAAATTACCATTCACACGTTAATGTAGAATTTACAGAAAAATTCATACATTTAAGTTTGTTTTTAAATTCGGTACAATTTTAATATTAAAAAAAAAAAAAAAAAAATGAATTATACAAATATAATCTTATGTATCTATTCTAACACATTTATAAATTACATAGATTCGTACTTTTTCGTTATAACCTAATCGATCGTTTGTACGATGATATTTATTTTAATAGACTGGAAGAAATTATGTTTTTGTTTATCGATCAATTAATTCATTCAGACGATTGGCTTTTTAAAAATAAAACAATAATCATATTAAATCGGTAATGTTTTGCCGGATTCTAATTTTAAATTAATATTAATAAATATGTCGATAGGATAAAATGCCCATTATATCTAATTAGACCTGATTTATTATTTTACCGAAAAAAAAAAAAAGGAATTTAAAAATTATTTTACGAATTCCTGTCGAGTAAACAAGGACGTATGTAATTATAAAAACGGCAAGCAAAATGTTAAATGCAAAAAAAAAAACGCAAAACGTTATATCTTAATCTACATTGTATATATCAATTAAATATATATATATACATGTACACAGACATACACGCATACACACAAAATGTGCGATGTTATACTAATAACCGAAATTTTTAATTATATACCGTCAATTCGGTATTGTCTAAAACGTTCGCTTATTATTATTATTATTTTTAATTAGTATAGAATTTTAAAATTCATTATAGAAAAAAAATAATAGAGGTGTTATAATTGTTATCGTTCAAATTTTCCATCGCACTAGCCCGATTTAGATTTTAAAAGGAAAACAATAAAATAAAATGCAATTAAAATCGATTAGCTTATTTACAATTACGATTAATTTACCGTTAGCGAGAGAACCTTCGGGGGAATAAACGTGTTGAGAAAATCGTGCTGTTCAAAAGTCGCGCGATAAGAATAGTCGGCTTTTTCCTCGTCTCGTGAGTTAAGTGTAGTACATTAGCGATGAAAATAAAAATTCTGAGACACAAGTAGCGATGTATTACATCGACTTGTTAAAACGTACAACACTAGATAAGATAACGAAAGCGGTGATTTTGTTTATACGGGGAAATTTGTCTTTTTTGCGCAATCATCGCCCGAATAATCCGATTTTCAACACGCCTCTCACATTTTTTTTTTTTAATTATAAGTGTTTATCCTACGACTGTTTATTATTAATAAATGGACCGAAACGCATTCAAAATATCAGGCAACGTAAACAATGTCGAATTGAATTGTTAAGAATTTTATAATCTATAGGGACGATGATAATTATAACACACATTGTAATTAACAACGAATCTATTTTTAATTTTTTATTTTTTTACAACGCGTTAAATTCGTAAATTCCGTTTATATAATCATGCCCGGTTTAACACAGGGGCTGCAAATCAGAGCTCCATCCCGTTGAGAAGCTTTTTTTTTGCATAGCCGCGAAATTTAAATAAAATCGAAAAAATCCGAAAGCTATGTACCCAAAAAAAAGATTGAATCCACATAACCCGTCGTTAATTCAAAAATCATAAACTCAAAAACTGTAAATCCCAAGACGTTAAACCCACACGTAACTCAACTCGCCGTTGAACCGAAACTGTGAACTCAAAAATGCCCATAAAAACCAATTCACGAAAGGGTTGCCCGATTAAAAAAAAACAATTTATTTCAACTTTTTTTTTTCTTGCTAAGTGTGAAAATATTACTAACTATAGTACTTTAGTTATTTTATATTAAAAAAATATATAAAAAATGATCGTAAATAATAATTATTTGTAGTATTTGGAACAATTGAAAAAGTTTTAAGGTGTTAATTCGCGGTTTTTGAATTAACGAGTCGAGTTATATAACATTCGAATAAAGTCGTTAATTTTCTCTATTTTCACATTTGGTTGCGAATCTTCGACTATCAATAGAAAAGAAGAAAAGAAAATACGAGCTATGGTGTTGGCGGAGGCTTTTCAGAATATCGTGGACCATCACGAATAAGATAGTTTTACAGAGAATAGGAGAAAAATGCAGTTTATCAAAAAGAGATGGTCAGATCAAATATTGGATTTTTTGCCTAAAATAACAATATTAATAACATGCAGCAAGTGGGCAATGGACAGGCGCAAGTGGAAAAAACGATTCAGGAGTTAATTGGATTATCATGATCACGACGTCTTATGGGATATAACGACAATTGATTATCATCATATAATCTCACTACCGTTAACTATAGCTATTTCAGCAAGTTGCTACATATGTATTATCTAAGTATAATTATGTTTCCTATGGAATTTTTATCGATTGTGTACATAATTAATTTCACTGATATATTATATTTCGTTTCAGAATTTTCATTTCTATTGTTGTATAAATTTAAATATATACTATATATATATTTATTCTTGTTATCTACATCAGAGTTTGGCGATCAGTATAATACCATTTTCACTTTATTCATGACCGCATTGTTCAATTCCGCTCGTGTATATCGACATCATCGTTGGAGATCCGTTCCTACTGAAGTTTCTTTCTACCTACATTTCTTTTGCCGACAATTTCTGCATGTAGTACCAATTGCAAAGGATAATATTTTTCATTGCGATAGATATGACCATAGTAACTCAGATTGTGTTCTTGAATGATCCATAATAATTCCTTTCCTTTTTGACATCTTGTTTCGTTATTTCATCTGCCAATTGAATTTTTAACATTCGTCGTATACATCTCGAAGGCCCGTATTTGCTTTTCTAATGCTGCTGTAATCGTCCAAATTTCAACTCCCTATAATAAAACTGTAATTACATAAGTTCGTACTAACCTCATTCGTGAATGCAAACATATATTTTCTTGTAAATAACATCTTCATGGAAATAAAAGTTGACCTAGCTTTTTCTACTTTGGTTCTAATTTCTATATTTTGATCGACTTCTTTGAAGAACCAAGAGCCCAGATATTGAACTTTCGACCCGTTCAATTTTATTTGAAATAATGTAAATACGGCCTGCAGATGTATTATCAACTAACATCCATTTTGTTTTAGCTGCATTTATATCCAACCCAGAACTGAGACTAACTTTATAAATCCGCGTAAGCATGTTTTGTAAACCAGACGGACTGCCTGACATCAATACTGTATCATACGCATACCCCTTCCGAAAAATAGCCTACGAATAGACGTTAAATGATATAGGTGACAGTACACACACTTGTCTTATTACCTTCTTAATTTTGATTTCATCTGTAAACGCATTTTCGTAACGAACTATATGTGATATATATATATATATATATTGTGTGTGTGAAACGTTTAAAATATTCACGTACACATAAATCAATTATATGATACAAGAGAGACTGTGAATTACAACACACACTATAGTAGTGAATAACGAAACAAGGAATCTTCTCGGCCTGTTGGCTAAGATCAAAGTGTAATATTAATGTTACTTCTCTTATTGTGCATACTTCATTCATCTTCACATGCCATGAACTACAACAAAGACTAGAGACACGAAATGTTATGATTCTACAATTTGGATAGGAGGTTGTGGATTTGAATAATTTATTTATATTCGTTTCATTGTTGGCTAGTTGTTTTAAGGTAGACGGAGTGAAAAATGTGGAGCGAATGGGATTATATATATTTGCAGCAGTCTAATCGAATGTGTTGAACGGAGAGTAGCGAACAACAGGTCTCACAGATAAATGGGGAGGATGTTTAGGAGGAATGAGTCACTAATTCTTACATGACCAATAAACAGTCGACACAGTGTTACTTCTTCTATCATGCTTGAATGGAACGATAATTGTCACGAGTTCACGTTTTCTTTTATGGAACCAAATTAATTCGTTCTGTAGGTTACTTTTGTGCCCTGATGTCAAAATGAATGTGATCTTGAAGGCCACAAAAGTTATTGTAGGTTATATTTCTTTAGCAATCGGGTGCTGGGACGTATCGTGTAATTTTAAGAGACATGTTAAAGCATTTAATGAGTCAATGCAGATCGGAGAGGTTTGATTGAACTGTATGTAGTTTTCAACAGCCAGTTTCATTACAAATAATTCAGCAGAGAGTACAGAGTAAATGTATGGAATAATATAACCATTATTATGGTCGGAGATTACAGCACATTCTACGAGAGAGTTTGATTTAGCGCAATCGATAAACAGAATTAACGAGGATGGATATTTCTGTTTGTTTAGTTCTAAGAGCGAGAGGTAAATATTCAAAAGTGTGATTTACCATGGGAAGTATGGAAGGGAGTCGAGTTTGGTAAATTAATTATTTCTGATGTTAGCGACTTCTTCGCAAAGAATAGGAAACGATATATTTTCGGATGTTTATATTAAAGCAAAAGAAAAGCTGGACTATTTCAAGAGGATAAAGTATGTATTAATAATTTTATACTGAGATATCGTCCTCTGACTTCCAGGGGCCGTTGTGGATATTCGTATAGCATACTAAATATTGGAGATATTCTGACAGTTTCTAGAATTAATCTTAATGGCGTATGATATTGAACCTGTTTAGGGCGGCGAACTCTGCAGATCAGTAAATTGTTGCGCCATAATAACACTTTGTTCGGATTTGACTTGTGTAAATGTAAGTAAGAAATATTTATAACAATACGCTACTTAATAAGATTCACGTTTACAACAAATTTAAAACATCGCGCTTATTCGAAAAACAATACGAAAAATAAATAAATAAAACGTACGGAAGAACATCGAAAATATCGTTCGGGAAATATGTTTTCTTTTGGTGAAGAACTTTTGAAATCAACCAACAGTTTATAAATAAAATTTAAAAATACATAACAAAATTAGGAATAATTCAAAACTAAAAAACTGCGAAAGTTAGACGAAATTACTTAATTATTTTTTGGATATGTGCCTAGAATTTCCTATTGATTTATGAAATATTTTCAGTGATTATATCATCTAATTTTCCCATATAACGCAACATTTTAAACGAGTGAAAATCTACAGTGGGTTTTGTATTGTGTTTACCGCGCTACATGTAAAAATATCAAGATATATTCGTGTATTAATGTATCTGCACGAAGTTAGATAATCTAGGAGTTTTTAATTACTGTATATAAAAAAACACATAGATAAGCCGATAAAATTGAAAGTATAATTTTCGAGTAAAAAAAAAATAATGTTTAACCTCTTTGACGAAAAAAAAAGTATAATTGTCTATAGAATCGGTGGTTGAAAGACATTTAATAAAAATGATAAATTTGTACCTATAACCAGGAAGATGCCAGGAAATAACAATAAGTAATATTTCTGACAAGTTCTTAAAGAAAAACTGTAACACAAATGACGACATTTTAAGATCTACGATGACGTCAATTAAAATCGCGCATTTACGTCAGTCGAATACAGATTTCATAAAACGAACGTTCTACTAACAGATAAAATTTGCGTAAATGATAATTTGTTTACGACGTAATAATTTCGAATTTACATTAGAAAAAAAAAATAAATAAAAAATAAAAATTGAAAAGTTTTCAAGGGTTTTTTGTAACGGTCTAAAACTTAGATTTTCGAATTCGATAATCCGACACGGCCATGTCTTAAGTGCATGAGGGGTCATTCTAAAAATTTGTTCGCCTGTCATGTAAAATATCCCATTGATTTATATGCAAATGGTTACATCATCTACTTTTGCTATATGACGCAACATTTTAAACGAGTGAACATGTGTATTTGGTAGTGTTTTACCACGCTACATGTAGAAATATCAAGAGACATATGCAAGTAATATTTTTTAAATTATTTTCACGACTTACAGACTGCGCCGTCTTGCATCTGTCAGTAATTGCTGTAGAGAAAACTTGTTTGTTCACCTTATAATATTTTGCAGCCAACCTGTTCTCCTTCTTCCAGGACGTCTCTTCCCTTCCATTTTTCCTTGTATTATTAGTATTTCATATTTTTCGTCCCTGATGATATGGCCAAAATATGACACATTTCTTTGTATAATGTAATTTTTTAATATTCCGCTTATATTAACCTTCTTTAAAACATCCTGATATGATATGTTGGCCGTCTCGGAGATTCTCAACATCCTTCGATGGAGCCACGTTTCTACAGCTTCATATATATTTGTTTTTTTATTTAAAGACATAGTTTCGATTCCATATAACAAAATTGAGTGGATGTAGCAGCGAACAATTTCTTGTCTTATGCTAAGACTAAATGATGGATTACATAATAAATGTTTCATGTTAAAGCTGTTTGCGCCATAACTGCATCTCGCTTTAACCTCAAAATCCATATATAAATTATCATTTATATAACAACCAATATATTTGAATCTATTGACCCTTTCAATACTTTCAATGTTTATATTTATAACGAGACCATGAACTTGTTGTTTGCCTATCATCATACATTAAATTTTCTTTACGTTTATATGCAGGCCGTAGATCACGCAAATTTCTTTAAATTTTTGCAACAACCTTTGCAGGTCTTCGTGATTAGATTGTGTCATCTACATAACGGATATTGTTAATCATTTTGCCATTAATCTTTATTCCATACGGTTGGTCCATTATGAATTTTCAGCCAATACATGACAAATTAAGGATTATTTTCGTACAAATAACTCGTGTATTTCTATTTTTTTTTTAAAGTTTTAATTACATTTCTAGATTTAGGAAATTGTTACCAGCAGCAGCTTGTTTCAAGATCATGATTAGTTCATATTTTTGGCCGCTACTATTTACAAAATGCATAAAGTAACATTTTTACTAAATGTTATTTAGTTTTCAAGTGTATGCTCTTGAGATCCACCTCAGTTTTCGTAGTTATTAGTTATTGCTTATGATGATTTTTTTCCTTTTTCTATTTTGTCATTCGATCTCAGACAGACGATTTTTTGTAGTGGAAGGGCAATGAAACAAGAGGATATGAGTGGCCAGCTAGAGAAGCAAACTATTAAAAGTCTGCAAAATTTTATAACTGTCTCATCCTTAACGGATAAAACAATACGCCGCTACCTTCTCAGTAGTAACCCGCTGCTTTCTAGTTAGGATTTCCATCCAAAAACTTGGGGTGTTCCCTCAAAATAGCGTCAATTTCCTTTCTTCTACTTTTTCTTTTTAAATTTTCTTTAGTTCTTTTTTTCTCATATTCTATACCCTTTCACTATTTCCTTTCTTTCGAAACTAACGAGCAAGTGTGCAGCAGTCCAGCCGTTTTGGGCTTTCTCGTCGCTGGAATGACTGTTTCATACAGAAAAGACAACATTGTGAACTGCTATAACTTCTACATTCCCATAACGAGTTACTAATTAGTGCCTGCAGATACTAAAAAGATCGATGTTAAGCCGAAAATAGACCGAAGGAAAAATACAGTACACTATTGAAATTAGTGGGACAAAACTGACGTCCAAATGTGTGAAAACGACTGTTCGCAAAAAAGAAAGCGCTGCAGCACATGTTAGCAATGATAACATTCGGTATCAACAACGAGGTTTCCAAACCGCACATTATATCGGGTTCCTGTTTCGCACATAAACATGACTACTTTCTCAATTATTTAACCGGAGACCTGGTAAGTAATTTTGAAGGGAAATAATTTTAGATGCATAAATAGCGAGATTTATATTTTAAGAAATGTAATATTGTATTAAATTACATTAGGAACTATCTAGAATAATATATAACAAATTAAAACTTCTACAGCATCAGCTATTAAATAGATAAATATCTAATTGATTTTTGTAACTAAACAACAACTGATATTATATAATGTACCAGTTAAAGGTTTAAAAAATTCATTTCAATGAATAAATCTGAATAAATAAGAAAAACACACCATACATACGAATTCGCACATTTTTTTAATTTTAATTTGTTAACTATTTATGAAATATTTTGAATGTCATGAATAAGAAAGATGAACAATAAGCAAAAGCATATATCAAAATAAAAGAAATGCAAACTTACCTCTTCTAATGCTCCTACATTCGGTAAGTAGATTTCATATTTTCATTTTTTTTTTTTTTTTTTTTTTTGGAGAAAATTGCTATCATCTTCACTCGTAAAGCCAATAAAATTATCTAATATGCGTAGTAATAATTGTAATTAATGATAAAATAAGCGGAGTGGAAGAGCGATTCTTTATTTTCTTAACAAACGATTAATATCCTTATTTTGCCGTTCAATACTAATATCGGCTTTTTCAGTTTTTCCAATTACATCATCTAACAGATGATTCTGACCATCCAATTCGTTACCCAAACCTTCAGCTAACCCTGTGTAATATAAAAATGTCGACAAAATGTTATTTCATGTTATAATCAACGATGTTTATTATGTACATATATCTAGTACTTAAACGATCGAGATTTTTTTTCTTCGGAAAATATACTTAGATAAGAATCACATACTATTAAAAACAGTTTACACACAAAACTATTTTAATCGTGTATAATTTCGCTTCATAAATTCCCAGAGTTATAACCAAAAAATTTCAGCTTTGACAAATATCAAAAGGAAGGACCACTTTGGAAATTAATCTTAAAATTTTTTAATCAGATTTTTTCCCTTCAAATAATTGTTTCATAAATAAAAAAATATTTCCAGAAGGTCCGATACTATAAATCGAAATAATACTTGAGATAATTTTAATTATATTTACTAACACATATGCAGTAAAAAGTAAATTTCTAAGCTTAAACATTCAAAAGGTTAATATGTTCGAGTTGAAATTTTTAACGTACATTTTTAGATAAGTATCAAGAAAAAGACAACAGGATAAAAAATTTATAGAGAGGGTGTACTCCTGGTCTGAGATTGAAATTTCAGAATTCGTAATTTCCATGCAGGCCATTTCTAATTTATACAAAATTAACCAAATTGTTAGAACCATTTCTGAGGTACTGAATACATACACACACATATATATATATAATTTTATTTAATCTAGTATTTAAAAAAATGGAACAAAATTGTAGTAGCCTGCAAATTTTAGCTTATGACTACCAGTAGCAATTATATACACACACACCCACACATATATATATATATAATTTTAAATAATTCCGTGATAAAAATTGGAAATTTGTTTTTATAACATCGCAGGTGATCATATTTGTTATACTTATATATTATATGGCAACATTTATTATCTCCGATTATATTTAATATTTTCTAAATAATATCCGATAGAACTACGACCAAAAAGTATCTAAGTCATGTAATAATTTATTGTAATTCATTTATTTTTAAAACGATTTGTTACGTTGGGATATAATTTATTTATTAATTTAACTTCTGTTAATATATATATCGTATGTTACATTATATTCATTCACAATTTGTATATCAAACTGTTTGAGAGCTATCTTACTTTGATACCATTAGGTGTTTTTTTAGCAGTAAAGATTAAAGATCTTTTTTAATATAAAGATTAATAGGTAAGATCCGTGCGATGGTATATAATGTTATATTAGAAACAGTAATATATGATGAAGTTAAATCAATTAGAAATTTACGACAGTTACAGATTACATTGTACATTTGTTATTTAGTTAAATGCTTGAAATAGATATCAGCGCATTATATAGTGACCGTAGTAAACCTTTATACAGAATTACCTTAGATTTATGGTTTAGTCCCCATAATTTACCCTTAAGTGTTTTAAAAATATAATAATACTTGTTGACTTTATTATTTATATATTTGTATGTTTGATATTTTTTAATACACAATTTTAATGTTATCATATATAATTGATCAAAGTTTATATCTCGACCAGATACTACCATTATTTGAGATTTGATAAGTTAAAATTTGAGATTAATTAAAATAAATAACATCGAAATAACAGTAGATTGAAATTTAATTTTTCAACGTTTATGCTTTTTGAGAAAAGCTAATGACGAACTTCGCGAATATTTTAATTACGCGCTGGCACCCTATCCTCTTTCACTCTTTGATAAAAATCAACGTTACATGATACTTTTGTCCAATGCGAAACAAATATTAATGTCACAAAATTCTTCTACATTATTATGGTGATATGCTACTTCATAGATTAAAATGAGGAAAAATAAAAATTGTATGATATTTTTAAACAATACGTTTAATGTCAAAGTTGTATTTGGTGGTTACGATCATGATGAAACTAAAGCATCCGAGAGAAATCATATACAGGTACTACTTCAATTGATTATTTATTTGAAGAAAATATGCCTTTAAATGCAACAAAAGGAAAATTTTTAGGAAACAGCAAAAATAAAAATAGCTGTAGATTGTAACTTTCATCATGTAGTTGTTATACCAAAGGACATTGATGTGTTAGTGTTATTGATAGCTTTAGCACCTGATTATAAAGAAATGTTCTTTTTAAAACCGCTCAAAAATAACGCCCTGCAACGCGTTTACTCAACAAATACAGTGCTAATGAAATATTTAAATATTAAAAAAGATAATTTATTCATGCATTCACTGGATGTAATACTACATCGGCCTTTTACAACAAAGGTAAGAATAATTTTATTAAAATGTTTAATGGTAATCAGAAATTACGTGCAGCAGCTGAAATTTTTTTTGTTGAAGAAAAAAACTTTTTAATGTACTTGTATTCTTACAATGTACGGTGCTAAAACTGCCAAAAACCTGAATGAACTCCGATACAAACGTTTAATAGCATTAGCTTCAAAGGATAAAAGTGCACAACTTCATTCATTACATCCAATTGAGGATGCAGCAAAAACACATCAAAAAAGTCTACTTACAAGTCCAGCAATGGAAAAATAATTCTTCTATACCACCTGAAGAATAGGATTGGGAAAAGAAAAATTATTTAAAACCCGTCAAAATTATACAATCAGTATCACATGAAAACGTTTTAAAAATTATATTTTTCTCTCGCAAAACAGAATGCGGTTCAGTGTGCGGCTGCAGAAAAAATAGCCTTCATTGTTCACCTGCCTGTATTGTTTGCAGTGGAAGTGACTACGATAACCACCCATCACTGGAAGAAGATGAAATCTCCGAGACACAAAATATAAATGAAAATTAAATTTTGTCTTTTTATGTATGCGTAAAGCAGTAAATTTTATCATATTGTTTGAATGTCAAGTATAGAGTAATATATTTCCCACAGTTAATAATTTAAATCGTGAATAGAGAAATTAATAAATTAATTAATAAAAGAATTCCTGATTTTGTTACATATATTACTGTTCTGTTATTATTATATATATTAAAAAAAAAAAAACTAAAAAATTGATAACAATAAGAATTAAAAATATCAATAAATTCCGCATACATTTTTTTTTTACACATTCATATTGTTTGAACTCGTAAATATTGTTTGAACAATATAAATACTTGTTTGCCTTGCCCCCATCGAAAAGGTTTCTGATTTTGAATAATATAAAAAAGCTGAATTAAAAAAAATTATCAAAATCGAAGATGATCTTGAAGACTTCTGAAGATTGCCTGTTTTATGTATTCATTGACTCTACTATAAATACTTCGTCTTCATCCAATTAAGAATGATCAGCGAACTCTTTACCAAGGTTTGAATCACGCATTAAGTTTAAATATGAAAAAATATCGCCTTAAATTGGTTCCGTTGAGTAATTGAAAGGAAGTAACTTAGTACATTCTTTTTCGATAGATAGGAAATATAAATTACCTTTAAGGCGCGCCAACGATTGCGCAATTTCATCCAAGTTGTTATCCAACATAGTATTTACACTATCCGAATCAGTGGATGAACGACTCTGACTAGCATCCGAAATTCCACGTAAACGGAATGCTAAAATAGATATAGACAAACCGATGATTAGATTTCTATTAAATAATGAAGAATTTAACAAAATGTATTAAAGCTATTTCTGGTATTTAAATCCGTTTCATAAAGTCAAATTTTTACAAAAATGTACAACATATTCCTACTTCAACATGCATTATATAATTTTATACGTGCAATAATTGAAACATATGTTACACGATTTACATTATTTTCTGTTTGTTTATTTTAAACGTCTTTTGCATAATTATTATTATATAACCGACAAGAATTATTGAAAATAGTTAATTCAACAACGAAATTTAAAGTTTTGGATTTTGCTTAAATATTTTAAGAATTTATGAAAATTTTATATCAAAATTACTCTTTCGAACGAGAACTAACATTAAACACTATTCTTATAATAATTAGTACACGTTAAAGAAGAAGCTATTTTTTAGATTATTTTTTTATTTTATATTAAAAAAATCATTATTGTTATAAATCAGTGTATTGTAAACGAAAACATTGAGAATTTAGATGAAAGAAACTTTTCAAATTTATTATTTATAAACAAAATAATGTTCTCTATTACCTGGATGCTCTTCTGCATCAACATTAGTATTAGCTCTATCGAGAGCATTTTGCAACTGATTTCTGGATCGTGATGTTGCATCCAAAGATACAGACCGTGGTGATTTAGATCTGATCTCCTTAGTTTTTTCAACCGACGACTTTCTGTTACTCCAATAGTTTTTAAAACTTCCAAAAATACTCTGTGTATATATAAATATAGAGGGATATATATAAAACACTATTTTATTTCAAATTAGTTTTTCAACCTCTCATTTAATTTGGTCAACTTTATTCCTGAAACAGCTTAATACGTTCAGAAAGCATCATATTGTTGATCATTATTTTACATATTACCATCTTAAAAATTATATTCCATTTAATTTAAAATTCGATCCTATAAGTGTTTGTTTAAAGTAAATTTATAAAAAAAAATCCATTTTATTAATGAAAGCACATCGGTTATAAAGAAAAAAATATCTGACTACCTCATATTAACCATTCGGATATTTAAATATTTATGAAAATAATAAATTTTAGCTTAAGATTTTTTTACGCAATAGGTTTGTCACACATTCATTCAAACATTATTTTGAACATATTTCAAATTAAAATCGTGAACACAATAATCGTTTACATTGTCATTATTAATGTGTGAATTAAAAAAGACAAATTTAAATAGTTTGTAACATATGAAAAGAACACAGCAATCACATATAGAAACAAATTCAATAATAATAATAATGGTAATATAAATAACGATAACAAAAAATATATATCTTTATTTGTTTTTTAAATATACATTTTAAAAAGCATGAAATATTTATCACATTAAATATCTATAAAATGTGAACTGGCATATAATGAATAGAAACGAAAACAATGAAATAAAATCTTAAATTAGTACATAAATTTGGTGGTTAAAAAAAAAACAAGTCCACAACGAAAATTTCTTTGAAACAATTTGAATAAGAATTTAATATCACGTGTTACTAGTGAAAACTGTAAAATACAAGCATTTATCTCGGTAAACTACATGTATTGCCGAATTATGTATGTGCTTTATAATATTTATTATGTATTTGATACCTATAAGAATTTGCTGAAAATAAAGATAATTAAAACATACAACTTTTTATTAATATAATAAACATAATTTCTATCCGATTCATATAATTGACGCAGTCGATAATATAAAATACTACATTTTAATCATTACCATTTCATGTCGTATCAGAATTATTAAACGTTTGTTACCGGGAAATTTTTATCACATAATAAATTTGACGTAATTTATACCAGAAGTTGTCGTGTGATAAGCCACGACACAAATATTTCCTATTTTAATAAGGCGTATGAAGTTCGCATCATACAATAAAACTCTGAAGGTGATTAATATTTGAAAAATCTTCCGTAGATACCACGTCATTATTTCGAAAAAAAAAACATCGGACATATTTTCACAAGCTATTATCGAAGCAGAACATCAACTGTATTCAGAAATTAATTTTGTTCATGATTCATGTTTAATTACAACTTTCCAAAGATAAATTATTTATACTTTTTCTAATAAATATTGATTGATGATTTAGGTCATATCGTTTATCGAAATGTTAACGGCACAAGGTATATGCGAAATATATAATAATTACCTTAAATAATTAATACACGATAAAAAATATGAATAATATGTAACATAATCATTAAAAATGTTAATTTTTATAATCCGAAGTTTTTTAACACCCTGTTCTTATCAAACTTACACAACTTTCTAATGATTAAAATTTAATTTGTTTTTTCCATAACATAAGCATCGCACTCTTTTAACTAGACCATAATTATAATTAACTTGTGATTTAAAATTAATTCGATAAACAGTGAGGAGCTACTAAAACAGAAATCATTAAAAGTGATTAAATTCGTAATTAAAACATGCACTAATATATATATATATATATATATATATATATATATATATATATATCACTAACCGAAATCCCTTGGATATGTCTGCCACTGTAATGTAAATTTTCATTAATTTCATCAAGCCGTTGATTAGTAGTTTGTAACTTTTCGCCTTGTTGAGTTAATTCCTAAATATTTACGCATCAAATAAAAGTTGTAAAATAAACACTTTAAACGCTGTTTGTAGTAAATATTTAAAATAAATCATTATTTTTCAGTATTGGTTACATTGCAATATTAATAAAAACCGACGTCATTTGAATAAACCACACGAATGAATTCAGTGTAACCGCGATAAAACTCATGTACTTAATTTTTTAACAGCAGGTATTCAACTAAATTTTAAACCATTTGTTATACAAGAATCATAATTTGTTAAATTATCATAAAACTTTCATGCAGAAGATGAAAAGGTTTTATAAATTTTAGTTGCATGAAATAATTGGTTCCAGGTTGAAAAAAAAACGCATATTTCTTAATTATCAGAATTCATAATTAAAGCGAGAAACGGTTACTTTTTTCGACCTAAAATACCATTATAATGCGATAATATAACCAGAAAAATCAACACCATTGAAAACGAATGAAATACAGGATTGCTGAAATAAAAAATTTAGGAGAAATTGGTGGATAGAAGCAAAACTGGGAAAAAAGAAGTTTTTACGTACAGAAGTAGGCTAAAAATAGATAAATAAGTATAAAGGTAACCAACATTGGGCATTAGAATTGCTATAGGAAACTTTGTAACACTCAAGTTTTAATAATTTTTAACTTTCAGATTTGTGAATCGGTAATAAATTATATACATAAGGGTCATTATCAGATTTTTAATATTTATTTTCATTTTACTTGTAAAATTGTGTTTTTTAAAAATTTTTTGCGTTCGTATATTTTTATATTTTATATTTTACTTTTGGACATCATACATCGCAACAGTTAATGAAAAATTTAAAATTCCACCAGTACACAACTTTTACAGAATCCGGAAAATAGTATTGAAGAAAAAATTAATATAAAAAAACAAAATTAATAAACAAATATATTGATATTAAATTTCAACAAATCAAAAAATAGGCAGAACAGAAGCAGACAGCATTTTTGGAGCATATTTTCACAATCACCATCGCATATTTTTAAGTAATTATATTTAATTTATATTTTTAAAATTATGATGTTTTAAAATGTTTCACTTGATAATGGCGTAAATGCCGAAAAGCTTTGTGTTTTCTTTAAGAAAATAAATATTAGTGATTTAACTAATTTTAAATTGATTTTATATATATATATATATATACTTGATCTGTTTTCAAGAATTAATATTTAATATGAATGTAATTTTTATTTACCTGTGCTGTAGCATTACCAACTTCTTCCGAATCGCGCAATAAACTCAAAGAACGTTTAGTTGATTCCAAAGCCTTTTGTTCAATTTCTTGTTTTCGGTTTAAGAGTTGTGTTTTCTGATCTTCTAAATTATCATATCTCTGTTGATACGTAAATTTATTTGGCGATTCACATGACACACTGGATTCCGATGCTCTACCATATGGTGACGGTGATAAAGAATTGGACTTGGTAGTTCTAGAATTTTTTAAAAAAGTTTCATCATCAATATCATCATCAATAGAAATGGCAGAATTAGAACGTGCAGAAAACCGTTTTTTCAACATATTTAATAATTTTAAATCATTTATTTCACAACATGATTTCATAAACAATATACAATAAACATCGAACAAAACATTGAGAAAGCAACAGCTGCACTAACTTTTTACATTGTTACCAGTTAATCAATTAATTAGGTTCATTTATAAAATGATATATCATATAAAAAATTTTTGATTTATTATGTTATTTAATACTAAATATCACATGTAAATTGTAATAAATAAAACTTAAGATTTATGTTGATTTTAAAATACTAGATTAGTTAATTCAGTCCGTGTCATATTTTTTGTTCTAACATACATTATAATATTACTCACAAACGTAATATTAAATTTATAATTAACCAAATAAAGAAATAATTGAATTTTAGAAATGGGCCTGTCCCAGCGAGAAATTTTTCAATTGTGTACAAATATAAACCATTGATAATGATGATCGCCGTATATAATTGTTTTGTTGATTTGTGTACTTTTGTTTTGAATGCATTTTAATTAGATTTTGTTAATATATTTTTTCAATCTCGATTATGTGATACATTGTTGTGTTTTGTTGTAAAAATATTACTTATACTGTCTGTTTTTCGATTTGGCATGATGATGGATACACCTGAGACGGGTATGAAAATCATGTAAATAATTTACGTTTCAAATATGATAATTAAATGGTGGTTATAATTTGTTAATATTTAGAAATACTGGTACATAAACATTTTATATATGAAGATATTTACTACTTTACAGAGTATAATGAAAATGATTATGAAGCCGATATTACGTTTGTTTGCTCCAGTTGTTTAAATATAATCGACGATGAGGATTATGTTCAAGCTTTGGATCAGATATGGCATACAGATTGCTTTAGGTAACGTGCTTTAGAAATTATTATAAAAATGTTTGAGACTTAAGTAAAAATAATTATGGTTATTAATATCTGTGTTTCGATATTAAATACTTGAAGTTTGTATTAGTCTCCAAGAGGATGACGTATGTATTTACAGTTATTGAATGTTATATATCTTTTTAGAAATCACGTCCCATATATGTTGATATTAATAAATATATTACTTGTTTCTAGAATCATTCAAGAAATATCTATAACTTTTTTTTCATTTGGTAAATAAGGATTTATTTTTATTGTTAAAAAAAATGTTTACTAAAAAAGTAAAAAGTAGTGAAATTGCTGTTCCATTCCACAGCTTCCAAGTGAAATTGGTTACAAAGTTGTGAAAATATAAATGAAATTAATTTATTATTTTTTTTGTTTTTGTTATGAACTTAAATTTCAAGAATTCTACTCCAAAATGTGATTAATCAAAAACAAAGTAACATTTTAAACAGAATGTTGTGAAAGTTATATCAGGTTTATTAATCTAATGGTACTATTTTTAGGTATTCGTTGATACTTGTATCTAAATATTTGAAAACACGCACGTTATATATATATATATATATATATATATATAATAGATTAACATATTAATCGAATTTAACAGATGTTCTGCATGCGATGTTCCTTTATCTGCGTGGTATTTTGAAAAGAATGGATTACTCTTTTGTAAAGATGATTACTGGTCGAAGTATGGAGAATGCTGTCAGGATTGCACTCAGGTTAATATGATTTATATATTATAAAAGAAAAATTGAAAAATTAATTTTGGTATTGTACTTTTTTTTTGGTCTAGCTTTCACCCTTTGGCCTATTTAAGTTAACTGTTCGGACTATAAACTTATATTATTAGACTTAATAAAATAATATAATTATGCGCATCCAAGAGGTAGGTTCTACAATAAGCTCTTCAAGTGGTATTTTTGGAGCGTATTCCTTATCAATAGAAGTTCAAACAGAAATCTATCTCTATTTTTGTATTTGGGGCAGAACCAAATCTGATGTTCCATGTTATCTTCAATATTACATACCTTACAAACTCCACTTCTGATGATCCCTAACCTGGCAAGATTACTAGATGTACAGTTGTGACCATTTCTTAATCTAACAAACATATGGATAACATTTTTATGGAGGACATCCCTATGTTTAAACCAGGGCTCTTTTGGAGTTGTCTTTTAAATAATAGCATATTTTTTACCTTTTATCAAGCTTTGGAAATCGAGGTACGATTGAAAAGAATCTTAAAACATTCCCTTAAGCTTTGGTATTAACTGTCTCCACTGTAGTTTAATATACTTCTCAATGACCGGTGTTAGGTACAATCGAGTAATCGCATCCGCTATCTCATTTCCACGACAAATCTTAGTTATTATCGTAAATTTGTTATATTTTATTTTAACTATTTATTTTAAATTGAATTTGGGGCATGAAGTACTTTCTTATTTAATGTACTGCGAGTATCTTTTGAAAATGCAACTGTAGCTAAGTATATAAGTTTGAAATATTTAAATTAAAAATGTTTCAAAATATAATTAGTTGATAATAAGTTTGAATTATGCAATTTGCCTCTCAGTTATTTGTGCAGACAATGATAAGAATTACATCTGATTAAAAATGTGAATATAAGTATAAAACTAATAATTTTAACTACTTACAAGCAAACTCCGTAATGAATTTAAATCTTAAAACGCGTTAAAGCGTCATGTAATTTATATTTGAGTTTATCTATTATTTTTGAATCCGATAAATAAGATACTATTCTTCAAATATATATTAAAAAAACAACATTTATGTTCCTATAAAAATCAAATAATAATGAATTGTATAAATATACTTATGCATTCACAACCGCTCTCAGTTTGAAAATTAAAACTAATTCTACTCGAAACGTTACATAATAAAAAATTTGATGTGGTTTACAGAAAAAAATCGCGAATGTATGGATATTGGCCATGAAAGTTTAAAAGTGTAATATATAGAAAGTTTTTCTTATAGGTAATAACTGGCCCTGTGATGGTGGCTGGAGATCATAAGTTTCATCCGGAATGTTTCCGATGTTCTTCGTGTGGGGCATTTATCGGCGATGGTGAAGCATATGCGCTTGTGGAGAGATCTAAACTATATTGGTAAATGTTATAGTTTAGGATGCGTGTCATGTTCCTATACATAAATATTTCGCGTATATAAGGAGCTTTTTGGGTTTTTCGTTAAACCCAGGTTTCTGAACTATTTAATAATATATTGCATATGTATGATTTTAAAAGTTTTTTCGTATTTCTATTTTCATGTTTTTATTGAATAAATCTCTTCTTTTCACAACGCTTGTTTGGCTGTTGCAATTCATGTTTTTATTTTTGTATTGCTTCTTCCTATATTCATTATTATACTACCTAAATATTTGAACTTTTCTACTTGCTTTAAGATCTTATTTTCTAACATTGTTTCTTTTTATATTTTGCTGTTGCTAGGATTTTTGTTTTACTTTTGCTTATGTTTAAATTTATTTGCTTTAAGTATTTTGCAATATTGTTGTTCATTTTCGGCCAATAATGCAATATCGTCTGCAAATCTTATAGAATGTATCTGTTGCCCATTTATTTTCACGCCTGTAGTGTCTTGAATTTTCCGTATGGGTTATTCTACAACCAAGGTAGAAAGTATAGATGATAATGGGCATCCTTTTTTTATTCTTCTTTACATTTTCACTTTTTCTTTTGAATTTACGACTCTTATTTTCGTCGATTCTTCCTTATATAACTAACTATATTATTTTCCCATCTTTGTAATCTAATCCTATTTCTTTTGGTTTTGCGAATAACACATTTCATGTTACACAGTCAAACGCCTTTTCTATATCTACGAACGCTATGTATAATTCTTCCCAACTTTTATTTTTTCTAGATTGTTAATCTTAACGCCAATGTGGCTTCTCCAGTATCTTTTTTCTATTCTAAATCCGAACTGATCATGGCTTATAGTTCTTCCTCTATCCTTCGACTTATTCTTTTCGTTACAATTTTTATAATTACATGTAGTAACAAACCTATTGTTTTATATACAGAGCATTATTTTAATCAAATAATGTAATTTATTTATATTCGGTTTTAAATTTGTATCAACTTTCTTATTTCATATTATTTATTTTATAATTTTATTATAGTGGCTTTTGTTACAAGCGTCAGATGCAGCCATTGAGCCGAACGTGCACTAAAAACCCATTTGCGCGAAAACCGCACTCCATACGATTGGTGGAAATACCATCTACAACAAAAACAACACTTGGAATTAAACTCAGTATTGAAAACTCACGCAAATTGCCTTTCTCGTCTTCAGCTTCAACCATCTCTAGGTAATACTTATGTTTTTAGTAGTTATGTATTTATTTTGAATCATAATATCTTCTAACAAAATTAATTTTAATGAAAATTGTAAAATATGTCATAATTGAAAAAAAAATGAACTTTGGACGTCAGGAATATTGGCACGGTCATCATTTTCAGAAATTTATTTGACGTTCGATAATAATTCCGGTAATTTCGAGCGTTGTTTTAAGATTTTTATGCAATGTTGAAAGACAAAAGTTTAATTTCTTTAAATAAAATGTGATCTTTTTTCGTTTTCTTTCTTTTTCTATTTTTTTTTTAAGTTGATATATTCCGAATCAAAATTGTTTTGACGATTTCTAAGAAATTGGGTTTAAAGCAATTCAAGTGACCACATTTTTGCATTGGTGTTATTTTTTGCATATTTGAATAAAAGTAATATGAAAACGACTATCCTACAATATTAACATGTCTCGTTATAAATTAAATTTTTATTTAACAAGATAATGTAATTGTTAAGAAAACATAATTATCTTAATATTTGCAAAACAACCCGTACGTGAATTTTAAATGTAGTTTATGAATTCATATTACAACTGGTAATTTTTTATATCGTCAGATGTGCGGAAAGATTGTATATATATTGATTGAATACTTTCTTAACGGATAGTATTATGAAGATCATTTATGCGGTAATATTTGCGATATACAGGAAGTTGCGTAAATATTTGCTTTACTAACAAAGTTCTGATATATTTGTAAAATCGTGTGTTTTGTTACTTTGATTAAACAATTTCTTAGAATCAATTAATTTAACTTTGATTTGTATTTGATAAATGTATGAATATGAAATAAATTATCATGAATAATACGTTTTGCGACTAATATATTTGCAACATTTTGTTGAGTTTCCTTTTTTTGTTGGGTTAATCCATTGTATTTCAACTTAACAATTTTATATTCGTTACATTTTTGTTATATATATATATATATATATATATATATATATATAATGTTTTCTTTATGAATGTTTAATTTCAGATTATTTCATACTTTAACAGATAAAGTAATTCAGTTAGCTGCGATACTTTTAAAAGCCTTCATAAAAGTGTGTTGTGTTATTTCTCGATATAGGAGGTATGATTTACGTATATATTTTATTTAAGGCGTAATTGTTGAATTCTTTTTTCATTACTTCAGCTCTCTTAGCTTTTGTTTGTTTTAATTATTTAATTTCGAGGCACAAACCTGGTGAAAGTGGTACTTGGCGCGCCGTATTGTAAATATGAACGACTGCTTCATTCCGTTTTTCTACTATCCATTCAATTGCTGCATGACTTATCGCATACGTTATTTTAAATCAAGTAAAATTTTTGGTAATTTTTGCTTCCGTCGCATCACGGCGTAAGTTCTATGTTGCATATATACAGACACAACTATCCCATTAGTGATTGTACGAATATGTGTAATATCTCTAATTTTAATTTTTATTATTTGTATTCTTTTGGTAAATCTCGAATTTGGATACAGCTTGGCTAGTATCGCCATTCTTATGTATTATCTAACTTAATCTTATGCGTGTTTTTTCTGCATTTATTATACAGTTAAGTGTCATGTTTTAGCAATTTTTTTAATGTGCATTATTCCCAGAATGTCAGTTTTATTAAATAATACAATTATTTATACGTTCTTTCTAAATGAACATATTTTATTTTTACACATTTTTTGTTTATTAATTGTTTATATAATGGATATTCTCACTTTCTCGATTCCTCGAGAGAATGTAATTGTGTTACGAAAATTAGCAAATTCATTTTTGTGTTTAATGACGGTGTTGAATCCTTTTATATCTTTGTCATTCTTATTACAGCACTGCGCACTAGTGTTATTTTACTTACACATTGTGTTTGGTAAACAGTTTCCATTATTCGTTAATATTGCATAAAATTATTTGCGACTCAAATTCACATAGTTTATTTTTATTTCGATCACTGTTATCTATTATGATTTTAGTCTTAGATCAGTTAATAATCCATAGTCCCTACATCGAAGTCTCATGGCTTTTATCATATTTTCTTCAACACCGGTCATTTCTTTGTTTTCCATATTTTGCAACATTGATTGTGTATAATATAAATTCCTTTTATTATTTCGATTAAAACATCATCAGGTCCTGTAGCTTTCCTTGTTTTTGTTTTTTCGATTGTTCTTTCTATTTGTGTTTTCAGTATCGGTAGCTGAAGGTCTATGTTATCAGTATCGTGTTTGTGTTTTTATTTATAAATCATCATCATTATGTTGCTTTTCCTGTTGTAAAAGATTGCATGCAATAATTACTGTTTTACACTAAGCGGCTTTTTCCTAGGTCGACTATCTGTTACAGCTTCAGACTTTTTTGAACGCCTGTTGTCATCAATTCAAATTTCGTGCGACCTTTTTTGGGTTTTTTGTTATTTTCCCTTGAACAGCTAATCCATTTTCGCGAATTTTATGCGCCATATATTTACGCTTTTAGATCTATGCCTTCTATCAGTTGTACTTTGTACTTTCGCGTTAGTAATGTGATCTTTCCACGATATATTCAAAACCCTGTGATAGCACCGCATTTCGAAACTTTGTATTCTTTTCTTGCCTTGTGCGCTTATTGTCCACGTTTCGGAGGAATATTTCAAAATAGTTCATACATAGCGTCTCATAATTCTGATTTATATCGTTATATTCGCATTTCTATTATCAATTAACTTCTGTAAATTGGTGAAAGTTGCTTTTTATTTATAAATATCTCTTACCAATATTCTTTTCAGACTTCTGCAATAATAATGGGATTATTTATAATGTCTTCTTTAGCATTTGGTATTGAATTTCTTAGTTTAAATACTCTTGTAAGTAATTCTTACTTCTTCTATAGACGTTTAATTTAATTCTGTATTTCAATTATTTTTGTTCTGTTTTGATTACATAATTTGTTTCTTTCATTCGTTCTGATTTTTCTTTCTTTCTTGTATTAGATTTAATGGAGTGTTATATCCGTTATCTAATAGCTCTTTCCTATAGTAGACAGTATAAGTTTTTTTGTTCCTTATTCGCATTCATATTATCAGTAGATTCAATCGTTTTATATTTTCTGGTAACACATTATCGTTAGGGGATACTAATCTCGTAGATAATCTTTCTACTTTTCTTTTATGCAATTTTAGTTTTATAAATGGTTTAACCAGTTTGTGATCTGATCCACGTTCTGTCCTAGGTCTGAAAAAGTAACATCATGAGTACTACATTATAAATGTAGCGCAAGAGGAATCTAATTTTTAGAAAACATAGCTATATATATTACGCGGTATTTTTTTTAATACTATGTTATATCCAGACTGGCAACAACGTTTTTATTATAATTCATTGGGATGCGGTGTATATAGGTTTCAGTGGAGTAGCCAGGGTGTGGTTTCGGCGGTCTGAACCCCCCTTTGGAATCAATCTGGTAATAAGAAAATATATACTCGTTGTTAAATGCAGTTTTATATTTGTTAGTTTTTTTTTTATTTTCATTTATTTTATTTAAATTTCGTTGTTTTTGAAGTAAATAAATAATTTTGTAATATAGGAGGTACTAGAAGAATTTTGTAAAAAAACGCGAAGAATAGATTTTAAATTTTAAATTTAGTTAAGTATATTACTGTGAATTATTCCTTCAAAAAATATAAAATCATTATTTATCGTTTATTTTTTCGCGGAATTTATTGTACTTTGTAACCATCTCCCTCTGTCCTCAATAACATACTATTAGTATGTTCGAGTGACGTTAAATATTTCTGCCGTCTATTGCTTCTAATAGAATTGCATATTCGACGTCTAATAGTATAAAAATAACTCTGGTGAGTTGGATTGCTTAGGGCTTGGGGTTTAACCTGCTTGAGTTTTGGTTATTTACTTAAAGTTCAATTTAACTTGGGTTTACTGTTATAATTTAGTTTTGTTCGAACCCCACTCTTCAACCAAGTCTGGTTACGCCACTGATAGGTTTCTCATTTTCATTCGTTTTGATTCTCATATTTAATCCGTGTTCTTTTAATTTTATATTCTTCGATTTTATTTTTAATTATTCGTTTATATGATAATTTCTGTAATTAATGTAACACCAGACGTTACGGAAACAGGTTATAAGACCTTTTTATTTTTAAAAAAGTAAACATTGCGTTCACAATAATATAAATGAATAATTACAATATTAAATTGTTATTAGACTTTTTTCCGAAATGAATAGCTTCTGTTTTGATGAAAATAATTATTGCTGAATTTTTTGATATGAACTATATTCTCGATATTTATTATCCAAATCCATCATTTAAAAATCTTAGTTAAAGTTGGTGTCGACGCTTGATAGTCTTGTAACATGTGACTCATATCTCTTAATCATTTCTAATCAGCTTAATTCACGATATATTTAAAGAGTGATGCATTTGTTTAAGTGTTACTGAAAGCAGCATGACAAAGGGTAATTATTACTTAAAAAAAAAAAACATACTGATTTGACTTGTGGATTTTTTGGATGAAAATTGTTAAATAAGACATTTTTGATCATAATTTATATACGTGTGCAATATTTATTTATGTTGAACACTGATAATGATCCCACATTTTCATATCTAAAGTGTAATGAAAAATAGCTATAATTTGGTACTATATGTTTGAAAAATAACTCATGATTTATATTTTACATATTTTCAGTATAAAATTATTATTATTATTGTTTTTTTTTTTTTTTACTAAACGAAGAAATTTGATCTGAAACTGTGAATTATGAGCTTGTTAATGAACAAAAGAATGAAGTGATCCCAAAACCAATATGGATTTATCTGAGGAATAGCCAACGACTCGCTGATAAAAGTCACAAAAAGTTTTCAGGAAGTATTGTCAAAGCATCGTGGTATATTCATAATGACGATCAGGAACTTCATACATCAACTATAAACGAAATTATCAAAGTCCATAGCGGCAGATAAACGCCTTCAGCACCACGTCAATCCATTATTTGCCGATCAAAAAAAAAAAAAACATCGTTCAGTTTTGACGAATTAAAGAATTTATGCGAGTAGAATTGTTGCATCGATTTTAAATTTATCAAATGAAAAATGGCGATCGTTGAGCAGCGTTCTGATATTCAAAATGTTGAAACGTCAGTGCTACTTATTTTAGTCACTTAGGATACATTGTATACAAAAAGGAAAAAAATTTAGATAATCTTTATTGTCGTTTCAAACAAAGAAAAACGATATTTAGAAATATCATCTTATAATCCTAGTAATTTTTCAATCGCCCGCGCAGCAAGCATTCCTGTCTTTATTATATATAGTTATTGTTAGAAATTTTGCACGTACGAAGATGACGCTTTATGATTCCGACGTGCAAAAAATAATTTAAATTTGAATCGAAAGTTCAGTTGCAATAATATAAAGAGCCATTTTCAGAGAAGAAATAATTTGATTTGTTTTATGAATTTTCGTTTCTATATTCCATTGGTTTCGTTTGTATAGTCATGAACACAAAAATTATTGAGGTTTACTTTTCGATAGACCAAGTGTGATAATTTGCCACTTTCTTTGAATGTTGTATGATTAAAGACTGAAATATTTCGAGTCGTTCAAATTTACTTATGAAAAAAAAAAACACAAAACTTTCGTATACGAGTTTATTTCATATCTCCACTATATCAAGTTGTTCCTATTTAAAAATATTTATGAAGTCGGATTGCTGAACACAAATTTATTCCGTCATGGCTTATAGAAATTCCATATTTAACGTAATTTGCGTAAAAAAAAAATAATAATTTCGGTGCTATGTATTTTTCTATTACTGATTTTTAAATATTGGTTACAAAAATAATATTCTAAAAATAAAACGCCGCCATGAGTCGTGAAATGCGAACGCACAGTTTGCTGAACATGGCTGACAGAAGTGCATTATTTAACGTAATTTGCGTAGAAAAAAAAATACTTTCAGTGCTAAGTATTATTCTATTACTGATTTTCAAACGTTGGATACATTTGGAAATAAAATATTTCAATTTTCTGCGAGAAACATGTTTATAATCCTATAATCATATTAAGGAATCTTAGTACATCATTAATATTACAAAAATAAATGCCTAATATTCGAATTTTGCATGCGCAAGGAACTTGTGATAAAATTAAATATTCTTCGATTTTAATCTAAATCTATATTTGAAATGGTAATTCACTCGTTTTCACTTTCCAGTTTTAACTATATGCAGCGAGTAGTTAAAAGATATGTATGTATGTTGTGTATGGATAAAAAAATATAAACGTAAAGTGAGGAAGTTAAAACACGAGTGAATAAATGGGTGAGTGTTACAAAAAGAGCAAAGAATAATTGAGTACTTTCAGGTTATTTGTTTTTTCGTATTTCCGATTTACTCTTTTACGATGATTCTTATGTAATATACATCATTATTCAATTTATTTGTAAATATATAGCATGAAACGTTATATGTCGATGATTACGTACTTATTAAATTGAAACAAATTCAATTGAATTTTTGCACATAGTACTAATTGTTTATGCTTTTTTTTTTAAAAAAAAAATAATATTGTTCCATTATGCACTACATAAATTGTACGAGACAACTATTCCGAATTGTTAAAACCACTTGTATATTGTCTATTTTCGATGAACTGCCTGTTTATCATGGATAAAAAATGTGTAACCCAGGAGTTAAATTTGATACGGCGAGTATGCGATAATACAATCATCACATATATATATATTACAATTGCTATTTTATTAACGTGTTTGTTTCGAAGGCTATAATCTCATTATAGTATAATATATATCCTGAACGTAACTTGAGAATGTCTGTTAGGCATTTTTAATTTATAAATAATCGGTATGTTCTGTAAAATAAACGTATCTTTACAAACGTTTCTACTTGTTATGATGTTTTTCTACGCAGCTTATTGATTGTAAGCGATTTTTCAAATATGCTGTAGATACTAGGCCAATTTAGACGATAATACCTTTTAAATTAACGCACGAATTACCCCCTTATTATACATTTTTCATTTTGTTTTTAAAAGGGTGGATTTAAATAATGACATTATGGCTTTACATATTGGAGATCGAATTCTGGAAGTGAATGGAACTCCGGTGAAAGATCAACCTATCGAGAACATCGAATGTATTATGCGTAATTCGGATGCTGTTTTACAGGTAGTTTCCTTTATTTTATTTTTTAAAATTAAAAACTTAAAATATTTCACCCTTTTAGATGAACAAAATTCGGTTTCAAGACTTAAAACTTCCATTAGATATCTTATCTAATTCGTCCAACATCGTCCTGTTACATTTTCCATTATTCTTATTGTTTTGCCTTGTCCGCTTAGCGAACGTTTGCGACCAATGTGTTCAATAATCTGCTGCGTGATGCGTCCATTAGTTCTTCTTATATTTTTAGTTCCTATCCAGATGATTTTTATATTGTCTAACCAAGATATCCTCGGTCTGGCGCGCTTTCGTACTCCTAGTTTTCCTCGTAATATTAGCTGTATTCTTATTTATCTCTTCTCATCATATGACTCAGATATGCAATCTTTCTCTTTTTAATTATGGTTAACAGTTCCTGCGGCTTTCGCAAACGTCACACAGCATCTTCGCGTTAGTTACTTTCTCCGTCCAGCTGATCTTCAAAAGCCGTCGATAAATCGGCATTTCAAATGCTTCAATCTTCTTCGACGTGACTGTCGTGAGCGTCCACGTTTCAGCCGCATATGTTACTGTACCCCATATATAATATCTCACCAGACGCAACTTTAACTCCATACTAATATCGTGACTGCACAATATGCCCTTGAGTTTCAGGAATGCCTTTCGTGCTACCTTTATCCTGCACCTAATTTACATGTCCGAATTTGTCCTTTTAGAAATTCAAGTTGCCATGTCCAATATTAATGCTGATGTTGCTACAATAGAACATTGTCTTTCTGACTTAAAGTTAAACCTTAGTGTTGAAAAGTGTGCAGCAGTAGTTTTCTCATATCGCCGATATGACCCAAATGACCTTTTCATTACAACGGAAAGGGGCGCTATTCCTTTCTGCTCATCATTTCGCTATTTAGGAATTATTCTGAATTCTCGGTTAACATGGCAATATTGATAAACTATTAACAACTATCAATCGCGCTATTAACATTTTACGTATTTTGCATAATACACGATGGGGTGGTGACCCTTTTATTCTATTGCTACTCTTCACTAATCCGATCTAAACTGGAATATGGTTCCATGTTCTATGGAACCGCGTCAACAGTATTGTTAGGCAAGTTGGATCGTGTGCAAAATGAATGCATTAGGCTGTGTATTGGTGGTGTTAAAAGCACTCCGGTATCAGCACTAATGGCAGAGTGCAAAGTTCCACCCTTACAACTTAGACGGAGTTATTTAGCCCTGAAACTGTTGATACGTAGAATGAATAATGATCGCTTCCCTTTGTTTAACATGTTCAGTCATATCCATTCTAACTGGCGTTTTTCAAATAGAAAAATGCTCCTGCTCTGTTTCGTTATAACAAGGTTGGAGGAGTTTCGTGCACGTCTCACGTGCATGCAAGCTCCTTTTCAATTTATGGTACCATATTTTTACTTCTTCAACAAACAAAATTCATCCTTTTTCCCTAAAAACTGTAGTCTGTATCCTCCTACACTAATCCGTGCCACTTTCAATAGTATTATCTCAGAAATGTTTCCACTACACATCCTTGTTTACACGGATGGATCCAAGTCAACTTGAGGAACGGGAGCAGCAGTGTTCATTCCAGCTCTCAATATTAGTAACATGTACAAATTATGCCAAGAATGTTCAGTATTTACTGCAGAATGTGAAGCAGTACTACAAGCCTTGTCAATTCTACCGGACTTAAATCTTCGCGGAAATTACCTTATTATTACCGATTCCAAAAGCGTGGTGACGGCTATAGACAATAAACGTAGCGTGTCAGATACATTAATTGGTTTAGTTTTGCTAAAACTTAATAATTTGGAACGTGTGGGAATATCTGTGTCTTTCTTGTGGGTGCCGGGTCATAGAGGTATTCAAGACAACGAATTTGTTGACTCATTGGCTAAAGACGCGTCGTCTAGTGGTGTAGAGGTCTCCTTAATAACTCACAAAGATGTCATTCACTTTATTCAGCTAGAGCATAGGGATCAATGGGAGCTAATGTACACTAAGAGCATTAGTCAATCACTTCTGACTTATTACTATCACCTCCAGGTGCTTTTTGTTTGTCGTATAATTTTTTAATTAAAGTAGTTAAATGATTCGGTACTCCATTTCATTCAATATTTGCCACAATTTGGGCTGACAGACATTGTCGAATGTTACTCGATGAAACAATAGAACATAGGAGCGTGATGGTATTCACTGGATTTCTTTAACGGTTGCCTTATAATTAGTATTTGTTTTCTGATTCCGCAGTCTTTAACAAATTCTTTTTGCTCTTTCGCAATTTGAAACGACAAATAATTAATGTATTTTTTTATCACGTTGCATATTTATCTTTATTTTTTACTTTCTACAGTTTTTAATAAAAGTAAAAATGTTAATAGATTTAAGATTTTATTTAATCAAATTATACGTAGGTATAAGAAATAAGTATACATTACGTATATACCGAAAAACAGATAAGCCATTTAATTCGTCAACCTATGTTTATAAATATATATTTTTAAGTCCTTTTTTATCCTAATTCGAAAGCAATTATCTTCATCGGAAAGTAAATGGTTACTGCGAGTAGTGTTTTCTAAATATGCAACGAATTATGTTTTAAAAAACTTTTTAGATTTTAACGTGAGCGATTTGTCAATTTGGTTTGTATTAGTCGTTTACGGGAAAATGTAAATACATAAAATAAATTGAGTACTACTCTTAAACTTCGATCTTAATTAAATATTTTAGAAGCTAATAAATTTTAATAAAACATTAGTTTAAACTTATTTTAAATTAAAATTTTAATTTTTTAAATTTCTGCGTTTATTATTGAGTGACACCATATTCTTGCAACTTTTATTTGATATATGTTTAATAATTATATAATAATTCGTGGATTTTTTCGTTTTATTATTACGTAATTGAAAAGAAGATAATTCGCTAAAAAAAAAGTTTACGATAACATTTTCGTGTCTTAAATTAATACAATATGTGACGGTATATTTTCTGTAAACATAATTTCAAAATAACAATACGGCGCGCGTGTATGTAAATTGTTTACTTCAATCAGTGGCGGTGTGTGTGTGTGTGTAAATTTTTATTTCAATCGAACGTAATAAAATGAAGAACATTTTTCTTTCTTCTAATGAAATTTTTCGTTTGTTTTTCGAATTGTAGCTAACTATAGAGCACGACCCGGATGCTGCAAATAACAAGGTATCATCGTCATCAATATCAGTTTCTAATTGCCCGTCGGCCACGTTAGTTTGCAGTGTCGGTGTTAACGACAAGGAACAGCCACCACGTACTTATAAGAAAAAAGATGATGGTAATTCAAGATCATCGAGGCAATTAAGAAGACATCGCTATTCGAATGCGTCATCAAAAAAAAGATCGTCATCTATGTCTAGGATCACCGAGGGGTTTGTAGAAATTTTATTGATACATACTTATAAGTTTTTCTTGTACACCACTAATTAGAATATAGAGCTTGTAGGAATATCCAATAAAAGAGTACTGCATAAAATGAAAACATATATGGAATTGATGGCGATAATAAAGCGAAGAAAAGCTGTTTACTTAGTCAATATAATTATAAGTAATAAGTGCGAGTTATTATTTCGTTCGACGAAATATTGATGAGAAGAGGGCCGAGTTAAAAAGAACAAACAGGATAAAAATATACCGGAACGGTTAAATATCTAGAAAGTAGAAGAAGTCTTAACGATAGCCAGTAATTGAGAACAATATCGTCATATGATCGCCAACCTTCTTCGAGTAGAAGACACCTAACGAAGAATAAATATATTCTTCAACTCTATCATTAATTGCTTTCTAAAAAAAAAGTCTTACTATTGTCAACTGCTGGATATCAAACGTCGAATTGAAGATCCTCGCTGCAGTTACAAAACTTTTATGCAGCAAGTACTGAAAGACTGCGAATTGAATTCGAAGGAACAGGTGGATCTGGTAAAAGATCTCGGAATTTGAAAATACGAAATAACAAGTGGTCTACAGAGTAAATCAAAATGATAGAAATATGAAATTGCTTTTACTTAGGTCTTCACTCATCATTAATTCTGTGTGGCACTCCTTGCTCGAATAGCGAGCGGATAAATAATGATGATATGTGTATTTGTATTCTGCATAGATTAAATTATTAAGGATACGTTTGTATGTATAACATCTGCGGATGTATCTTCAAAACGAAAACAGCTGTATCTGATGCCAGTTTAACTGTATTATCGATATAAATACGTGAACTAAACAATTATGCATTCTAGCGCTCACACTTTTAAATTTTATGAGAACATGGTGCATATAGTTTTCATGTAGCACGCAGCTGAGCCGAATTAATGGTGAATTGTACAACCTTGCAAGATTCTACTCGCAGAAACTATCAAAAGTCTTCAGATTAACATGGATGCAGCATGCACACGACTGTGTTTGGTAATTAATGAAGTCGATGAGCTGCAAGCAACTATGAAATGTTTACAAAGAAGAAATTTTGAACTTTAATAGAACCGAAATTATGTTAGTCGGCGATGACATTGTGTCCGATGTAGAAATAAAATTCGTTTTGTAAAAGCTTTCATGTACCTAGGTAGTGTTATTAATATAAAGACAAATACATCTGATAATAAGGTACGGTAAAAAATATTCAATAGTATAGACATATTATCTAGTATTAAATTAGCTATATACAATCGAAATTTTTTATTCCGGTACTTCCATGCTCAAACGAAACATGACTAATAGTGATCAAGCAAGTCAGAGATTTTTTGCCTAGAATACTTCGGATACGCTAGACTGATCAAATATTAGACGAAAAAGTAAAATAGTGCTCAATTTATCAGATGTTATCACAATGTATTCAGGATGAAAGATAAACGATTACCAAAAATAATAATATACGGTGTTCGTCCGTGTTCTTAGTTTAGCCGCCATGTTCTCATCAAGATGTTTGCGGTAGTAGGCCAATTGGCGATCTAGAGTTACTCCGGATTTTCTTATTGTGATATTTTTAATTCTAGATAACTGATTGTTAAGGTGAAAACATAACTGTATTGTGCCCGATTAATGCTAATCGCTATTTTTAAAAGTAATCAGCTAATAGTGATATATCTTGATATATCTTCCCGTAATATCTTCTCCGTTATGCGAAGCTTAATATTCTGTGTGGCCAGTGCTATATGCGTAAATAAATTTCTGGTTTTCCATTATATGAAAATTACGATTTACGAGAAAAAAAAATGAAAAGTTATTTATTCACGAAAAACGCGGCGATTAAATGGTTCGTTTTTGACGTAATATAATTTTCATTTTTAATATTTAATTAACAATTATTTGTTGCTTTTTACAATTCCACCTTCGTATTTGTCACGCGCTACAAGCGTGAAGGTTTTTTTATTGACAAAATCATCAATACCACATCGTAAATAGTCAGCTTGATGATCCGTGTCATTCATGTAATTCATTTCCGCTTTTCTCGAAAATCATTAATTTCTTACTTTTTTATTTTCTGTTTTCTTTTTATGTTCTCTTCGTATATGTTCTCTTTTTCGTGTTCAGTTTACGATTATTCCGAAAAACTGATTTGTTCATGGAATAAACTTTTCTGCTGTTTTATCTCGTACGCGTTTAAATTTATTTAGTTTAGATTATATTTATTAAAATATTGTTTTCGATTTATCGACTATATATAAAATTATTATTTGAAATCACGAATCAGATTAATCGTAATTTAAATCATGAAAATATTACACTGTAAATATTTCGTAATTACATATATATAAAATAATATTAGCAATGAGCATAACCGACTTCTGAATAACGAGTAATCAGTTGTTGTTTTTTTTTCAGTTAACCGACTAATTCGGTTTTTCCAAAATAACCAAATAAATGGCTCGTTTTTTGAAAATATATTTTTTAATTTGTTTATTAATTTAAGCAATTAATTAAGTATTCTTTCTTTATATACGATACGTATATTTATAAATCCTGTAAAGACGTTATTTTGTACATATAAGTGCATTTAAATTTTTATTTAATTTGTACACCATGTGCTAAGAAGTGTGTGATGTGGTTTAGAATGAAAAACCGACACGTATATATTTGCGTTGTATTAAAATATATTTAATTTATTAATTGGGTTCTAAAATTTGTACGATTACATGGTTCATTCTACAAAATTTCAAACAATTCCAGATTATCTTATATTAGTAGATTTTGTAAATCCGACTGAATGTATATCGATATTAGTAAGATTCACTATAATCGATTGGAAATTAGTCGGATTTTGAATATGGTGATAGTTATATTTTTACTAGAATATATTATCTTTGTAAAACACCGATTATATATACTCATGTTTTATTGAAATGTATTTAATTTATTGATTAAGTTCTCATTTACGTAATTTACTTCACAAAGTTCGTATAATTCTAGATTATCTGTTAATTACTCTTCAACTGAAATATATTTTTTAATTTTATTTTAAATACATTTGAGGATATTTTCTTTGCTGTGTCGTGTTTTGTTCAACTGAAATATATTTTTTAATTTTATTTTAAATACATATAGGGATATTTTGCTATGCCGTGTTTACATTGTACTAATAAAAAATTTAAAGTAAATGTTACTAAATAAAAAATCGAATAATTAGTTCTTTGTTTTAGAAATTGTGTTACTAATTAATCGGTTATGTGAAGTAGTCGTTTATGCCCATCACTAATATATATGTATATATTTATTTATTTATTTATTTATTTATATTTGTACTTATATTTATGTATACTTATATGTATGTAATGAATGATTTTTATAGATCACCTACTAATAATAAAGATGATTGTGACCTGTCGCGTACTAAATCGTTCCGTGTTGATCCTTTAAAAAGTCAAAGAATATTCCGCGCATCCGACCTTGTAAAAGGCGATCTGTTGGGTCAAGGATTTTTCGGGTGCGTTTATAAGGTAACCCATCGTGATACCGGAGAAGTTATGGTTATGAAAGAATTACACAGAGTAGACGAGGAAGCTCAAAAAAGTTTTTTAAAAGAAGTAAGTTTCACAGGGATTATTAACATAGTAAATCGATTAAAATAGACTCGTATGTTCAACACGATGTCCACTATACGGTGCATGGAACTTTAATACTAACAAAATTGTTTGTTTTCTGGTTGACGTGCAATGCTTCAATTTTAAAAGTATTTATATAGATACATCGAAAATTAATTATTATGTTGTAGTTTTATTAAATTAAAAAATTATGATTTGAATTTTTATTCGTACACGTTTATGATACTCTCGGATTAATAGTCATAGTACATGAAACTTTAATACTAATAAATTTTTTTCTTTTCTGTTAGACGTGAAATGTCTTAATATTAAAAGTATGTATACACATTGAAAATTATCCGCAGTTCACCCGATAGAAACGGTACGGTTTAATAAAAGTTATAATTTTGTGCATCTAAATTTTATAATGCGTGACTGAAAAAATTATAATATTCTAAATTTATTGTCTTCGGTGTACCTTATTTGTTTTCTTCCTACGCTGAATTCGTATATCGTCGTGAATGATTTGACATTTCTTAGATTTTTCTTGAATTGGTACTAATTTTACGATGTCGGCGTTGTATCGGTGATCCCCGTACACGTGTAATTTTAATCGTTTTGTCTCTGTAAAATCGATTCATTTCATTAAATAATTTTTACATTCACATTTTTTTCTATGTAAACCGTGTTAATATTTTTTTTATTACGTGAATAACGGTTCGAAAATAATTACGGTTTTCATTTTCAAACTGCGACCGGTTACGAATGTTTATTTATATACAATTTAAAAGAACGCAATTCAGACTTTATGTTGTCCAGATTTTGTGATAAAATAGTTCCCTGCTGTATGCACCATCCTTTTATCGATTTTTTCATCATCATTATCCTGCGGGAAACTGGAGTCGTTTACTAAACTAGCAGTCATTGTTTTTTATTTTAACTTGTTTTTTTTCCTCTTGGGACAGCGACCGGTAGCAAAGTTGAATTTAGCTAGTACCCAACCTTTTGTTTGAAATTTGGATGTTTAAAAATTTCAATTACTCCATGAATAATTCCGAAGTTATATTTATCTATTTTGGACAAGATTTCAAAATCATCAAACTGTATTTCCTGATTCCCAGGGTACTTGTTTATCACAAAATATGTACCAACATTAAATCAAGATTGCATTCTTCTACAGGTAATTGTATAAATATGTTTAGGCATCTGCTGTCAGTTTGAAAAATGAAAATTGTAGTTATTTCCGAAACGTTACGTAATGAAAAACTTGGAACGGTTTACATAGGAAAAAATCGGGAATGTGCGGATATCAATCGTGAAAGTTTAAAAGTGTATTGCTATATATATTTTTTGTTATATACACGCTATGTACAGCAACTAGTCTATGTGTGTTATATGAAATGGAAGAAAGCTGTAGACCCGATGACAAAAAAAAATAGAGAGGAAATTGTACTGATAATAGAGATGCTTCGGTGAATGTATAGTTTTTGGCACAGTCAAAATAGGAAGAGACATTTCAATACAAGATGTTTTATGGTCACATTAGTTATACGTACGTAACATTGCGTATGTGTACACATTTTATTGAGAAGGTGCCCATGTGTCACATTAGTAGATAACTTGGTCTCTGCAGTCAGCTTGCTGGTAATTTCATATACTTACATGCTTTTCGATTGAGTATAAATAGTGATGCTCCGACGGCATCGCAAGATCTTCTTTTTTATGTCTTCAAAGGGTGTTTTTATGTTCAACAGTGAGGGGGACATTTCCTGACAGTTTCTTTTGCCTCTACATTCGCTAGGATGTTACCTACATGACCAGGTATCCAATGAAAATACGAAACTTTCAAAGGATAATGCAGTAATAGATTACAAATGTTATCAGCTATTTGATGCGTTGATCTTTTTAAATTGTGAGTATAATCAAAATAACAAAATGTAGATTTTGTTAGCCGCTATGTTAGTTTAGTTATAGCTACTTAATCAAATAATACTCGGTCACTCAACACAAAGAATTTAATTTGTTTGTTTTGTTTTTAGGTAGCAGTATTACGAAGTTTACATCACAGTAATGTATTACGTTTTATCGGCGTTTTATATAAAGACAAAAGATTGAATATCGTAACAGAATATATACCGGGCGGTACGCTAAAAGATTTGATTCATGATTCAAGTAAATTATTACCGTGGGAACAGAGAGTGAACTTTGCTAAAGATATCGCGTCCGGTATGAGTTATTTGCATTCTATGAACATAATACACCGAGATCTCAACTCTCATAATTGTCTAGTCAGAGAAGTAAGTGCTTATTACGCAATATGGAAAAAATTTGTGACATAAATAAATTTAACTGTAAATATATATTATTAATTACACATTTTAATATTTTTGTTTCAAATCGGTTATGATGTTTACGACTGAACCATTTGAAATCAACAATAATTATTTATTTATCGAATACACGCTGAACTTGTTCTCTGATAATAAGTTTAAGTATGCTGCAAAAAAATGTTTTGAATTTTAATCCTATATTAGAAGTCTATTTAATTAATTAATAATATTCAGAAAAATAAGGGTGCCGTCTAATCATAAACTAGTTTCATTCGATGTAAAAAAAAACTTATTTTCATCTAGTCCTATAAATAAATTAAAATCTATCATTAAATTGGCATTTAAAATACTCAACACCGATGTATTCAATGATCTTATTAATGTTTTATAAATTTGTTTACATCATTCAATATTTCGTTTACAATGATTAATTTTGATTCTCATTTATCACTTAGTTTAGGTGAAATATATATATATATATATATATATATGAATGATTTTGAATAAAAATTATTTCAATCTTCATTGATGACACTTAATTTTCTTGATTTATCTTCATAGTTCTAATATTTTTCATGAGCCTACTTACATAGACTGTATCATTCCGTCAAATTTTCTTCATCCAATTGCACAATAAATTACAGTATTTTACTCCTTAATTCATCGTTTACAATCAGTCCTCAGTCCAAAAAATTATATATATATGTGTGTGTGTGTGTTTCCACAAATAATCATGACAGTGATTCCCTCGAAATTCTAAAAATAAACCAAGTATTTTCCAACTCCTCTTTGCAAGGGTTAACAATTAAATTCCGGAATTTAGACGGGTTATTCTGTTTACCACTAATTGATTTATTACTTTTGTTAGTTTTTATTGTTTTTCATTCAGTCTCGATGATGTTGTAGTCGGTGAAACAAGTATATTGTTTTTTATTAAATATATTGAGATACGGTATAAACGTATTTTTATTTTATTTAGTTTATTGTATTTATTTAAATATTTAAAAATATTTGTTAGAAAATTGACCCGATGTATTCTCAATTAGACCGATTCGATTTTTTATTTATTAGCAATTAACCGGAACGACAAATTGACAAAAAAATGTAAATAACGATCGGCTGTATTTATCGAAAAAAAAAGCATTTATTCTATTTATTTTCATTTTTAATCTAATAATTTTTGCAATTTTTCTAATCTATGGTTTTTTTTTTTTGTTCTCATGATTATACAGGATAAAACGATAGTCGTGGCTGACTTTGGTCTTTCGCGCACTATATCGCACCACGGTCTCGGCCATTCGATGAGTATACGTAATACGGTCTGTTCATCGTCGTCTAATGCTGTTAAGAGTGTTTCATCGAATGCTAATAAATTTTGTTCGAAAGCTACGCTTCGTCCAAATTCGCGTCGTTACGAACGAAAGAAACGATATACCGTCGTTGGCAATCCGTATTGGATGGCGCCGGAAATGATGAAAGGAAATAAATACGACGAAAAAGTGGACGTTTTCTCTTTCGGCATTGTATTATGCGAGGTTCTGATTAATACCTTATTATTCAGATTAAATATTTTAGTGTATTTTAATCAGCGTACTACTCCTGTTTACAATATTTTATTATATATAATAACATAACAACCACACTCGTACACACCCACATTTTCGTGGGTTGTGCAGCAGTTTTTGCCTCCCTGAATGTGTGCATATTACGTAAGAGGTAATATTTATACTATAATTTAGGTCTATGAGGTGCAAATGTGCAAATGGTGAAGAAACATCCAACTTTTATTCTATTTATGCAGATGTGCCACAGGGATCTGTATTAGATCCGCTTCTTTACCTCATATGCGCCCACGACATCTCACTTCAGAAAGAGCGGCATTTGCGGATGACATAGTTTTCCTATCAAAAAACCTGTACGCGACTGAAGCATCCGACTAGTTGCAATCTAGCTTAGACTCTTTCCGGGACTGTACTCGCAAATGCAGAATCAACATCATTACTTCTAAATCGGTGCAGGTGACTTTCACGCTAGACGCGACATCTGTCCTGTATATTTTGATGGATCTCTACAACAAGACACAACCTTGGAATATGGTTAGATCGCCGCTTGTGCCGGAAAGATCATACTGTGAAGAAAATAAGGAACTAAGACTTCGGTTCAACAAGATGTATTGGCTTTTAGGAAGGAAATAGATGCTTAAACCGGTATGGACGTAGGTACTACAATAGAATTACAATTAGCGATTCCAATGTAAGGTATTGAGATCCCTAGTTAACGCACCGTGGTACATTTCATCTTTACAGGGATCTGAAGGTACCAGTGGTCAAAGATGAAATATGAACGTAGTGTTCGGCACCTGCAAAGACTAGGTAGGTTCTCTCATCTACTGGCTATTAATTTGCTAGATAATAGCGAGGTCGTCAGGCGAATCAATCGGCTAACTCCCCTCAATCTCCTACAGCGTAATCGTTAACTGGTAGTGATAGCACAGAATGCCAGCATTCGGTTAATATTGATTTTTAAATATTTTTTTTTTTTTTTTGGTGGAATTGCAGATCATCCATGTCCAAAAATCACATTTTGGTCGAAGAATTTTTTTGCAGGAACAACAATTTTGAGAGAAAATCAACATTTTGTAAAACTTGTTCTAACTAGAAATTTCGTGCTATGGAAACAGTGATAAAGAGCAGCAGGAGCGTCGATTCATATATTTAGAAATATAAAGATTCTACTACCCGTAGAAAAAATTTATCATTACAAATCGAAACTATAAAAATGTGATTTTTGAAAAATAGCTATTGAAAAATTATTTAATTATAAAATAACATACGTGAACGTCTTAATCCTCGGAGAAGTTTTCTCTATCATACGAATCGAAAACAATTCGTTGGTCTAAACTTGAGCAGATTTTCACTAGTAGTCGTTCCTATCAAAATAGGATTTTTAGCATAGTTGGGTGATTCCCTATTCCCATTAATCATACTTCTAACTAACCTAAAATAACCTAACCTAACCAACGAACGTGGTTTATTCATGCACAAAGTAGTTAATAATGATAAATAAATTAACAGTGAAAAAATTAAAAATATGGAATACAAAACAACCATGAGGACAACAATGGGTATTTTATCAGTTTCACACATCGAAGAACCAAACAATGAAAATAAAACAACAAAAATTCAAATAATAATTTTTTATATAAAATAACAACAACCTAGTTATTTATTATTATAAAAAGTTTATTTAAAACTAATTTTTAAAATGCCCGTTTCCGTTTATTTTACTAAAATAATTTTCAAATAAAACAATAACTTCTGTCTCTCATAAATTATTCAACTGGCATCTGTCCAGTGCGAATCGCTGCATGCTGCTAGTGTCGTTTTTTTTTTTTTTTTTGGGTTGTATTAGATCCAATATTTGATTTGACCATCTCCAGTGTCCTTTCTGTGTTTAGGCGGTTTAGGTTCCAATATCTTTCTAGATCCAGCTTATTTCTTATAGTAATATGACCAAAATAGCGCCAAATTCGTAGTCGTATTATAAATATGTTTAAAGTATTCACAAAATTAATAACCGATAATATTTAGTGTAAGTTTTTTTTTATATAGAGTTTGGTTGTAGAAGCAACGAGAAGAATTCATCCTCATGTATTTAATATTACATTCTGCCCTTTAATGAATTTTATATTGATTATATATCTTTGCTTTATTGGCTGTGTTCGGTGTACGCTGAAATATAAATTCAAATATTTGTGTAGATTATAGGTCGCGTACAAGCGGACCCAGATTATTTACCAAGGTCATCCGATTTTGGTCTAAATCAAGCCGCGTTTAGAGAACAATTTTGTCTTTCTTGTCCGGAACCATTTTGTCAAATTGCGTTTTTATGTTGCGATTTAAATCCGGATAAAAGGTATGAAATTTTGATTTATATTATTTTCACCCATTTACTGTTTTGATAATTTATTTGATATTAAAGCGTCGTTAGATCTAGTATGTGAAATTTTCTAAAAATATTTAAAGTTAAAATAATATTTCCTATCAATTCGAATTATATGATAACAACACAATAGAATGTAAGATTCCGTGGTATTCTATGTGAAGTATCTGTAACTCTAATTAGAACTAAAAAGTCTACTGTGGCCGCGGACAACACGATCGCTCAAAGGTGTATAAATATTGCTTCGATAGTTCAGTATGTTCTGCCACGATAATGAACTGTGTAAACATTTTTGAAACGTCGTCTTTTTTTGTAAAAAAAAAAAAAAAATAGCGACACGGTGTCGACTGAAAGTTTTTTAAATTTTAATATGAATAAAATATTACTGAATTATGGTTTAGTTATTTACAATGTGCTAGATTACTATAACTCAATATACATTAAAAATCAATGCTTCAGACGACTGTGCATATAACGAACATATCTATTTTGTAGAGTGGCCACATCGTGTTCCACCATGACTTGAATTAATTTAAACCTAGTTAACATAATCATAATTCACAATTCTTAATCGTGCATACTTCAGATGACTAAATTATAAATTATTATAATCATCGTGTGACTTATTTGAGATAAATTGCAATTCTGTTGGAGGCGAAAAAATGTGGTATTTTATATCTAATTAATTTCATATATGATGTCTATAATATTTTTTTTATATATGATTTTCACTATAGGCCTCCATTTGAGATAATGGAAGTTTGGTTAGAAGGTTTAGCAATGCATTTGTCCGTTGGAGCATCTTTACCGAAAGATCTAGAAACTGACATATTTAATTACGCTAGAGGTTGGTGAATTTTATTTTTTTTTAGAGGAACGCAAAAATTTAAAAATAAGTTTTTTACATAATTCCTGTTCGTATTTGTAGGTAAAATAGAAAACACATCTGGATCCACAACTTTAGATATGCAACTTATTAATTCGAACGGAAGTAATTCATCGTCTGGATTAAATGCGATTAAAGAAGCAGTGTCATGCATTAATGAGAAAGCTGTAAACAATGAAAAACATCTTACGGTATCAACGTGTGTCTCAAATACTGTACTTTAATTATGTATAAATTAAAACAACTTATAAGTTATGTTATTTTTAAGTTGCTCCTGAAACGTGTTTATTTTCAAATGATTTTTTCCGCTTTAATGTGCACTTCTGTTTTGACCGTTCTGATTCTGATTTTTAAATTTTTGTTTTATTACGTCCTTTTAAAAATAGCATAAATAGTCGTCACAATATAATATAAAGAAAAAAATTACATTCCTAGTAGTCGGTTATAAAACTTAATCCTAAACAAACGACCTTTTTAAACGTTAATCGTTATCCAGAAAATAATTTTTTTTGTTAAAAATAATTTTATATTTCAAAATCATCGTCTTCAGTAAACCTTAAAAACACGTATTAACAATTGTTACCGTCTTGCTAGTAATCATGTATTTGATAAAAACATGTAAAAAATTTATAAATTGTTATGATTTTTCGACCGCAGTAAATCGTGAACAGATATATCATCGTTACGCCCTTATATAGGATAATACGTAGATATATATATATATATATATATATATATATATATATATATATATATATATATATATATATAAAAACGAATAGACGAAATTAAATCATTTCCAACTAAAACATCGGAATAATTAGGAATGTATATAATAAATTATTTTTTTTTGCTGTTTGAAACTAAAATAAAGACCAAAAAAGGAATTAAAATACTAAAATTTTTCTTTATGAAACATTACAGCTTTTCGGTTACCGATTGAATATATATATATATAATATAAAATGAAAAAATACTAATTTAAGATTACAATTCGCAAAAACTGAGCAAAATGTAGAACAGTATTAATAAAACAATCTGACAGTAATACTGTTCTTTATTTTGCTCTGTTTTTATGAATTGTAATCTTAAATTAATATTTATTCATTTTATATTTTATATTTTTTAAATATTCACTCGATAATGGCCTAACAGTCGAAAAGCTGTAATTTTTCATAAAGAAAAATTTTAGTGATTTTTAACTTCATAAACTAGACACACGTCTCTTTATGCTGTAATAACCCTGGTAGTTACAAACGGCATATGGAGATTTACATAATATTAAAAAAAAAATAATAAAAAAAAACTTATTTTTTGATGTTTATTTTAATAAAAATCACTCATCTTCTTCAAATTATTTGAAACTATACTCACTAAAATAAATTTGAAACCCAGTGTACAATCCACACGTAACATATACAAGAATGGCACACCACTTTGTTTTTTAAACGTGAATCTCCGTTACAAAAAAAATAAACATTCACTAAAAAATTTCACAAATTATCCTGTTCCTATAAATCTAACGTAATTCCTTTTCACAACTAACTTATTATATTCCTTCTTATATTTATTAAAATAAAAATCCAATTTATATGTGTAATTAAAAAACAATCTATATATATATATATATATATATATATATATATATATATATATATATATATATATATATATATGTGTGTGTGTGTGTGTGTGTTTTAACTGACATCATATATGTGAAAAAACAATTTTTTAATAAGATAATAATGTGGAATACGAATTTATTTAATCGTAATGTTCATACGTATTAATTACATCTATACAATTCGTACCGATTTAAATATTATACATCGAAGAAAGTAAATTTCATACTAACAGCATAAATCAAATTTTTTATGTGCTTTCTTTAAAACATAACTTACATTCCATTACGTTCCTGGTTTTTAATAATTTATTTATTTTTAAAAATAATATTCGTATACAGATGCTCGATTCGTATTAACCGAATCCAGCTATAATAGTTACTACTAAAAGAAAAGAATACAGTATGATTTTTTTTTTTATTAATTTTTATTTGTTGTTGTTATTCATTATCATTTTTACTACCATTGTTATTCCATTTTTACGACATAATTATTTTTATACATTACTTATACAATAAAATGCTTAGCTATTACATTTTTATTTTCATATTTTTATAAACAACAGCTGATCGAATAAATAAACGATACTACAACGTACAATTCATCTCATTTATGTTACAATTATGTAATAAGCAATACGTAGTGGAAAGCGTATATAATCTGAAGTTATAAAAATATAAATGAAGTATTAACAATCTTCGTCAATAAAATCATCGAGAAATATGTCGAACGCATTTCTGTTACAGATTCCATCGCTGTTAAAAACATATCTGTGAAATGTACCGTCCACGCATATTGCTATAAGGAATAACATTATATAAGTTTTCTTTGTTCTAAAGTTAAATATATACTAGTATATATAATATATATATATATATATAAAAAATGTTGAATATATTGGAGAATAGCGATTGTATGATTTATAAGCAAAACAAAATCATAATAACACAGTTTAATCACTACAAAAGTTTTTTATTGCAAAGCGTTTATAGTGATTAAACTGTGTTATGAGTTATGATTTTGTTTTGCTTTTACACACACACACACATATATATATATATATATATATATATATATATATAGAGAGAGAGAGAGAGAGAGAGAGATGGGAGGGTTCCTCATAACCATTTACAAGATAATAATTTTTACTTCATGAAATCCAATATTAGCTGTGCGACTAGGAATTAGGACAGTTAAAATGGTCTAGATTTTTTTACCTAAAATATATTTTGATTAGTATATTCTTTAAGTACAAAAAGGCAAGACCGTTAGTTTAGATAACGCGGTATTTGAACAAGAAAAATTCACGTCGATGCAAATTATTTACTAATAATAATGAAGTTGATTAATTATAATCGAATAAAAATGCGTAAATTACGAATACCAACCAATAACCGAATTTCTGGAACTGAATGCGCATATACAAGCACATTCTGGTAGAACAGTGAAATTGGCTAATGCCCACTGTGATTCGATATACGGACCAAGAAAGCCCATTTTGGATAAACTATTAAAAAAATATATATACGTCTAAATCGATTATATTGAAAAACGAAAATTCTATTTTAAAATTAAACGACAGATGAATTAAAATGCTTAAATGTTTAAATGACAGTTTATATTAAAATAAATGTCATTATTATAAATTAAATTATTAAAAAAGAAAAATACCTTGAACGCCTGTTTAAATGAGTTTCTTTTAACGCAAATATATGCACAGTACCTTTATCACTGGCGCAACATAAAAAATCGGAACACTGACTGAAATTTACACTGAAATATATATAAAAAAAAATTAAAATAATATTTTCCTGAATTTAAATCGTTTAAATAATTATTACATTTGTAATTCGAAAGATTTGTCCTATTTAAAACTTTCATTCTTTATATTTTCTTCTACTGACGCTTTCGATGATATTTAATCTTATGTAACGAAGGTTTAGGTACAATAAAAATTAAGTTTTTGGAGGTCTAAGAAGTTTATTTTGGATTATTAAATTTATTGTATTTATGTAATGCTTCGTACTGAATCAATTACTTTGCCTGTCAACGTAAAATTTGTATGCTGTTTTTTACGATACCTATTCAATTTTTATCATTTATTGGAAGAAGAAGAAGAAACGTGTATTTTTCTGAATTATCACATGACAACAATAAAAAATATATCAAATAATCTGTGACGGAAAAGTGATATCCGTATCAGATAAACCTAATATATACATTAATGTACAAGTAATAGGAATATAAGTCTTATAATTAGTAACAGGAAAATTAAAAAAAAACCTGATACATAAGCTTATTACTGATTTAAGTTATAATAAACTTAGCATAAGTATATGCGTGTGCACATTAAAATTATATTTTCAGTGTTCTATAGATTTATTAATGGAATTTACTAATTCGGAGAGAAACAAGAAATGCAGAATATGAAATACTAAAAATTGTACACGTTTAATTCGTCCGTATTTATACTTCCTGTATCTATGTTTTCAGGACTGATTACCTACCTATATTATTTATAATCATAACGTCAGGCGTAGCATAATAATCGAAGAATTTAATTGCACGTTTTTTATGATATCACTGATAAATGGAATAATTATATATAGTTTTAATATCAGTGTAGTGCGGAGATGACTCTAAAGTAATGGTTTTGAAGTCGCTGGAGTTTCTTTAAATTAGCATGTCTGGTCGAACACCAAACTGGAACAGAATACAATAACAGGTAAAATTACTGTTTTATATTGTTAAGGCTGATTTTTTTATTTAAAATAGGAAACACTTCTTTACGCTGATTTTTATAAACACGTCGATTTATACGCTCCATAAACGTAAATTTTTTATCCAGCGTAATACCTAAATGAATGACCTCATCTTTCCAGTTAATGTTTTTAATTCTAACGTAATGGTTGATATTTGGTCTGCGCTTTATGAATAAAATTGCCTCGGATTTGTTCTTAACTAATTTATTTACAGTATCAGTAAGTCGTCGACAAATCGTATCGATATATGCGCAGTATCATCGGCATAAATATTTAGATTTAAACGCTTGTGTAAGCTGAACGTCGTTTATATATAAAATAAAAAGGTACCATCTATTGGAAATGTAATAATGAGTATTATAGTTACCGATAGTAATAATAAAAGACAAAAGCATATAATATTTTTAAATTATGAATCGAATAATACAATTACCAATATAAAAGAGCTGGATCAGATCCTCTACGTAATTCATGTAAAATATGTCTTTTACAAGTGTCCCATACTCTAATTAAAGTTCCTTTAATACTGGCAGTAGCCACCATAGTCCCACGTTGATTTATAGCAATACACGTTATTTCACTCTGATGCGCATTTATGGTAACTGGTGCGCTAGATGAGCCAGTGTCCGTGTTACATAAATCCTAATATTTAAATTATAATGATAAAATTAGAGACGTGTTGTGAAAACTTGATTAAAATAACAAATTTGTATCATTATGTGAGATAATCGAGAGGGCAATTGTGTGTGATTAATATTTTAAAATATTTTTTTCTTATTGGATGAATGAGATTCTTGCAACATTTGTATTATTTACACCAAAAAGGATTCCACATGTTCATGAAAAAATTTCATTATTCGAAAATAATTGGCACTATTTTCTTTTGTTTCATCACTAACAATCTAAATTGAGTAAATTTATTATTTACCATCCAGTATATTAAAACAAATATGTATAATTCAACTAAAGTAGTGTAATTAAAATATAAAAATTAATATAATAGGTTTTTTATATATAGGTCCTAGTAATTACAGTAAAATAAGTACGTTGCAAGGATATTAATTTAGGAAACTTAAGAGACTTAAAATCATATCGATAAATATTCGCGGCAGATTACTCGTTAGTACGTAGTAATATAAATATCTATATACATATAGTTTTTCAAGTACGTATTAACTTACTATGAGCTGTACGCTACCCTGTTTACTGGCTGGGAATGCAACTAAATGTCGTTCAGCAGTTAACACAGGACTTACTTCACATAAACCATATTTGTTTAGCCGTGTTTCAAACGTGAACAGATGGTGTATGGGCGATGGAAACGCAAACACACATACTTGATGTAAAGTGGCCACAATTATCCTAATTGTTAATAACGGCTGTTATTATATAAAAAAATTATATAATAGTTTAATTAATAAAGTAATAAGAAAAACAAAACTAACTTATCTCGCCTCAATCTCACAGCTTTTACAGGAACTTTAAAAACTAGTTCCAATACAAACTGTTTGCTAATATCATCGTAGACTAAAACCGTATTATCCGAATACTTCGCATCTGATCCATCAGCTACCATTGCTAACAAGTTAGTTCTGTATAACATTTCACACTGTACCACATTTCCAGTATCTTCTGTGAAATCATAGCAATTAATAATAAACTAGATTGCGTAATTATAAAAAAATAATATATAAAATCAAACAAATTAAATCTAATTACTAAAAATAATTAACACTTAAACTTACCACAAGCCGAAATAAGAGAAAAATTACAACGAAAAAATACAGAAACGAAGAGTAAATAAAACTTATGGTTTTATTCATTTTATTTAGAAACTCTTTTGAATAGTTTTAGTTTACGAAAAGTATGTTAAAGTTATTAAATTAAGTTACATTTGTTTCAAATAAATATATGTATGTTTTTAACCAGTTATTAGGCCTTGTATTCATTAAAACAAAAATTAACCAGTATCATTAACAATTCATCCGAAATCTTTGATAACATACTTTCAGCAAGTTCCTTCATTTAGTCATAGCTTAAATTAAAGGAAAACTGTTATTTTCAATTAGCTTTGTTGTAATTTAAAATAATTCGGTTCGTTATCTCATAATTTTACCGGCGGTATCAAGCATTTCAGTTATTGCTTTTAATGCAATAACTGCAAAGCAATAACTGCACACCTCTCGCTTAGCCTCGTTGGATGTTCTGTTACGAATATATGAGTTCAAACAACAAGACGCATATTATCAATACACACCTTAAATATCTTTCATAATGTTCTCCATATAAACATGAATATAATGTTTATGATCACGTGCAACCACTATATCAAAACCAATTCGTTATTCTACATTACGTCATAAATGAATTCATTTAATATTTGGCATCAATGATCATTGGAGCGTCCAATAATATGTAGTTTAAATGTAAGGTTATTGTCGTTTGTTTAAATATAACAGCAACAGCAAGGCGACAGCAGATGATATAGATGGACAGTTATCAGTGACCATGTTATCAAACTAATAAATGCGTTTTATTTTTATTTATACATACATACATATATATATAACGCGCCTCAGAAAATTAATCCGTGGTCATTTAGTAAGGAAAAACGAGCATTACTATATTGTTAAAACTTGAAGACCAAATCAAACCAAGAACGGATCTCTAAGATAGTTTGCTATAACAGACACAAGATTTAAAATACACTGCTCATTTCACACACAAAAAATATTTATTTAACAAATTTATTTTTACTTCAGTTTATACAGAATGAGCTACCATACAGAAAGGTACGCCCATGACAGACTGCTTATTATTTGGTGTTGTGTTTTTTAAAATAGTAACTGATTCCGTAGGCCATTAGAACTTAATGTCTGTCACGGCGTAAAGAACATAATGTCAAAAACACTGCTAATGCAATCGTTTTTAAGTTGAAAATTTAAAAGTCACTTCGTGATCATAACATTAAATCTTTACAAGCATACAAAAGAATGTCAAAACGTCAATGTTAAATGAGACATTCGATCATTGGTTATATTTAAATAAGGAAATTAATATATTTTTTTATAATTATAAGTCCCAAAAACTGAAGTCACTGTAATTAATCTTATTTTCGCAAATAATACCTCTGCTGATACAATAATAAACGTTAAATGAATAAAACAATGAACAAATATCCGGAGCATGTTCAAAAATGTTTCTTGCTCATGATGAAAAATTAAAGTGTAACGTACTCAGTCGACATTTTTCAACCAATGGGTCTACATTGTAAATTCTCGGGCCACTGTTTGTACAACATGTAAAGCAACCTAAAGGGGAATTAAGAATTAATCTATAATAAAAATAAATCTTAATTATAGTAAAAATATTAATTTAAGCAATATGCGTTAAAAGTTAAGAAAAATAGCCACAACATAAAAATTCGTTTATATTGAGTAAATGTCTAATCCGTACGTGAGGTATCTGACATTTCTAACTGTGATTAGGAGATAAACGAAAACTTTAGTAGTTACTTTACTCTTACAAAATCATTAATCAAAATCACGTTAACACTAGAAGGACGGGAACTTTTTACTACATATAAGGACGGAATGAGTCAAAATGACTCACGTCACATTTATGTTCAGTTACTGCTATAATTTAAATCAGAAATTAAGAAGTAATAAGAAAAATCATTAATTACTACTGAAATTGCGTGTTTATTCATATAAATATTTATTAAATTAATATAGACAAAATACATATTTATATTATAACAAAATATTGGATAATTTCTTATACCTATTTCAAACATATTTTTACAAAATATGTTTTGAGTAAATTTTTGATCAGTAGTTATACTTTTATACGATAGACACTTCACATGTACGCACAATAATAGTTATACATTCTAATTATGATATACTTATTCATAATCCTGACCTCGACATCTACTACAAATGTACTTTTTCTCGGCACATATTCCGCAAGTACACTTTTTACAGACAAAACATTCATGACATATTTTTGCATTCTGCTGAGATTCGACAATGTTTCCCACTTTTGTTTGATTCCCGATATGTCCCTTTATTACTGTTTACCGCTATAGTATCATAAGGAGTCATTTCTTCTAAATGAAATTTCTACTCACCCTTTTTCCAGTTACTACTTCTTTATAGGATACTCATACATTTAGTGCTGACATATCTGATATATTATAAAAAACATGCACGAACCAAATCATGAACGGAATATTTACTTACGTAGCATTTTGTCTAGGACATCAACTCCAAATTTCTATTTATTTATAAAATGTTACCGTTTCAAGTTTTTTCTTTTCACTATCCTCAATAAGAGCACTGTTGTGCATTGTACCTAAAATTAGCACATTTTTATTTTTCTTACACTGATAATCTGTGAGGAAGTATCTGTGTTCATTCATCATTACTTTTGATGAATACAATTGCGGTTTTCTATTTATTCTGCAAAGATCGAGGTACATCCCTCCTATTCTTTCTAATAGTCGCCCACAAACCTTGTCAGATTTTCTGCTAAAAAAAATTATCACACATAACATTGAGTCCCTTGTTGTAAAAAGGTTCTACAAGGCGTAAAAGGTGTTCAAACGCGGCATATTTTTTATGTGAGAACGCTTTAATATTTGGAAACAGCAAATTCATAGTACAGTTTCTTATTGAAAAACCTCTTCCTATATTGACAGCAGATGAGTGGAAAATGGTGTCTGAACTTGTAGTAGTTTTAAAACCATTTCAATCCGTAACAGAAACTGTTAGTATGGAAAATTTTTGGTTATACCATTAACAAATGAATTAAGAAATATTACTTCCGTTCTATTGGAAAACCCAGTTTTTTTGTCAGCGATAAGAAACATAATTACAAAGATTGATGAAAGAATAAACACAAGTCTAAAAAACAATGAAAACAGCATGACATTATCCGTCTGCATCTTTCTTGAACCTTTGTTCAAAAGTTAATATTTACCAGGCAAGAAACATAAGAAGAGGTCAAATGCTTTAGGAACTTCTGCTCCTTGCGAACGGGTATTTTCAAAAAGAGGGCAGATATTGACACACCCGAGGAACCAGCTCATTTAAACAAAAGTTCAAAAATTGTTGTTTTTAAATAACTTGAAATTTATTAATAAGTAAATTTTCATTTTCACATTAATAATCATTAAACGCCCTTTTAAAACGATAAGTATTTATTTTTTGCAATAGAATTATTCAACTTCTGGTCATGAAAACACGAAAACATGTAAACAAATGTAACGGTGGTGATGTAATTAATAAATTACTTTCAATCATAACCGGTACCAACGAGATAATATGATAACTTCATAATATAAATTTAAGTAACAGTGATTTAGAAATAACGTTTTATACCATGCCTATTATGAATTAACATCATTTTTATGGAAACTTATGTGCTTTCTTTTGTCACCTTTCCATTATATACAAGTCATACTCACACACTAATACAAATACCTATTCTAAAAGATAAATAAGTGAACTTTCGTATGTACTTTAGTAGAACCAGTTTATATTTAATTCAGAAGAATGTAATCAAATCTAATAATGTATATAGATATTTATTTTGATTATCATCAAATTAATAAGTTAGAGAGTTGAAAAAATTGTAGTTAGACAGACTTTATAAGTTAATTTGAAATTACAAATTCTAAATGATAGAAAATTATACGTGAAATAAATAACTGGATATTATAAGCAAATATACGCAAAACAAAATAAGTAAATTACGTAAAAATCGTAATCAATAGATATTATACTGATAATTACTAAAAATAACATCGAACTACTTCAACGATAAAAAAAAAAAGAAAATAATGCTACATATTAAAATCTTATAAATATTGGACACTTTAAAATCACAAATTGTTATATTTCATAATGTGTAATTTTGAATGTGCATAAAATACTATTTTCATCAATTAAACTAAAAATATTAAAATAGAAATTTTATTAACAAGGATGATAATACTAAACTGATTTTATAATTTCGACATGGACATTTACTATTCAAGTATAATTTTAAAATAATCCTTACTTTGATCTTGATTAAATCTAAGCGAAATTACGCCTTTCCAGTTTGTACCCATCTGAATACATTAAAAAATTTCACATATATAAAATAAATTAAATAGTCAATTTGTCAACACTTCGAGAATTCAACCAAACAAAAATGTGAAACAAAAAACATTCGATCTTATCGAAAATATAATTATAATCTCAACTTTGTATGAGGCTGAACAAATTGAATTATTTGAATATTCGACATCGTTTCTAAATATACACTAGAAAATCGATTGGAAAATTAAGTAATTTGCAGTTGTTTTACATTTGATTCATAAAGAAAGAAATTACAAAATTAAAAAATATTATTTTATAATCATAAAAGATAGTTAAAGAGCCCAAAAAAAGTTTGAAATTTAAATGACCGAATTCGTCATAGTCAATTTTTATTTTGAACATTTTTATGTAATAATGATAATGCTGTAATTTATTAAAATGGTAAAAGTTAAAGTTTCATTACCCACTGGACAGTATTATGAAGGTTGGAAACGATATAGAATATTAGCGGCCATGGTGACGGTTGTTGGTTTAGCGATGTTTCCGATCGCAGTGGATCCAATGATGAATGCTGATAAATATCGTAAGAATTTTCAAAGTGTTACATTTATGTAGATACATATTTAAACTATGTATAATTTTGTTCATTTTATTTCCTGTAAGTTAAATTGTAAGATGCTAAAATATTATATGTTCAGTACTAAAGTGATTAGCTGATGGTGCAAAACAATGTACCTTTTAACTGTAATTTTCTCGAAGTTTTCGGATGATGTACTTTATTATTTTCCTAAATTTTTAACACAATACTCAGATCTATTATCTACTTCCGTACGAAATTTACCAGCTGCAGAATTTAAAAAATAAAAAATTCAAAAAGTACCTAGTAAATTTGTTTCCCTTGCAACAAAGTAATTATTCTTAAACATCAGCGGAAAGATATAGAATAAGACACATGCTAAGAAAGGGTAGACGCATTTAATTATTACTTGGATAATGTATTCCAACTTCATACTGGAGCAAATTGCTTACCGCTTTCCTTTAGTAACTCAAGCAATATTAAAATTACATCCCCATAGAGAAATCAGGTCAACAGGAAAAACTCAAAACAAATCTGGATATGATTCAGCAACCTCAAGAATACGAAAAGAATTATGATAGAAAATATTAATCCTCACATACGCCTTCAACGCTATTTCGCTTATGATATTTTCAAATTCTCATTAATTATGATCAAAAAAGTTTTGAAAAATTACAATCGTATCGTCCAGTTGTTCTTACTCAGAATTATATGAAACATTTTTGATGACAGGAAAATTTTGAACCGAATACTGTACTATAAACTAAGCACATACCATAGTCGTTATAATACATGAATCGCTCGAAAACAAAAAAATTTCGATGCTGAACTTCTTGGTGTTGAACAATTATTCGACAAAGTATGCCATGAGAGACTTCAAATAGATTAAAATCTCTCCAATCAATTCTTCGTACTGCTTTAATTGTACCAAACCGAAATGGAAAGGTAGAATTGGGGTTTTGATAGATCTAGGTAGGTGTGCCACAAAGCAGAATGTTCGGTACTGATTCCATATGTAATATACACTGATTATATTCCTGTTCTAGTACAAGCAGAAATAACCACTTTTGCAGATGACTGTAATTTCGTAGGGGTACCTCGGTAGAAACAAGTAATAATAATTGTAATACTTTGTCATGGTTTAAACGTTAGCGTATAGTGATCAATGAGAATAAATGTACTCGTGTAACGTGTGCGATTATGGAAAACGGATAATCGTATCTAGTAATGAGACAATAAAATACCTCGGTCTTCATTTAGTTATAAAACTAACATGGGAAACATGAGAAAAGGAATGAAATGAACGTATAATATAGAAATTAATTCTGACTTTTAGGAGGGAAATCAAAGTTGTTTTTGGAAAATAAAGTATTACTGTATAAACAAATGGTACCAATTTGCGAATATTTATGTCAACTTGGGGTTGTACTAAACTCAGTAACATTGCATAGATACATTTTCAAAATAATATCCGGATAGTAATTACAAACATCAACAATTTTTGCATACAAACTTGGATATAAGTACAATTAGCGAAGGGATAAAATTGCAGAACATTATAATCAAAAACCAGAACACGACAAAAGTTTCTTGAAAACGATGAAGAAGTCTCATTTCAAGCGGAAAAAAGCCAACAAACCTATTATTAAGTGTTGAATATCATATGGATCTTGTATCTCTGGATAGGAGTTCTACAAATTTAATCACATATACACTAAGTGAACTACATGGTGCTAATACGTTCTGTCTTTAATTTTATGGAGTTACTAATGTTGTAAGTTAATTTTTTTTAATGAAAGAAAATTAAATTCAGTCACAATTTTCGTCATAAATATACCTGGTTGTTATTTATTTCGCGTTGAAAGTGATATTGTCGACATGAATGCTATTCACATTTCTAGAATCTCTTTTTGCAAATGAACATATGCAGCTGGTTTTTAATTGAAGATGTTTAACCGACTTCTATAATTCTCGTAACCTATCAAGTTTGACCCGGACCTCTAAATTTTTGTGAATCCTAATGGGATCCCATTTGTTTAAAAATTTGCTTAAATAATTGTTATGATCTACATCAATGCATTAATATTTAGTTTCATACTTTGTGTATATCTTATTTGTGTATTTTCACACTCCGCTATGTCGAAATAATTATTTTCTAAAACCGCGAGGTATACCGCAACAAGACGAACATTTAATTGTATAAATGAATATATTGTAATTTTTATCGAGACGGTATGGAACATTCGGGACCATACTATCGATACCTATTACAATTATATTTCACGTTACTTTAAAAATAAATTACAATATTAACGCAGATTATTGAATAATCATTGGATTTAGCTTAGATTTTAATCTGCATGATATCTTATTTTTAACAAGTGAAACGTGTCGGTTTAATAGTTTGTATAATGTTATTCATTATATAATGAAAGTCATGATATATTTTTCTAATCGATGTCAAATAAGTTTTACTGTAGTTGTAACTTACGGTCGTCTGTTTTAGGACGAATACAAAAAATAACTGAAGAGGAGTTAAAAGCAAATGGTTACGAGCGTGGACGTAAGTTTCAAATAAACTTGTATTAACCGATTGTAAGATAAGTCATTTTGTTTAATCAGTTTATCTTATTTATTTATCGTCAAAGTCGGTTTAATGTAACAAATACTCGTTTTGTTATATAACTGTAACACTGTGGATATTTATAATATTAATTATTTCGATATTTGTTATTCACGGACTGATTTTTTATACTTCATGTAAATTTATTTTAATAAGATAACTGACTAGCCGCTATCTGCAACTATGATTTGAAAACGTTATTTATACGTTCAGGATTTAACTTAATTTAATTTCATTAATTTTTAAAATATATATGTATTGCATTTAATATTTTTGTTATATTAGTATACAGGGGTATATATATATATAATTTATATATTAATAATAATAATACTAATTTTATTAGCATTTTTGCCATATATAGACCATCTAGATATACTCATAAATTCCTAGATGATCTTCAATCCTTGATGAGTGTAAATAAGAAAGTTATTCTAATTGGAGATTTTAATGCAAAAAAGCAAGTTATGGAACTGCTTTAATAATAATCAGGCTGGTAATATTCTCTTTGAATTCGCATTACGTTCAAATGTTTGACCTACTTACTTTCTCGATACTGTTCAATATCGAACTAGCATCTTAGATGTTGCTTTGGTTAAAAATGTTTCAATTGCAACTCCTGTTTCAATTAATTGTTTGTCCTCCAACCACAGCCCAATTTTCACTACTATCACGGGAAATAAATTAAATATACCCGATAAAGTTCTGCCGGATTTCCAAAATGCTAATTGGACAGGATTTAGGGAGTATATTAACAATAATATAAATTTGCTTCTTAAGTTACATAGTCCAGCTGATATTGACCATCACTTATCAACTCTTACGAAGTTAATTACTTCTTCCCCGGAATTTTTTATTCCGAATAAACCACTTAATAACTATCCACATACGATATTACCAACTTGTATCGTGTTTCTCATCAAATTTAAAAATTATATTAGGAGATCGTACATTAAGTATCGTTTTTCTAATCTTTCTCAAAATTTGAAAAACATGTTTAATATTATTAACAAATTGTTTACAATTTCAACTCAACTTTCTCAAACCTTAAACCCAATGGTAGTCGGCTATGGAAAATTTACAGACAATACACGAGACAACATACAGCTCTTCCACGACTCTACGATTCACACTTAAACAACTATGTTTATAAAAATGAATCGAAAGCTGAGTTTTTAGCATCAGAGTATTCCAAAGATTTTGCCTCTAGCTATGAAGTGAAAAAATTCATTCAGTTGTTAAAAAATACCTCAGTGTCGATCAACTACCCAACTTTTTCCCTCTTATCACCCCAAGTGAAGTCCTTAACAACACTAAAGCTGTAAATGTAAAAGGTTCATCAGGAGATGACAATATTTCTACTGCCATTATTAAGAAATTGTCGTTAAAAGCTGTAATTGAACTTATAAATTTAATAAATGCCATCTTTAGATTCGGATATTATCCAAACAGCTGGAAGATAGCCAAAATTATTGCTTTTCCCAAACCCGGAAAAGATTGTGTAAGTAACGTACGTCCTATTAGTTTATTGAGCAATCTGAGAAAAATAGCAGAAAAAGTTATACTATTCACCAAAAAATCATACACAGTTTGGCTTTCGTCCGGGTTATTCCACCACCCAACAAGTAGCACGAATCAGAGTTTATTACGCATAATTTTAATCGTAATAAACATACTGGTATGGTTGTCCTGGATGTAGCGAAGGCTTTTGATACAACTTGGCATAAAGGTATTATTTACAAAATGATAAAATATCAGTTTCCTCGTTATGTAATCAACGTTATTCACATCTATTTAGCAAACAGACTATTTTACGTTACCGTCAATGATTCGAGGTCTACTATGAAAACTTGTTCAGCGGGAGTTCCTGAAGGTAGTATTTTGGGTCCCTTTCTGTTTACTTTGTTCTTATCTGATTTCCCAAATCTACCTGATGTTCAGACTGCTCTTTATGCAGACGACACAGTTCTTTGTACTTCTTACGTACCTAAAGAAATTACTAATAAGTTACAGACAGGAATAAATCGAATCCTGCGTTATTATAAAAAATGACAAATTGATATTAATTGTGATAAAACTGAGGCTATATTTTTCACCCGCAGGCGTCCCACATTACCTGCTGAAGTTAAGGTCAACTCCATCGTGGTGAGTTGGTCAAAACATGTTCGTTACCTCGGGGTAGTCTTAGATAACAGACTTAATTTTTCCGAACATGTCAGCCATACTACCTTGAAAGCTAGCAGGAGTATATCTACCATATACCCACTAATCAAAAGAAAATCATTTCTTAATGTTAATAATAAATTAATTCTGTATAAAACATTTATACGTCCTGTAATGACGTACTTTTGTCCAGCTTGGAGTTTTATTTCAAATACAAATTTTAACAAATTACAACTATTTCAAAACAGGTGTCTCAGATGTGTACTAAATGTCCCTAGATACTACAAAATCGTTGACATGCATACTGCCTTAAACATGCCTTATATTGAGGATGATATACTAAATTTAACGCGTTAATTCTGCGATGACTGCTTAGTCCACGATAATCATTTAATTTCTACCATAGGTAATCACGATTCTAGGCAACTCCAATTTATGTATAGTAAATATAAACATAGGAGGCTCAAACATAACCTGTTGTAACGTTTCACGGCGCTTATTTTAGGAATTATTATTTCTTCTATATTTATTTAATGTCTAACGTGTTTTTCTTTTGTTTTATTATTACTATCATAGCTTTTTATTTTTTTTGTACAATTTTTTTTTAATTATTTTTTGCTGTTATTATAAGTATAAATGCTTCTTTTATTTGGTACGGGTCTTTGCATTATTTCTATTATACGACGAGTCATGCTGGGCGTTACGTAATTATTATTTAAAATTTTTATTTTTTGACTATTCTCTGTAAATTATGTTGAAATATACGTTGTTCTTGTTGTATATATTACGTATGGTAGGCTAATCGATCTGGTGTCTTTTAACACATGGAGATAGTTGATTTGATTCTCAAATTGGAAAACTGATTATTACAGTTTGTGATGATGAATACTGAATATATTAACAGAATATTTTGATGAAAACGAAAAACTTTAAATCAAAATACGAGTTATTAAAAATATATATAACTAACGTTTGTGTGAATTAATATTTTTTATGTAATACAGTTGATTTTATTGAAAAAGGTAAACCAGAAAATGTTTTCAAAATTTATATGCAAAGAATTTGTTTACATTTTCAGTTCACTTGCATATATTTTTTAATTTATGTGCTGGTATGATTTTTTTAATAGCGTTGAAACCATGGAGCGATCCATTTAAAAGGCCGTCGAAAATGAAACAACAGGAATCAGATAAATAAATAATATGTACAAATTGTTATTTTATTCATTATTTAAGTAATATTAGTCATATATAATAGTCACAGTAAAATGTTCGCACTTAGTCTAGATTTATTTAATGTGTTTCCTTTTACGACCGCAGTATACGTTAAGAAAATACATATTATTAATGTATATAGTATTTTAATAAATAAATTAAAATTCAATGTTTCTTAATTTGTGATATCGGCATATACATCTTGCGTTTGTTGAAGTAATTCATGTGCAGGGGGATGTAACGTATATAAAAACAACCATTTATTGGAAAATGTAAGGATGTAATATAAATGATCGTTATAGCTTTATAGCTATAAATGTACGCACATGTCACATATAAAACCCGTAATATATAATCGTACCATCATATGACCTGAATTTTCGATATTCGCCACTTAAAACGATTATTTTAATGGATATGAGAAATGTTTATGGTAGTTTGTGAAACAGAACAATATGAGTTATATAACTGAGCAAGTCTAAGTCTATATCCGTTTCTTCATCATAAATAAAAAATTAGAATTGTAAATTCATTATAATGATTGACATACACTTTCAAAAATAAGATAAAATTCATTAAACGAAATCAGGAAATTTAAATAAATTATAAGATATTGTTGTTGATTGGTTAAAAAATAGTATTCTGGCAAATAATATAATTATTTGTATACTCCAGTGATAAATGTGATTTACTCTGTTAATTAAATTGACAATATGTTAATACTAAGTGTTACAAAACAGAGAGTTGTGAAATTAAAAAAAAAAAAATAAAGATTGTACTGGTTATTTATGTTACATGAATAGTTGCCAGTTATGACTGAGAAATTTTTATAGAGTGGTTTTTCATATATGAAACCGTTAAAAGATGAGTGATTATATTTAACTAATGATAGGAAATTATTGTCAAATTCCAAAGTCAATGTAGGAATAAATAAACATAATTTAAAATGATTAAAAACATTTGGTAGCTATAACGGTTCTGAAATTCCATATAATGAATTTTTCTATTCGCCAGCGTTGGTAAAAATACGTACTGTATGTCGTGGTAAGGGGGAAAATTGATAATACATGCAAAGAGAGATTTGAATTTAACTGAGGCAAGAATATATTTATTGTCTGAGGAAGTCGTTTGTTTTAAATTAGCATTGTTTGATATTTATGTAACGTTTATTAGATTGTTAAAAGGTATATTACGAATGGAGTAATAGTGTTGTACAAGTGCAGTGTTAATAGTTTGACCTATTGGTAGATTGCAAAAACAAGAATAATGATGTTTATTAAAATTAAACATCCGGATTTCGAATGATAAGTATTTGCAAATGATTTTAAAAGAATTAAATTTATTAAACGATCACAGCGTTTCATTATAGAATTTTCAAACCAGAATTGTGTGGTCCTGAAGTCGAACTGGAGGCTAATGAAAAGTACAAAAGAAGACGCACGAAAAACAGATATCAAGAAAAAAGTGGAAATGAAATCAGTAATCACATCATTAATTTTCATCTCCTATTCAGGAGGTTAGTGCGGTACGTTAGTTTGTTATAGTTGCCTCTGCCTCGCCATCTGTATTATTTTCGGTATTGACCTTCTTCTATCGAACCCGTGTATATACACTATCCTTCTTCTTCCTCTTGGCCTTTTTCCTAGGATTTTCCCCTGTATCGCTATTGTAAACAAATCCTTCTCTCAGATTTTATGTCCAAAATATTTCTTTTTTGCTTTGTTAATTCTACTTAGTAGTATTAATTTACTGATTTTACATTTATTCAATACATCCGTATTGGTTGCCTTTTCCTTCCATGATATTCTGTACATTCTATAGCACCATATTTCGAAGGCGTTCATTTTCTTTTTGTTGGTCTCTGAAATTGTCCATGTTTCCGAAGCATATCTCATTGTGGACCATACAAAGCATTGAAGAATTCTTATTTTTAATTGTATGTACAGTTTTCTATCTTTAAGTATCCGTTCTAGATTATTAAGTACATTTCTGTCGTATCCTATTCTTATTTCTTGATCGTCTTTCCCATTTTCTGTAATTAAACTCCCAAAGTACTTGTATTCTTTTACCTGTTCAATCTTTTTGGAATACGAAATATCAAACGTTATTGTTTTTGTATGTTACACTTCTTAATATAATACTTATAATTTTGTTGTTTGAATTATTTAAATGAATTTGTCAAACTAACAAACGCTGTATAATAACATTTTAAAAAAATAATTGGGCAAAAATACTTGTTACGAAAGTTTATTATTAATTAATCCGATTTTCGTAGCAAATATATTTCTAATTTAAGGGCCTGAAAGGAGTGAAATAATTACACCCTTTAAATATTAAAGAATATTCTATCTACCTAAAGTAATACAGTGTGCAGAATAATGATTGATTTGCGCGATTACTTTTAAACGGACGTGAGGAAAAATATCTAAATACAAACTACCAATATAGGTATATGTATTATAAAATTGGTTTGATTAGCCACCTCAGGACTCATAAATAATTGATGGTACTCCATACTCGGTTAACGAGTGGATAATTTAATTAATTAATTATAATTGTGTAAAATATCTGATTAAATTTTTAACTAGATTAATTTTTACGTTAATCATATGTTTTTTTTATTATTACTAATAAATAACTTTAAATATTTCTTATTTTTATAATAATACGGAGATGCTGTGGTAAATCCATCAATTTTTAATGACAATCTCCCAGACCCATTGATATTCAAAAACACGGTTAAAATAGATGTCAGGGTTGAATAGCGTTGATGCTTTCTGAGGTTTACTGGCTAATTATTTTTGATAATATGCATTCAATAATTTCAATTTTTTTGGTGAACATAATTATGATTGTAGTAATAAAATTCTTAATTTGAAAAAGTAATGTAGTGATTTTTAAAAAATTATCAAGAAAGGAGTTAAAATCACTTCATTCCACCATACATAATGTCTATTCTTCAAAAATATATTTTATTAATTTTTTATTTTAAAATTAGTCGAAATATATTTTTTACAATTTATGTGTAAATGTTTTGGTGTGTTACAAATATATGCAGAATTACTGTTTGCTTTTTCAATAAAAAAAACAGTATATTTTTAATAATGTCAATAAAAATAATAAACACATTTATTTTATTAAATGTCAAGTACTTTGTAATAAAATTGGAAAGTTTATTGTTGTCGTGGCTATTGACCTGTAGATTGGTGGATTCCTAATTATTTTTACTCAACATATCTGTGTTATGTTATTTATATGGGTTGTCTGAATTGATGATAAGGGCGTTTTCGTACATTTTGAATCAGTATATTTTTCTTAACATACTTTGAAGTTTTACGAACTATTACATATTTGAAATAAGTAATAAAGATGGAGACAAATTTGATTATTTTGGAAAATGTTGTACAGGTAAATGTCCCAACTTTTTAATAATCGAAATAATGTTATCATGTTTACAATTATATTTTTCGCTTTCTATATCATGTACATATAGTTAATGTTTAAATTGACTGTTTTTGTATTCGTAAAGCGTATTTTTATAAAAAAATTATTGTTTATATTTATTTTGGTGTTTCATATCCTTATTTATACGAATGGTTAAATATTTTTAAATTAATGTTTATCTCCTTCATAATTTATGTTGCAATAATATCTCATTTGTAACTTAATTTTGAAGAAACCATTTCACATCTTTCTATAGTGTACGGCGGTATGTTCTAATTCAAAGATTATTTTTCATGATTTATTTTCAGCGTATGAAATCGTGTAAATTCAATTATTACGGCGAATTATTTGGATTTCGTGTGGGGACAAATATGTATGCTGTAACATTTATTATTAAAGAAGATGAAAACAAAAAGTTTCAAAAGTATAGAAAAATTCCACCGATATCAATAAATAATTTGCCTTACCCTCTTATGTTAATCGGACTTGTTTATTGCGAAGCGAGTAGAGCTGATTTTCAGTTTAAAAAGGATTTTGGGCCTACTGCAAATACCAGAAGAATTCAGGTAATTTAATCTGAATTTATAATTTTAATTAATACACAGCTAAAATTTATATATATTAACAAGACTGCAGTTTGAATGGTAAAAATACGTCTCTCTATCTTTCGCTTAACTTCCAAATATAAAACATTACATTTAAGAAAACAGGAAATTGGTAATTCTTATACAGCTCATAAATGCTGATAATGTTTATATGCCATACAAGGATGTGTAATAATGGGCTCTAGTAGACAATATTTTGGTTATAAATCCAGTCTTTCTTTGGATTAGTGAGCATCTGAATTAATTTGAAATATTAAAAAAAAAAAAAACACATAGTCAACGAATAATGCTCTTATAGGTTAGTAACAACTTAAAGAATTTCCATACCTTTGTCGGCGCCAAAAACCGATATTTTTTATTTATGCAATCTATACAAATAAATTAATTTTTTATATGTCGATGTTTTATATTTTGAATTACAACTCTTTTTGTATCTGATTTATATAAAGCACATTAAATTGTATATTTTTTAGGGCGTGCTGAAAGTATACCAACCTGTTATCATTACGTATGAATATGATGAAGACCTATTTTTGTTCTTTCGCTACTTACGGCCTTCTTTCGTTGGAACATCAACAGAAATTATGCCAGATCATGTATTCTGGCGAAATTTCGTTCAATACAGAATTCATGGAGGTTTTCATTTTCAAGGTGATGAAGAGCCCGATGTAAATATGAGGCTTTACATCGGCGAAAAAATAATGGAGGTTAATACGTTCAATAGTTTTTGATATGTATATGATTGATTAAGTGGGAGTATCTAAACGTCAGTTATAGTGTGATAAGAAATAGATACAATATTTTTTAAGTATTTATTTTATTTTTAATTGTACTGTTTCTTCCCAATGATTCTCACTTTTTATTTATTTAACAATTTTAATTACGCGGTTTTATTATCTCACAGTATTGTGATAATTTATTATATCACTAAATATTACATCTGATTTGACCGTTAATTATAACTAAAAATCTGATATTTGTTTGCGACGAAAAAATTGTGTATTTGGATATTTAACTCGTGACAAGTAAATCCGAAAGGATATAATATAAAATTATAAAAAATTTATAAAATGTAATGGCAAATTTTCTTCGTTATTTTGTCCATGTTTTAAACTAAATGAAAGTGGGGTTTTATGCTTTCAAGTTTTATTTAATTTAAGATAATCTGTTGAATGCACTAATGAAATTCTACATAATGTGGAAAAAAACAACAGATAATTATAGAGTCAAGGAGGAATAATAGTTATAGCGTACAGTTAAAGAAGGATTGCTTACGCTGATGTATGAGGACGACAATAAAAGATCATTTTGCAAAAGAAGAAAATTGAAAATGGCGACTAGTCGTAACGACTCGTGTAAATGATAGTCTAAAATACAAAATGTATATATTACACAAAATCCCCTGTTGAGGGGAAACGGCAGTAAAGACGATAACGAAGAAAAAATATTTTGTATAAAAAGTTTAACCTTATATCTTTTTCTGAAATAAAATTTTCAATGACTTTTTCATAAAATTCTATTATATATTAAACGTCTATTTACATATATCCTTGCTAAGCCATTAAAGCGATCTTTACTCATTGAATTACACAAAAACCTTTTTATTATTTTAAGAGTTGGAAAACTACAGTTGACACCTAGAATAATTTTAATCAGTTTTATGGTTTCGCTGAATATTTCATGTAATTCATTTTGAAATATCCAAGATACCATATTTAAACAACCAATAATATCTTGAAAATCTGATCTTGAATAAAGTACTTCGAATTCAACTCTTTAACTTATTTTTTCCAACATAGGATAAAGTTGAATAACGGATTCAAAAATTAATGTAAGAAACTGTTTAGAATAATTTACAAAATTATCCGTTGAAACTAATAATGCAGCTTCTATAAGGCAGTCTTTTACTTGAAAAACTATGGTGTCATACACTTGTTTAACAATAGCCGAATTTTTATTTTCTTAATCCACTTTTCCTCGAGGAACCGCCCCTGTTTAAATGTGAAAAATATAAACTTACTCAAAATTAGAAACAACGTAATGCACGAAAATATCTATAAAATTAAAAATATGTAAATACAAAAATATGTGCAATTAATTCAAATACAATTTAAAAATGTCACATAATGGTAACAAGAATACCGGTTCTAATCACTTCGATTGAATAATAAAACTTATTTTTAAGTACAATTTTAATTTATGAAAATTTTGTATGAAGCTTGACAATAAAAAATGTGATGAACTCAGTAGTATATAATTTTTGATTTATTTTAAATTCAAATGATGGTTATAAAATAAGATAGAAAGAAATTTAGTTTCATTTTATATTTATTTCGTAATGTGTTTTTTAAGAAATTATTGAAGTGCATTAATATTAAAGTAAGTTAAACTCAAAATGAGGAAATATGCCGTAAAATATAGTTTTTATTTAATTAAAGTAATCGTTTTTATTTTTTAATTAAATAAGGTGGATTGTGGTGATGCTGAATTTAAGTGTTCGTATATTCGTTTGAATGGACGCGATGACGGACAGTATAGAGGTACTCGTTGGAAAGATGTAATTACCAATAATGCTGAAAACAATTCAGTAAAATTTACTGTACATGATGAAGTAAGTTTACAGAATTATCACATAACACTTTGGTTCATTTTTATTTTGCAATTATTCTTTTATATATTTGTTCTGTGATGAATGATAATGATGTATCAAATACGAAATTACAACGTAACTTAATTTATATATCATCATAGTTGGTCGTGATGCATCACGTAATTTTTCGTATAATTCGTTGCCTGGATTTTCGATCGTCCGCATCAGTTCTGCAAGTGATAACGTTGTTCTGGACTTGACTTGATCTATATATCGATCGAGGCACGTCCTCTTCCTTGTATTCATCTTTCCTTGCATTATCTATTTTTTTATCTCAGTCTCCATTCGATCATGCGTCCAAGGAAACTTAGTATTTGTCTACGGATTGATAGTAGTAAACGGTCTCTTTCTTCGATTCCAAGCTTCTTTAGTACAGATATGTTCGTCCTTTTTTGCTGTCCATGGTATGTGTAGTGCGCGGCTGTAGCATTCCATCTTTTGTCTTTGGTCAGTTTTATTCATAGTCATGTTGCCACGCGGAAGACTAGCGTCCAAGCAAGGTAGAGTTTCGTTTGCTTGCTTATCTGGTGATCTCTCCATATTTTCTCTAGATTGTTCAAAGCGTATGAAACAATTTACTTTGGGGTCCAAATATCACAAAAAGGACAATACGAAAAAGAAATAAAAAGAATTTATATATAGGAGGCAATAAATAAACAGACATTGTATTTAAATTATTGAGAAAATGACGATTATATATTTAACAATTTTGTTCTAAATTATTATCAATAAAAATAGAGATTTTAATATCTGAATATAATAAATGGGAATCATCGATGTGAACTGTTTGATGAATTTTATAATATAAAATTTTACTTCGTTAGTGTTAATTTGAAAATTTATTTTTCAATCGTCCGCCGTTAAAGAATGATTAACTTTCATAAATGAGACTCTCAAAATTAATAAACTCAAGTTAATTTAATTGATACGCTAATTTCTATGTTTATCTTTTATATGGCATTCACATTACAAAGCATTCACAAATAATGTTTTGCTTTCGTGATGATCACAGTGTAATCGTCCACGTTTAATTTTTTATATTTGGGTCCACTTCAGATTTTTAGTAGACAACTAAATATGTATTAATTTAAAAGATAATTTTTACATATTTGTAATATGTAAAAATATTTGATATTTTTTAAGGAGCATCGTATTTTACAATTCGAAGTAGAGATGGCTGGCACGTGTCGTTGCGTTAACTTTAATCCTGATGTTGGTGCCTATTATACCGGTTGCTACACTAGGCGTGTGAATCAAGCAAATGAAGGTGATTCTAATAGATTAATGATTTTTTGTTATTTTATGTTTAACGTTGTTTTGTGCATCTTATTTGTAGTACTGGCCCAAAATGTTGAAATTTATGTATATTTTATCTTATCGCTTAAAGTTCGGGAATTTTTAGTTTATTACAAAAAATCGTTAATTTTAAAATTATAAAATTAAAATCACTTGCTAAACTTGTATTCAGTATTTCTCGTTTAATAATATAAATTTCAATTAAACAGAAATGTTCGTATTGTGCAAGTATTGAAATATTTTTAAATAATTCTCGTACTATAAATAAATAAATAATAATAAACGTGTTATCAAGTTTAGTGGTATAAATAACTATAATTTAGATAATAATGTGATGGAAGAGTTAATTATGTTTCCACAATCGCGAATATATTGATTGGGGTTTAAAGTTATGTGTATGTATATAAAATGTCAGCTGCCAATTTTTTATATAAAACTATGAATTCATGAAGGTAGTTTTTTGTTCACTCTATGCTGCAAAAGTTCGTTACTATTAATGACATATTTATTTATTTAACATTTTTTTTTTTTAATTTATAGAAAGTGACTCGAATTCATACCAGTGTTTGCTGGTTGATAGTTTAATGTTAACGGAAAAAAATATGCCGTTCGATATTTTGTACGAATCAGTGAAAGATAGCACGTGTAGACTTTTAAAATTGACTCAGAGTTATTATATGGAGTATAATAATCCGGCGAAAGTACATCATTTTTACGTTCCTGAATTAGGTCATTGGTTTACAACGTTATATCCGATTAATGTACCGGACAAAGAATTAAGTACGTTTATTTGATAATTGTACAAATCAATTTTTAATTATGCACCTTATTCAATTTAAATCTATAAATCTAATTCAATTTTCAAATGAAAACGAGATAACAAGACATTTAAGAAATAAATATAACCTATTATATCGATTAATTATAAACGAACAAAATAAAACACAATCACTAAAAGTTTTTAATCGCGAAGCTTTTCGACAGTTACGTCATTTTCAAGCGCGAACTAAAATTATTACATTTTTTTTTTTAATCTAAAAAAAAAAAGATGTAATAATTTTAGTTCGCGCTTGAAAATGACGTAACTGTCGAAAAGCTTCGCGATTAAAAACTTTTAGTGATTGTGTTTTATTTTGTTCGTTTATAATTAATTAATAAAATCACTACTCTCCAATATATTCAACTTCTATTATATCGAGTCTTGGTAATCTTAAATTTTGTGAATTTATTTTCGATCGACTAGTTATAATCGATGCAGCTATCGACATATTTGTGATGAACGTTGAATCAGTTTTTCAATTTCATACGAAATATTTTCTGTAATATCTTCTAACCTTTAGTATAAATCTTTTCTCAATACCTAAAGTTACTTTATGTATATTTTGAAACGTGTAAATAAGTAATCCTTTTAAAATATAAGTTATCTTGAGAGTACATTGAAACAATTAAATTACGACCATTGTCTTCGACTATTATTATTATTATTTATAGATATAAAAATAGTGTACCCTAGCTGCTGGGCCGTGTAACTGTTGTTTGAACCGACTCGGTGCCATATGTTACAGTACGAATTTTAAACAGATGACGCGTATGTTTTAATGTAGGGTGAACCTGTGTTTTAAATATTTTGTAATAATCGTGTATAAGATTTGTAGCTTAAAGATTTCTTAACTGAATGAAGTTGATTGATAGGTTAATTTTTTTTTTTTTAAATTATATCTTATTATCAATAGTATTTTCTTTTCAACAGGTGAATTACGGGAGTATTATCATTTCGCATTCAATTTATCGCGTAGTGAACCTGTATTTACACGAGGAAAAACTTTTCTGTTCAGATTAGATGAACATATTCCGCCTACATTGAAAAATGTCCATGTTGGATTGAAAACATCAGGAAGTACGATTCGCTTTCCCATTTTTAATTTTTGTACTCGTGTAATAAAAGAGTAATCGTATTGATATTATTAACGTAAAGTACTGTACGCGTAAATTGATAATTTCATATTTAAAAAATTACAGTAGTTCGTTAAGGTTGGTCTTGCTTAATGATGGATCAATTTGGTCATTTCGTAATTACTAGTTTTCCGTTCCGACCTCACCTATTCCAAATAATTTCGGTTTTAAGCTTCTCAACAATTTTTATCCTACATAATCAAATTGTTTTAAATTGAAAGAGATAAAATGTAAAATTTCTCTTATTTAATGTATGAGAATATTTTGGGAGCTAGTATTTTATTTTTATTATTATTATAGGCGTTTCTCGTCGAAAATGTCTACAAATTATAAGGCATTAGATTAAAAAAAAAATGGAGATAGTTAAATTTTTTTGTATTATGATTGCACAAACTTTCGCCGGCTTAATACATGTTTTTTAATTGAATTAGAAATAATAATTTAAAAATATATATATATATATGTATAGTTCAAGTATGTTATAAATTAACTTCTATGTTTACTTTATGTTTTCAGTGAAAGAAGGAGAAATTTCACTCGTTAAAGGATCTTATGAATATTATCACTACAAACAATTAGATGTTGACGACTCTGGTTGGGGTTGTGCTTATAGGTCTTTGCAGACTATATATTCCTGGTATAAGTAAGTACAAAGATATTTAATTAAATAGTATCGATAAAAACGAGTAAATAAAAAGATAATAAATGCGATAATTATTATTTTTCGTAATTGGTAATAGAGATGGTACATTATTGCTACAGAAAATGTGTTCTTAGAAAATAAGGAATTTTTAATTTATTGGTATGTACACAATTATCATTACCATGTTGGCTCATTCGTAGCATACTTGTACAACTCAGAATCGATTGGGGCTTGGATAAATTGATGTTTTGCTTCCCTAAGCGGGATAAAAAATAAAAAAAAAAAAAAACGCGGAAAAAATTTTTAATTGTAAATTACAACCTTTTAAATTTTAAACATACCTAGGTTAGGTTAGAATCGGTCAGGTTTATTTCGACTAGTTAGCAGTAGAATTAAAAAAAAAAACGAGACATTCAAAAATGGTTTCCGCGGATTTTTAACTTCATAACTCGTTAAAAATACTAATTTTTGATATTTAAAAAAAATAAAACGAAAATTGTGAGTGTACAAGTATTCTTCGAATCTACCAAAATGTTTTTCATCGAGAAAACAATAGTAATGCGTATTAAAAATGAATGAATATAACATTAAAAATATATCCCACTCGCGATACATTTTATTATGATAGTTCCTAAATGTCTTAAAGTAATTATTTTTTCTGCTCAACTTTTATAAAAAAAAATTAAAAATATTTATATACACGCATTGTTACAAAGTTCATATCGTTGCCCGTAAATAACGAGTAACATAAATTAATTTAATTGTTAAAGTTCCCCGATGTTTTTTTTTCTTTTTTAACATTTCATCCGATGGTTATTCTGAAGTTATTTTGATCATATGTACTCATTAATACTTCATAATTTTTAACGTTCTTAATTGGAACAACATTTCGTTAACTCTTCATACGTTTCATACGGACTCGATCATTCTGATTACATTATAATGAATCGAAATCTACTTGTTTTTTTAAATTGTTTATTTCTAAAAATTCGTTCGCCATTTTCTGTTCGATAGATAATAGTTTTTAATTTTTAATAACATCTTGTAACGTTTAATATTTAAAAAAAAAATCGCTAAATTTGATATTCACGGCTTTTCGTTCCGGTTTAAGATTTCAGGGTTGGTCCGAGAAACCGGTACCGTCACATTTACAGATTCAACAAACATTAGTTGACATCGGTGATAAACCGAAGGAATTCGTTGGTTCTCATAATTGGATCGGGTCATTTGAAGTATCGTACGTTTTGGATTCGTTATTAGGTGTTACTTGTCGTATGTTAACCGTTCCAAAAGGAGAACCTATTTCGAGTTTAGCATACGAAATCGCAAATCATTTTCAGACGCACGGTTCTCCTATTATGATTGGTAATTTTATTTATCGTTATTTTGATACAATAGTCGCGATTTAAATGCGTTATTATAAAAATTCAAATCTACCGGGTCTGATCGAGAAAAATAATCGAATAGCACTAAACAAAAATAATAACGTATATTTGCATATATAAATCGAAGAATTTGTTACCTGTCATTGCAGAATTGTATGTAATAAAATTATTAACAAAAAGTAAATCCAGTAAAAAAGTAACAAAAGAACCCTGCTAACAAAGCCATACAATCCGTTATATATATATACCCATTTATACATATCCGCAAAGTTGTATAGATAGGTAGTAGAGAATTAAATTATTACAAATAAAATAGTAGACAATATATATCAACGAGAAAGCCTGTAATCAAATTAATGTAAAGTATAGTAAGTTACCTTAATAAAGAAGATTATGCTTCGTGCTTCTATCTTTGTATTTTTTATATCTTAATGGTAATTACTCATATTTATAGTTTACTATTACTCTGACAGCGATAAGTGGATTACGAATGTATCTGCCGTAGAAATTTATGGAATACATATGCGCAGTATATCTTGTGTGCAGGATGAATGTAATATATGTTGCATTTTTTAAACTTTGATATATCTAACTGGATTTAATATAATTCGGGAACAGTTATTTTGCACCATTAGAAGCTTTTTGTATGAAGTTTTAGATATATATAATTCAAAACAGGACACTCTAAATCCAGAAGCGTTTGTTAGATATTGAACGGCTCCTGGTCGGCGTCTGTTTTCCATGTTAGGAACCGCTGTTTAAACCCGGCGGGAGACAATGAGAAATCAACGGCCTTTAGTCCGTGACACCCCCTAATTGAGTCGAGGCTGCTAACAATCCTCTCGTTGTTTTTCAATGTGGATAAAAAAACCGCGTTATGAATGCATAAATATATTCCGTAAATCTATTCAAATAGCATGTTCAAAGTCTATTACAATCAGGGGGAAATTCTTAAACACTGTTAGTAAAATGAAGAGGTTAAACATTGATAATCGAGAGTACTAAAATCTGAACGAGTTCGCATGTATTATTCTGGTAGTACCGATAAGCAAAAATGGAGTTGCGGTTCTAGTTTCAGAAAATTTAGCAAAGTCCGAGGTTGAATTTCTACCAATAAACAATCTCATTGCTGTTCTCGTCTTAGAAACATCGCATCGTCGAATGAACATCATCCAATTTGAAGAAGAAATTGAATAGTTCTAGTCTACAACAATTTTTGTACTAAAATTGGTGAAGGAAAGGAAGATAAATTCATTGGAAAATATGGTCTTGGTAACAGAAATCAGAGAGGAGACCGGTTATCGCATTTCTGTACTGAAGCAGAACTAATGATTGCTGATATTTATGAAGCATCATTCGAGGCGACTGTATACGTGGAAATCTTCAGCCGATAGTGAAGGTAATATAGTTTGTAATTAAATTTATCGTATTCTATTACACCGAACATTTTGGTGTTATGTGCAGTCTGTTAAAACATATCCTAGAGCAGACATAAGTTCCGATCATAAACCAGTTGTTATGGACGTGAATAAACTAAAAAATAAAACATGTAATCTGAAATTAGAAATATAGTAAACAAAAAGGTGACGGACGAAATTTTGGAATTGGTGGAAAAACGAAGAAGCGTCGATAATAATTTAGATGAATATAGGAGAATTAATAACTTAATTAAAAGTCTGGGAAGCAAAGAACCTTTTCGATGCTAATAGAAATAGTGTGCCTCCAAATGAATGTCATGATTTCCCTGAGGAAGGACCACCTATAATGAATGGACGACGAAATATATTATGCCATTCAAATGCAAAAAATTGGGAAATATTGAAAATAACAGCTGACTATAGCAAAAATGAAAGATGTTTTAAACAAGATCTACAATACAGGATGTATACCCGAAGAATGGTTAAAAACAACTTTCATGGCCATCCCCAAAAAGAGCAATGCACTCAGTTGTGATGACTACTAACTAATTAGCTTAATGCTGCACGCCTTAAAATTACTCTTTCAAATAGTACATACAACAATTTGTAAACGTTGCGAAGAACCAATGAGTAACACACCCGGTTTGGATTTAGAAACGGAATGCGCACGCGAGATGACTTATTTGTAATACGGACGCTAGAATATCGATGTCTATACATGCACCATCCATTATCACAAAGCTTTCGATTGTGGTAAATCATGACTAATTGATGAAGCTACTGAAGAACATGTTTATAGAAAAAAAAAAATTCAGGATAATTAGTGGTCTATATTTGAATTAAGCCACAATAGTTGGTGTGGATAATGCGTCATCGGAGGAAGCAGCCGTCAAGAGAGGAGTGCGAGGCCTGTGTCCTGTTTCTTCTACTGTTTAATATATATGCAAAAGCTATATTCAAAAACACATTATAAGAAAATGACGGAAAACTGAAAATAAATGGTGTTACAATTAATAACCTTTGATACGCGGATGATTGTTTAATTGTACCTGATAGTAAGAAAGAGCTTCAACGAATCTTAGACAAGATTATAGAAAAAAATTAATAGAAAAAGATCGAAGGGAAGACTTCAAACAATATGGATAGACAACCTCAAGAAACGGTTGAGATGTTCATCATTAGAACTTTTCCGGGAATTACTTTCGATTGTGAATTGCTAACTTTCGAAAATAAAGAAGAAGATTTTTCCAGTTTATAATGGAATTATACAACGTAATTACAAAGGACCTTCTTTTCGAGAAAATTATAGCTTCAGTTTTAGAAGTATTCACAGTAAGTTTCGATTAGTTTAGAAAACTCGTTAACTTTTTATAAAGGCATTTTGAAGTGATTTACTACTGATTCTATAAGATGACATGTACAAAGCTATGTCGTTAGCATAGAGTATTATATTCACACCTAGATGAAAGGAATGCCAGTGATATATAAAATGAATAAAAACGGACGAGAGGTACACGTACGAGATAAATATTCATTTTTTAATATAGCAGCGTAACGAGAATACTCTTAACTCAGAGGTGTTTAATTAAGTAACATTTTGAAATACGCGTTGAACATTTTAAATTACGAGCAAGTTTGAAATAACGATAAAAATAAATCTATACCTAATGATAGTATTTAAATCGTGTTGGTTTTACTCGTTTAATTTTTTGTGAACTGCTAATATATATTTTTTTTACTATGATTGTTTCACACATCTTTTTACTACGGGAAATATTAATTTAATCGTAGTAATTTATCTTTATTTATATAAATAAATATCGCATTTGTGACATGTTAACGCTTCGATGAAACTGGAAATCAAAACTGTTATGTGATAGGTAACAGTGTATAAAAAATTATATGTAATTTTTATGTAATCTCATTGTGTTTAATTTTAAAATATTTTTTTAACATCACCAAAAAAAAAAAAAGAAAATCTGTGTATTATCTTTCTGTTGGGCTTTATTTGCTTTTTACTTATATGTAATCAGAATTTGTAGATACGTATTAATATAAATATAATTGACTCATATTTTACATTATTTTTTGTCTAATTACGAATTATCTAGTTAGCGTAATAATATAGTTAAACAATTTCTCAAATTGTAGGAGGCGGCGTACTGGCCCACACAATAATTGGAGTGCAAATAAATGATTTTACCGATGAATCAAGATACTTGATATTGGATCCCCATTACTCCGGTCTAGATATTATTAATTCGATTCATAATAAACAAGGTGTCGCTTGGAAAAAACCAGACTTTTGGAAGAAGGACACATTTTATAATTTATGCTTACCGTTTAAAAAATTAGGGTTTTAATTTGAATAATTTATTTCGTTCTGGCGATGAAAATTTTATTTTATGATGTACGCTTTGCTTTTGTCCTGTCAGTAAGTTGAGACACGTGAAGAACGTGTTAAAAAATTTCAATGTATTTGGATAAAACAAAATCGATGAAGGCGAAATCGTGTTATTTAACTTGTGTGTGTGTGTGAAATTGGCTATATCACAATAAATTGGTTTAGTGCTAAAAGTGACGTGAAAAGTACCTTTGTAGATCGATGACGGATATAAATCCTTGCAAATTTTTAAGTTTTAAATTTTTGAAATTTTATTAGCTTTAATATTACAACAGTATTATTAGACAATAAAAGGTTATTATGAAGGTGATGTGTTACTCGCCTCATTACATAGTGGTATGATGCTTTCGTATCACATTTAGAACAAGAATATCTAATAGTAAAAGGACTTTTGCCGAATCAGCTATTCATCCAATGATTCCAGATTGTTGGGAAGTAAAAAAAAAAAACATGAAAAATCATTCCAAGTTAAATACATGTAAAGTAGATGTTGATGTGTTACGATTTTAAAATATTACAGTGAATGCTTAGAGTAAATATTTGAACGTGTTGTATTGAAGAAAATTAGTATATTATTTACGAAATGTTTGTTATATCGAACGATATTATACGAATAATTTGTATTTTATTTGTTGTAACCGATCTTCAGTTTCAACTGGAAATCAAAATAAGGGAGTAGAATTTTTCCCCGATACGCATAGAATACACTCGTTGAAACTATAATGCAATTTCTTTTGGAATAATTTTTTAGAATAGCAAAGTTAATCACGTTAAACTTATGTTCAACTTGTTTTTTTTTTGTTTTTTTTTTTTTAAGTAATTAATGAGCAATGTGAATGAAAAATTATTAAGTATTGTTTTAATTCGATTTTGTTACTAGCCAGTATTGTATATTTTTCAATAGTTTTATATCAACTTGTTGTGTTTAACAAATAATGATTAAATTGTCTTCTAATTGTCGCTTATTTTTGGACGTTTAAAATAAACTTTAAATTATAGTACGAACGTCGTTTTTGTTATCTAGATGTGCCAAACATTATATATTATATAGATTTAAAATAATTAAACTGAATGTTTTAATAAAATCAGATTTTATTTTGTTACCTAAATAGTTTTCTTTCATTTTCGTGTAGTTTTGAGTATTTAAAGTAAAACTTGAATTTGTGGAGCTAAAATTAATTATATATCAAATTTTGCTTCATTATGTTATCAAAATGTCTTTAGCTATCAATTTTGAATATTAAATATGTTTATTGTATTATATGTTTTAGTTAGAATGAGTTTTCAGATTTATTTCGTTATTTAAATGTTTTTAAGTGATGTGTGTTTTAAATGTGAAATAACTTATATTCTAGTCGAAGGTAAGTTTTTAAATTTAATTTTATTCTTATTAAAGATCGTTCATAAATATTGTGTATTATAAGTATTGAAGAAATTTATTAGTTCGTCATAAACGTTCTAAAAATGCAGCTGTGTTCGATATACTTTAAGGTTATTATCTGTCGATATATGTACATGTTATAAATATAATAACTTTTAATCTAGTATTTATGTAGCCGGTTATTTTGTCTGTTAATTAATATATTTTTTACTGCGATTATTTTCCTAAATATAAACTGCAATTAAAAACTTTGGATAAGAATGAGAGGACTTTCATTGAAATTTATAAACAATTAATTCATTGAAAATTTGAAACAGTAGAAATTAATTTATGGTATGTAACGATCAACTTTGTTTACACTTATTTTCATACTTATAAGCAGATTTTGATGTCGACGATGTTCGAGATATGTTAAGTTGGAGTTGTTGAAATAAATTTCGAGCGATTAGTTAAAAAATGAAAATGGTAAAATCTACAGAAGATTGGGTGATAATTTATTTACCCCTTACTCCCAATTTGAATGAACATTCGGAATTAACTTATTTTTATAATAACCAATTCAGTGTAACAATTTTATGTTTTCGCTAATATTGTTTCGTTTTTAACATTTTAGACATTCTTTAAACAAAAATGTTGATATAGAATTTGGAAACTACAATTACAGTTATAAACTTTTTGAAAGCAATAAAACGCTATGTTAAAAAAAAAACTGGTTGATAACGAAATGGTACGATGATCATTGCTGAATAATTTCAATTTTCATTCGCATGATACAATTCAATCCAGTTTTTTCACACTACTTGACAATAGTCCATTAGTACATTTTTTTTTGACTTAATAAAATTACATAAAATTAGGTTACATTTTATTTTTCAGAATTTTGAAAAATAGAAAATATTTAAAAAGTAACGCTTTTACGTTTTTGATTTTCTATTTTCTTAAAATATTCTAAAATTCAAATAATCCTAGTTATCTAAAAAGAGATTTTTTGTGTTTGGGAAAAAAATCTGGTTGTTACATTTTGTACTTTGATTCCTAAATAAAAATGAAATAAACGAAATACTCGACCGTTCATATATGAAATTATTTGATGAGGTTGGTTTCTGGTTTCTGTTTCAATAACAAGAACAAACGCTTGAATAGACCTTTGCAGAGAAATATGCCGCTTCGGAACTGTTTCGTATTCTAATCAAAGCGTTTCTAAATTTGCCTAACTAGAGTATGAGTATAAATTACATATACAAAATGTCCATTAATGTTAATACCGATTTTGATCGAGAAAATTTAGTGATTGCAATTTTTAAGAAATTAATTTTTTTTTTAATAAGTACAAGATAATGATATGGGAAGTACAATTATAAAGTTAAATATTGTTGAATAATAGGATCAATATAATTCTAGTATAAGGTACAAAAGTGAAAATTTATTTTTAAAAAAATACAAGTTTAGGGTGAACTGTAGATAACAATATCGCTGTCTGAGATCCTCTAACTACAAGCTTTAGTGTAAGAACTAAGAAGCGTGATATTTTTTGACTGTGTAGGAACTAGGAAGTCTTAGATTCTCTGACTGCACGGTTTAGTGTATTTCATGCACTGTTACATATACACACACGAATGAGCTCATAGGATATTGCCATGGAAACCTCGATTATACGCGGCAATCCATTCCGTCTAAATGATAAAACAACAATGCAACACATTTAAAAACAGAACAGTTCGCGCATTTTTAAAGCGTACATAAAACACGGTAATAGTTAAAAAAAAAAAGGGTTAAAATCAACATTTTTCCTTTATGAAATACCACAAATTATTTCACTCGTTACTGTATTATTGTTTGTGCACAAATTTTATGTTGTTGGATCTTATTATTTTTTATTTATAAATTTTATAATGCTGATTGCATTGTTTACCACATTCACTATCAGATTATTTTAATATACTGTTTTATCACTATAATGTTTTTAAATTGTATATCTAAGTAATATTGTTTTCATTTGTATAATAAATTTGTATATTTTTATATTTTATATTTTTATATTTTATATTTTTTATATTCACTTGATAACAACTTAAGAGCCGAAAACTTTTGTAATCTTTCACAAAGAAAATTTTTTAGTGATTTTAAGTTATTTTTTCGTTTATTTTTTAAAAAATCACTACATTCCAAACTTTTCAAATTATAGTTAATTTAAATTTATTTGAATTCATTTTACATGAAAATTATAATATAGGAAAAAGTCGACCTGAAAAAATCTTGGGGCAAATTTGACTTTTTCTCTTGGAAAGTCGCCACTCGCCAGTGCTTAATACGTTTTCCAGTTGTGTCCCATTATACCCTAAAAAACAATTGTTAACAATTTCGGATATTGTTACATTTGTAATTATTTTTCTTCTTTAATTCACGTTGTGTTATTGGAAATTAGTTAATTTGTGATTTATTTAACACTGTCATTCTGCTGTATGGTAGAGATATATATATATTGTGGATGTTGACTTTATTTATTACAAAAAAAAAAAAATGACAATAATGTTGAATTATGATGTTTTTGTTATAAAGTCGTTTAGCTCGTTGGACTCGCGATCATTAACTTTAGTTGATCAACCCACTATGTCCGTAGTTTGTTCCTCGGTCTTTTCAGATTAAATTTTTTAAAGCATTATTTGATGTTCGAGCCAATTTTTGCCATGAGCTATATCATACTGATCGCTGTATGTTATAAATGATTTTGCGCTCTGTTGTAAGATTTAAATTTTGTTTTTTTATGTTTGTTGAGTTGGTTTCTTTTTTTTTTTTTTGGTGGGGAACTTTTTCAGTGATATCTTATTCATTACGCGCGTCGCATGGTTACCTCGCTCTGCGTATACGAACATTTATAATCTCACTTTAAAGCGTCAGTCTCGAGATAATTTCATGCATTATGTTATTTATATTGGCTATTTTGACTAAATTTCCGCACGGGAGATTAGGATATTTTCTCCCCAATTTATTGTTTGGGGAGACCTACGTCCAGCAGTGGACCGATATAGGTTAAAAAATATATATATACAAATTTGAGTTTACTAAGTTATATATTAAGTATCGGCAATCATGCTGCGTACTATGCAATCGTTCCCATCGTCGTAAGTTTATTTATCTATGATAAACTAATTATATTGAACATTCCGTTTATAACGTTATTATTCTAATCATCTGCATGTTTATTAGAAAATAAAGCAAGAGGATATAAATATATTAAATACACCATCACATCTTTAATTAAATTATAATATAAGTTAAAACTCAGTCATCTGTCCCATAAACTAGACACTGCAAACAAAGAAGCAGGCTTGTTAATAAATAAACATAAGACTAAGATGATGATCCTTGATGGGAAAAGTGCAACACTTAGAATCACTCATTACAAAAGACGGAAGCTTGACGGTGGAGATTAAACAGCAAATAGCAATAGCAAAAACTGCATTAGCACGACTTACGAAAATATGGAAAAGTCACGACATAAACATGAACACAAAAGTACGTCTCGTGAGAACCCTTGTGTTCTCGGTATTTCTCTATGCATCCGAATGCTGGAAGCTAAACAAAACAGATATCCAGAGTATCGACACCTTCGAAATGTACTGTTGGAGGCGAATGTTGAGGGCCCCATGGATTGCAAAACGAACAAATCTGGAAATTTTAAAAGAAGCTAATGTAGATACACGATTACGGCACATAGTGGAAAAACGTCACTTTTTTTCCCCATATTATGCGACGAGACAGCCTAGAGAAAATAATCACAGTAGGAATGACGGAAGGCTGCAGACAAAGAGGAAGACCAACTAATCGCTGCAAGAGATTATTAAACGCACCGAGGATCGGGATACATGGCGATCAATTAAACGAAAAAATTATGATTTATAATTTCACGACGTTCACAACGAGCACACGACTCTGATGATGATGATAAGTTAAAAATAAAGTAAAGTAAATTCATATACATACTTTTAAAAAGCCTTATGTTTTTAATTGTTCCCCTAATATATAACCAACCAATACCGGACGGTTCAGTGACACTTTTTTCATGTATTAAAAATCTGATATACATTGACACTTTAAACGGAAATGCAATGATGTAAAATATCAATTAGTTGCAATTATTTTGTTCACCCACAAGTTAACAAATCCCAAAATTTGAAATATCGACAATTTGTAATGATCAAAGAAGGTATCAGTTCTGAGTGATAAAAAAGTTTCACAAAGCTGTCGTTTATTATGCCTTTGAACGAAATCCTTTAAAAACTAAACATGAACTCCTTCAAGTAACTCCAAAATTGACCATTTTTGGTACACATTCTACATTCACATAAAAAACACTACTGATGAAAAAAATTTTCCTTGGTGCTCAAAAATTTTTAACAAATTTTAATGTTTGGAACCGTGTTTGAAAGTTTACTAAATCAACAGGAGTGAAACAAAAAACTCGTAACCCCGTTATTTATAGTATATTCTATTTAAAATGACTAAATGTATTTATTAAAAGCACTGCACATAATCAACGTACGAAAAAAACCTATTTGGAAAGAGTTATACTTATTTCAAAGTTTAATTTTTATAGTAAACAAACGTTGGCGCTAATATTCTAGGATTCATATCAATTATCAATTGGTCGATTGGAGCTCTCTAGCATCGATTATTTTATTATTTTTGAAATTAATTATATATATATAAATATATATATGTAAGAGGAGCAATATTAAGTTAAATAGATGATTAAATGCTTAAAGTTTAAAAATTAATTGCAAATAAATCTTTAACAACATTTTTAGAATTATTTAAATAATTTGTTTGAAAAACAAAATTAATGATATAATTTAAATAAAGCGTGTTTTTGCTAATTTAAGTCAATGGGATGCAAAATCGCGGTTACTTTGTCTTTTAAAGTTATGTGATTACTTTAGTGCGTTCTTTTGCTATCTGCGCGGTTATTTACTCAACTGTTCTTGTTATGTTATTAAGTTTGTTTTATGTTACTTTTATTATTTTCATTAATTATTTGCGTTTGTTAGTTTATTCTGTTAAATTATATTTTATTATATTAGTTATGGAAAACGCATTTGATTTTTATACTTTGTGCTACGAGAAACACTGTTTATTAAACTGGTTAAGGGATTGGAAGTTTATTTCACTAGAAATATACGATGAACAACGGGTTTATTAACGAGTTTTTTGTTTGGATGATTTAGTAAATTTGGAAACACCGTTCCAAAAATTGAATTTTTTCAAAAAATTTTGATAAATGCATATGAAAAAGACGGTTCGGATCAATAACGAGGATTATATACTCGTAAGGTACGTTATTTTATATTTTATTGTTTTTAATAATTTAGTTGTCTGTCTTCGTTTAGTTACATTAAAACTTATTTATTACTATTTTTGGAACGCAAATCATTTGTATAAAAACGATTAGTGATGAAAAATTTACCCGCCAAAATTTGAAAGCGTCATTTGTTGTGATGAATGTGGATCGACGAAATTAGGCATGATTGATATCGCATTCACTGTTATTTTTAACTATTATTTGAAAGTAGCAGTAACTGACTGTAATTGATAAATGAAAATGTTAGTATTTACTATTACAAAATCACAATCACATTAACTGATAACCAATAGTTCGCTAGCCATTATTGTTAGTGACTAACTTTTAGTATCTCCAATCTTAGAATTGGTGCTAGTGAAAATGTTATTATGATACATTTTTTAATAAATTCAATCTAGCAGATGCAGCTAAAAATATAAATGTATCATATAATTGTTTGTTTGTTGTTAGTTAATTAGTTACTGGTTATAGTTACTTTGTGTTTTATAATACGGATGTAAAACGGAGAAAAATTATCGAAATGTTGGAATTTTTTTACACAAATAAATGAACAATTTACACTTTGTAATATGTGCAAGGCTGACACATCATATAGATCCGGGTGGGGAAGAAGCGAATGTTTCTTCTTGCTTTTGTCTATATTGGTAAACAAGAGAATTGCGAATAGATATTTTTGAAAACAAGACAGTTATTGATACAGGGAGCGAATCGACTCATGGAAACAAAAGTTCGAAAATTGTTATTTTAAATAATAACTTGAAATTTACTTTACTAATAAGTAAATTGTCGTTTTCACATTAATAAAACACCCTTTATTAAAAAAAAAAAGAATTATTGATTGCTAATAAAAAATAATAAACAAAAAATAGGAAGAAAATAAAAGTCACTTTTAATCACGAAAATACAAAAACATGAAAACATAAATGTAACGGTGGTGATTAAGTAATTAAAAAATTATTTTCAAATCTAACCGTTACCATCGAGGTAATATGGTAATTTTGTAACATAAATTTAAGTAATGGCGATTAAATAACGTTTAGTAAGAACAGTTATTTTTGAGTAACCTTAATGTTAATAACGGAGATTCTGAAATAATGTTTTATACCTAGATGAAGCACTCCTTCCAGTCAACTGACCTTGTCACTGTACAAGGCAATCGTCTTTTGTATTGATTCAGTGTTGCCAGTTGCTACTAAGTTGAAATCGTCTGAAGAGCAAACACCATGTTTGCGAACTAAATGATAGTGCTGAGTGTAAGAGATGAATGTGAAAATAAATAAATTACATAATTGCGAGAATCGAAAATGAGGGTGCAATTTGAATATGTCCGCTGCTAAAATACATAAAGAAATTAGTTGAGAACAAACATAATTAATTAAAAACATAAATTTATCCTCTATAGTACATTGGCGATCAGATTGTTCTGCCGTCTCCTGCTTAATCATTATGAATGATTGTTTGGGTGTTTCTTCCAAGAAGTACGCTGGTCTGAGGCGATTGATGTGAACATTTTCTATTCGCCCATTTATGTCCAATTGGTAAAAATGAGCATTACATTTCAGTATCCTAAAATGTCCATCATATACTGGATGAAGTGATGATCTGTGATCATTGGCACACATCAAGACTGAGGAACAGATAGCTAGGTCTGGTGATTGAAATGTACGCTGATGATATTCCCTACTTTCTGTTGGTTGGATGGAATGAATAGTACACCAAATTTATGCTAATACTTCCATATCTTGATATGTGGAATTAGTTGTGTCAAATATTTCTTCTGGTATTCGTAGAGACGCGCTAAAAGTATATTCTTCCAGTGGTAATGGACCCACATAATTGCAATGAATGTGTGAAAAATGTGATGATGTTTCAAACTGACCAAATTTACTTTTTTTTGTATACCTTGTTGCTTTTGACCGTTGGCAAAAAAGACAGGTACAGCACCATTGTTGTGTGTCTGCATTCATTCCATACCACATAAACCTTTAGAGAAACAGTTATAATTTCCATTTACAAAAACAAAGAGTACAAAGTAGAATGCGCAAATTATAGAAGAATACCACTGTTGTGTGCAATAAGATTTTCGCTAAAACTACGCAGAAATTAACGAAGCCATTGATAAATACAGGTCCTAGCCGAAGATCAATGTGCATTCCTACGACACCACAATAGGTTGAAAAATACGGAGAACAGTCGTTTGATTTATGTTTGATCTTTATTAGTACATAAAATTGTTTCGACTCTATTATTAGAGAAGCATTAGGCCGTTGTTTGTTCATCAAAGATCTAATATTTAATAAAGTAACTACCCGACCAAACAAAAGGATGGAATAATATGTTTTGCGAAATTTGACTCAGTTAATACGCTTTCTCGCATCCGCACTGTTTAATTTTTTAACATGAGTATGGTACATCTCGGATTTTTAAAGAACGCGTGACTCGAGTTACGGCCTAACCGTGTAATATGCAGATGATTGTTTTCTAGTTAGTAAAAATACAAATGATTCACAGAAATCCCTCGGAATGTTTGAAACTGTACGTAAAGATTTTGATCTCGGGCGAAAATACTGCAACTTAACATCGATGATAAGAATATTCAAATAAACGGGATTAATTGTCATCTACAATACAAAGGCATGTGGGGGGCTGCAGATCGTAAAGACTGTTGAGATAAAACAGCTCATGATGGAAAGGAGTATACAATACTAGTGACTGAATGTGTATAAGTAATTATTCGCACAAAAAACCGCGCCATGTACTTCAGTAATGGCGACATTCAACAGAGTTTCCAAACGATATATGTGCATCCGGTTCGTGTTTCATTTGTAAACACGTATGATTGCTAATAAAGAGGTCGTCATATTCTTTTGAGTGTAACGAGAGATGATTTTATATATATATATAATATATGAATCGAAAACATTGTTACATCTCATTAAAAAAATCAATGATTTTAGCTTCTTCTTTATTTACTGTTTGTTATTTTTTAAAAAACACTACATTCCACACTGTTCGTATAAATATCGACATCACTCGCAAGATAGCGCTGTCTAGTTGGAAATTTCATACATCTTAAATAGCCGTCAGTTGTACGAACCTTTAGTATCGCGTTAAACTTTCGTCATCGTAAGTTTAGATTTTAACTCGTTATTCTCGAATAAAATCGAGATATACATCGCGAAACCGAGAATTTCCGCGTTTAGCGAAACGTATTTCTTCCGTGTTTGCTGGCCATCTTTTTAACTGAGGTCAGTTAATTATATTTATTTATTTTATCTGTAAGCTGTGTTTCAAATCGAAATATATGTTATTAGTTTGAAACTGATACCAACAGAAAATTTTATTAGCGACAGCAATAAGAAATAATTGAATTTTTAATAAAAAATATGTTTTTTCTCGTACGGAAGGCAATGCAAACCTCCTCGTATTGAATCGACCAAGATACTTCGTTTTTTTTTCCCTTAATTCTTCGGTTGACAAGGATCGTTTAGTTAACGTCCGTTACCAACTTCGGTACACACGTAGGAAAATTAATCGGAATATGAATATATTAACGATTTACCTCTTGTAGTCGTGTCAATTCCGGGTATGATGATGAAATTGAGCCATACAAAATCGTTTTTTATTGGCCGAAGTTAGTTTTTTCTTGACTGGGAGAAATGAGTTCCTTTTTCCGGCACTATCAGAAGGAAACGTAAATTCACAACAAAAGAATAGTAATCATAAAATCAATTACTGAGTTAAACACGAAGTTAAAATTTTATATTTTAATATGTAAAAAACAATAGTAAAACAAAATACATAGTCTGTTCGAATTAAGATTCGGTAAACTGAAATTACATATTTTGAATTATATTTAGGAAATACCGCTAAATCAGATATGGTTAGCGAAATTAAATATCTGGGAGTACAGTTTGCTCCCAAATTAAAAAAACAAAAACTTGAATTATGTGTTCTACTATTTAAGGGCAGTTCTTCTCTTCAGTTCATATAAGACGTCTTTACTACTCAATCAACCCGTGCTGTCATATGGGATACTTCATTGGGGTAGCGGGGCTAATTACTATATTGTATTTATAAAAATTCCTCAACTCATGGTACTGAGAATATTTGCCTAAAAGCAAATGCCATTTACTGTTCTTCATATAGATTAAAGTTATTTATGTGCTGAACAACGCTAATAAATTTAAAATCTCATTCGATAGTAGTAGGACAAGATCAGTAGGTACGGAAAAAACAAAAATTCCACGTATAAATAAATCACGAATAAGAAGAAAGGCTTTGTACCCGCTCGAATATAATTCCCTATCACATAGAGAAATTTAAAAATCGATTTAACGAATTATAAACGACTTCGTAGGGAATAATTGCTAATATTCAGCTTTCATGATTCTGTCTTATTTTACATTATTGAAATTTTGTCCACCTGTATTACATTATTAATTCTAATTGTATCAAAAAACGTACGCTTGAACATTTCTCTTCTTGTTTAGTCAGCGTTATTGTATTTTACGAACATAAATTGCGATTGTAATTACGATAATATACGTACGTATATCTTCTGTTATGTATCATAATATGAACCTTCTTATATCGTATGTTCCATTACTGTTTATGTTAATTTAAACAACTTATTGAACTTGCACTGTCATTTTTTATAATAAGTGTTATTCATAGTTTTTAGATGTTTTTGGTTCAATAATGCACTGGTTTTATTGTATTTATATACTCATTGTATAATAATATTATGTTTTATGGGGTTTTCAAGTGTGTATGTATATGAATGTGTGTGACGTGAGTGAACAAATGATTGTATCATTCGCGTATTACGTAGGCGTTTTATGTTATGTATCTAAATGACTATCTAATTACTATTACTTCGTTGTATGTAATATTGGAAACGTCTCAATAATGCGAAATACAAATTTTAATTTTAATTTTAATTGTAGATTTCCGATTTAAAAGTTGCACGATTTCACGGCAGAGGACGTTTCCTCTGTCGTGAACACGTGATGGGTTTTTTACCTTCTTTACTTACCATACATTTACGTACAATATTTAAATATTTCATATTGAATTCTATATAAGGTTACATTAATTTATAAGCGATCGAGAATTGGAGATAAGAAAATTGTACGTTTAAAAATATAAAAAGTGCGGAAAATAGGTTACGGATAGCTTAATTCCACATTCTTGTAAGTCGTTGCTCATTTTTTGCGATTTATTTATGAACAGAACATTTTTCCATGTAAAAGTATACCATTACGGAAGTACACACTTTTATAGTACGTATTGCAATTAGCAATCAAACTCTAACATGCCATTCCTTATTCAGTATATGTTATGCAATATTTACTAATGGGGATAATATCAGTTTCTAAAACTCTCAGTAATATTTTAGGAAGTTTCGAGCTGTTAAATTGATTATTAAAGCTGATTAGTACACTCGCACAAACATATATATATATTTACATATACATCAGCGCGCGCGTACACGTATATATATATATATATATATATATATATATATTTATTCTATTCGATGTCCTCTATATCGGGAATGTATTTAGTAACATCGTGGGACATCAACGTGAAATCGTGTAAACCACCTTTATCCACTCTTCCCGACATGCTGCCTTTCTCGTAACTGCAACCAGTGTGGGCCCAATTTTTATCTCCATTTGTCCATCGAAACGGACACCTGCCTCAGTTTCTATATCCTCCTTGTATCCTTTGCTGTGGATAGTGTGAACGAATGAGACTTTGTTGCGTGTCCAAAAAATTTTACTGTTAATTATCGTTAATAAACGGACTTCGACTTTTATACCGTCCAGTATCCACATATCTGTTTGATGTGCTGTCCATGGTATTCCAAGCGCCCTTCTATAAACCCACAGTTCGAAAGCGTCAATTAGCCTGTCATATGTACGTCTTATACTCCAGCAGGTTTCTGAACCGTACATGGCTATTGGTTGTATTGAGAAAGGCACCATGTCAGGAAGAGTGGATAAAAGTGGTTTACACGATTTCACGTTGATGTCACATGATGTTACTAAATACATTCCCGATATAAAGGAGAATAGAATAAAATATATGTGTAGGTCTTTCCGCAATTACATATATTGCTTCCGATGTATTTTAGTTTTTTGGAAAGATATTTCATTCAATAAATCTGTTTTTAAATCGCATTCCGTTCAAGTTGGTCTATGGTCTAAGTCGAATCCTTCAACTCTGGCTGTAGGATTATCTCTTAACGTCTTATTCTTTTTCCGCTGTTCCGCATCTCACTTTAACCCTTAAATACCTTTAAAGGTTTCATGCAAAAAATTATACAAGCCGTAATGCTGATGTCTTAAGTAGATCGGTCTTAGATTATTAGTTATTGTTTTATAGTCTTGAATAAAGTTAATTTTGGTCTGGGTTTTGCGTAAAATCTGTTTTTATTTCATTTATATATATATACTAAATTTTTGCTCAGTAGGGCAGTGTTGAAGAAGATCAGTAATTTCTAAATACCCTTTTGAACTTTTCGATAATATACACTCTGATCAGACTGTACAGTAAGAAGCTGTCCAGTGTTCGTTATTGGAAATTTATTTCGATCTGTATGTGTTGTGAAGTGTCATGACCATCCAACACAATCTGATTTAAAGAAGAAAAGACACACACACACATATATATATATATAAAATCATAAAGAGTCGTGCTGACCACTTATAAAACATGTAAAAAAGTGTAAAAACGCGTATATTTAGCATTATATTAAAAAAAGTTATAATTATATTTAATAAATGTACCGGAACAAATGCCCTCTCCATTTATGAAAGTAAAAATTCGAATAATATAAACTGGTAAATAATAAATATACAAGATATAAATAGTATTGATGGAAAAATAAAACAAAAAAAATCACAAATGAAAAGCGGTAATTTAAAAAACAATAAATATAAGTTTAATTATATAACGAATATGTAATATCATTTATGAGTAATGTAAACGAAAGCAAACAAATTATAACGTTATGAAAATAATACATTATGTTTAATGCGTCGATGCTTATACTTAGTATAATACTTAGTTCCCTGGAATCGTAATTTCCTATTGCTGGAAGTAAATTATTACGGTGTGCACTACAACTGAGAAAAAATTTTTGGGATAGTTTGAGGATACAGTCTTTTACATATGGTACCTATAGAGCACTATGCATATATGAAATTTTAGTGTATACGGGGACATTGAGGATACATCTAAGACATCGATTTTGGACTAATTGCAGTCTATTAAAACTAGAATTTGAGACTGAAGACCAAACTGGACAAGAATATGTTAAAATAGGCCTAATGATTGACCTGTAGATTATTAGTTTATTATTAACATTTAAGTGAGATTTAAGATTGAAAATGGGGTAAATTGAACAGATTGCTCTGTTTGTCTTCAATGATGCATGGTCAATATGCTTGGAAAAAGTTAGCCTCTTGTCTAAAATGACACCAAGATATCTGGTCAGACCATTCTATATCAACGCTACTGACGTGAAGTCTGGTCGGTAAAAACGCTCTTCGACGAGTGAAGAAAATTGCCACATATTAACTTTTGCTATACATACAAATATATAAACTAATAAACATATGTAACAATACCCACGACTTCAAGTTCGAATTTCGATAAGGTTAAGAATATCTCGTTGTAAACATGCCTACAGATAATTTTTTATATATAGCGAGTATTTCCGGCTGACTCAGGTCTATTTTATAGCAGAGGGTATGTAATATTTGCGTCATAAAGAATTTACCATTTTAATTAAATAACAGACTTTTACGATTCCACTTGTTGTGTAAGGTAGTAAAATATTACGACCGCTTTTAACGATATCCTCAGTCCGATAATAAAACTGCCATAAAGTTAAAGATCGGCTTTTTCACTTTCGTTAGCGACCGAAAAAATCCTCGATATGTACTCGTGTGGATTAGAGGAGAAAAACTCAATTTTGGTCACTTTAGCGGATGCTCTGAAATACTTTAGAAGATTTATTATTTATTGTTCCGAAAAGTTTCAGAAAAAAGTCTTAATGAAATAATTCTGTTTTATTTTTATCATTAATTACGAACAGATTACTGAGCTAAATAATCCGGATACTAAGTTGTAAATGTTAGAAGATAAATATTTTTCACTTCCCGTATAAATTATGTTTACATCGATTTATAGAGTTAACTGAGAGCTATCTTATAATATTCGTCCAATGCTACGATCCTTTTGTTCATTTTCTTTGAACTTTTACTTGTTCCTCCGATGATGTAATATCGTCGAAATACTTTGTACACCACGAACAATTATTGCAGACAGTTCTTTCTTTTATTGTGAATATATTTCTTCGTTTTAAGGTGCGAAAAATTCTTAATAATCTTCACGAGTATAACGTTTCGAATATATCAAATCGATCATATACTTCGACTCCGTATAATATTACCGAACCAAAGGATAGTTTTATTTGTATCAAGATCAGCGTTGTATCATCGGAAAATCGTAAATTCGATGCCTGTCATTCGCTCAATAATACGCTTTCATTTTTTCATTACTATTTTCGTAACATACGTGTAAATTATTTGAACAGTGTGGAGTGTTGTGATTTTTGTTTAAAAAAACAACAACAACAACAAAATAGTAGTTAAAGTCGGTGAATTTTTCATATATAAAAACATTACACTTCAGCTATTAAGCCATTATCAAGTGTCAAAAATGTTTATATTAAAATACGATCAAAACCGACCGAATTAACACTTTGAGCCCCAAGACACATTAACAAACACATGTCGGTCAATTATGACTGACGAGTATGGTTGTGATAAAAGATTCAATGTCAGTCATTTCTGACTGACACTTTTAACTTTGTAACTATTTTGATTAAAAGTTAATTTTTGTTTTGAAACTGATAAAAAGGATGTTTCGTTTGTGATGTAAAAAAAAATGTTAGTCATATATGACTGACACTTTTATATAAGATGTTTTTGAGTTATAATTAATGTAAACTAATTTTGAGTATATTGAATGGTTAATATAATGATACTGAATAAAGTTTCATATGAAAACTTTATACTTTCAAATACAAACATATGCGTGATAACAGAAAATGTGTTACTTATAAATGACTGGTGTTTTTTTTTTTTTTGAAGTTTTATTCCGTTTCTAAAAGAAGTAGAAAAATTTTAAATTAACCACAGTGGTTAGAAAGTTAAAAATTAAAAAAATTAGCATCTTATCACATTTCATATGTCCCAATGGCATAGTTGCTAGAGTGCTCGACTGTCAATTCGACGGATGGAGGTTCGAAACCAACACGCCGCATAGAAAGTTTGTCATCATTATTTAATTCTTAATTATCACGGTGAAGGCAGTGGCACCGCCACTGCGTATAACATCATATGCGCGCGCATCTGCGTCGCATATAAATAGTGCATTGAATGCTAGCTCATTTTGTACATAAAAATAAACGTACAATAGCTAGCCACGACGTTTGGTAATGAACAATCGACGATGATAATGATAACATTTATACAAAAAATCACATGCGCTGACGGTAATGGACAACGTCGGTCACACATGATTGACACAGGGCTCAAAGTGTTAAAAGATTAGAATGAACAACGACTTATATCACCGGCCAACTGAACGTGTAACAACCTAAAAGATATTATAAAGGGAAGCCGGAGATTGGAAAAAGATAGTTGTACGCAATCCCTAGAAGCGACTATGATGATGATATAAATATATACGATTTATAAAATATATGAAAAAAAAAACAAAAATAAAATAAAATGTAAGAAATATTTAATTTAGATGTATAGAATATTACAAAAGATCGAAATGTGAAAAAATAGTTATTTATAAACTAATCTGATAGTGGATGATTATTTTTTCATGTCCACTATATCATAATAGCCGAAAAGCGTTGCAGTTTTTTTTTAATATGAAAAATTCAGTTATTTTAACTATTTTTGTTTATTTACATATATTTTATTTATATATATATATATATTAAAAATCGAATAAAATCGGTAACAAGATGTATTCATGCCTCATACATTTCTATAAGAAAGAGAAAAATTGCACTCAAATCGAATGGCAAAAAGAAATCTGACGTACAGATTTCTAACCATAATTAGTTCCGTATAGGACTGACGACGTGTTATCAAGCGATTTATATTAGTTGAGTTCAAAATTGGTTTATGTATATTCATAAATACTATGTAGTCTTCAAAAATTTGTGTTATTAAATTTTTTCAAACTTACGAGATTATCTCGTTCGCATTATTGATATTTCTCATTTTAATTGTTTTTAAAATAAATTCACTATAGTCGCGATAACATTTAAACGAATCAATCCATTAAGTTTATTATAATTATTGTCTTCGAAATTGCAATAATCATCCATTATTAACCTCAAAGCAAGTAACTAGTTTTAAATGTTGTTTTTACAATATTTGTTTTGATAAAGTGGACCACTGATTTCACGAGATTTTACATTTAAGCCTCTCAGTACGAACACCAGAACAATCTTCTTTTAGTTACAAATACGCGCATGTAACAAACTTCGATTTTAGTTTTAAGCGGATTATAAGCCTACTATCCTACGTGATATTCCATATTTAAACCTATGGTTTCAATTACATTTCCCAATTTCATTAGATGATTTGTTTATTTTTAATTATTTTCACTAACACCGTTAAATCAGGGTTTTTTTCTGTTTTTTTTTCTTCCTTCTGGATATTAGTGTATTTGTTTTGTAGATTTATGCGTAACATATGTACATAAATATATATAATCTCCTATCAACTATACACCTATCAATCATTTATCATTTCTCTTCAAAAGACATACGTTTAAAATCCAATCAAAATCATATTTTTACTTAATTAGAATATTCTCAAATCTGATTCATCTTCTGACTCTCACGCGCATGGTTGAGTATAGCAATAAAGAGCGGTATCTCATTTCAGCATATAATTTAAGCTAGTATGGACTCACGCAACCATTTACACTTTGTTCCATCCAACTCCGACTTCACGAAACTGTTGATGAATTTAATTTCTTCAAAATTCTACCGTCATTACGGTCTTCTTTGATAATTACAGGAGACTTAAATGCTGACAGACAAATCTTTTGTGACAATCGCCGTAATCATAGAGGCCGCCTAATTGAGAAATTTTGAGATATAATCAACCTCTACTCAATACAGGATAATCTACTCACTATGGTTTTGTGTATCACACTTAGTCAACTTCAAATTTGATCATGTGTACTCCGCAACTAGTCAGCAGTTTACATGTGTTCCATTACTCAAACCTAGCTGACAGTGATTATACTCCTGTGATCTAAATATGTATATAAATAACATACTCTAGTAAACATAATGCAGCTCTTCACCCAAGAGTTCCCTGGTTGTCCGCACAATGTCCTTTTGCAATCAGACAGCGAATGGCACAGCACAGCGAAATTCACGGAAATAATTCACCTCAATCGTTGCGAAAAGAAGAAGGAATAATGCTTATTTGACGTCTAATTTAAAATAATAAAATAAAAAATATGATACAATCGTTCGGAGAATTTAACCGATATTAAAAATTAATTTAGAGAACGTAAGTACAAATATAGAGCAAAGATTCAGTAGGAAAAGTTTATAAAAAATTTACTATCTAGCAGAAAGGAAAACAGAAGTTCCCTTACAATGTTATAGAAATCACATAAAAACATAACTCATTTACATCATCAGCAGATAGAGGCGATATCGTGATCATGTAGCAATCTGAATCGTTGCGTGCCACACTATCCGATCTTTAATTTGTTGCACATATTGATACAAAGGTAATGCAGATTGTTTTATTATCATATTTGTTCAACGCTGTGCGAATGTCACATCATCTGCATACGGTGAATTTATTTCACTATTGGAAGGGCCTCCACCTTCTCCGAGCCGGCGTACCTCAACTTGGGACGAGTCCCTTTATGTTTATACCGCCGACCCGTTCTTTCCAAAGACTTAGCTTTCCAGCCAGGTGATCTGGTGGCGCAATTGAGGAGTTGCGGAGCCGTCAACTGTACAAACTAATCACCTACCATTGTCTCGGGTCCGAATCCGAGCTGGTAATTAACGACAAGTATCATTCAGTGAAACTCTGGCTAAGAGCCACTGTCCCCCAACAAGAAGCACAAGTGCGACTTGTCAGTTACTGGATGATATCACCTCGGGTGATGAGTTTGCAGCCCTGTTCTGTTGTACAGCGCAAACTTCATCTCCACTTTCAAGTGCGATCCTATAAAGGAAGCACGGGAGATCTAGGCCGATAGACCAGGTACATTTCTGACGGAAGAAATCTGTCCAGCTCTCCAGCAGCACGCCAGTAATTTGGTGATACCGGCCGAAGGCAATTTCCCTGGTTGAATTTGCTCGTCGACAAGTACCTTCAGGCATATCTGCTCGTGAGTTCAAAAGGTGACTGACCATACACTCTCCGGCTCCACAGACACACTGACGAGACATTTCCCTAAGAGACAAACCAGCAGTAGAGTCTTGACAGTACCGTCATATTCCATCCAAGACTATTGCCATCTCGCGAAAGCGACGCTATAAACTTTATTACGCAGGGACCTGCTCGTTTTGCAACCCTTTGTAAAGGCGTCTACTGTAGTAGACTCGGTAAGCTTACTTAATATAGACGCTCAAACCAGGCTGTTGACTTTATATGCTTTCGGGCCTCGAACCGTTATCCTTTCCCTGTCATCGAGAATTGTACCCATACTTACCGATGAATCATCATCATGTAAGCAGAATACTTCTCTCTGCCAGATCAGCCTCGCGTTATACCTTAATGCGAACATAACAGCGCGACAGTATACTTCTAGCTCTAACCCAGATAGAGCGATCAAAACAACTGTCGGGAGTGTGCGGTATGCTCGGGTCATGGCGATAAGAGTCGGTCTTTGTGCGCTTCGTAACTGGGTCAACTAGTTTAACATTAGCGGCCCTGTGAACCCAGACCGATGCACCATATGTGACGATCGGTATTACTATCGCTTTGTACAAAAGCTTCGCCGGAGCGTGCGGGTTCCCCCACTCAGCCCGTGCCACTCGGACTATTCCGTGGTACGCTCTCATTGCTTTTAAAACAACATCCCGAAGATGCTCTGAGAAATTACCGTTAGAATCTAACGTAACTTCCAGATACTTCAGGGAAGTTGTCCGGCGTAATGGTTTATTCCTTAATCTTACCACATGTTGACGTTCGAGTTTCCCTTTAAGGGACATATACATCGTCTTCCAGCATACAGATAGAAAGAACAATATCGACAGCGAATGCGGAAATAGAAATAATCAAAAATAGAAATAAATCAAACAGTTGAAATTCCGTGGTTCTACGTTGGTCTATTAGAAAATATATACATGTATATATAAGTGTGTGCATATATATGTGTGTAAGTTAGTTTGAGTCGTGTATGTAACATTGTATTATACGAATTAAACTAGTGGAATAAAATTCGTATTCAGGAAACTATCTCTGCATTCGTATACAAGGGTACTTGCAAAAGAGAAAAAAAATACAAACGAAAGTTTTTAACGGGTGCACGCTAATTTCAGAAGACGTTGATAAATATTTAAAACATTAAACCGGACATCTAAAATCTCGTCTACGTGGCGCCGAATGGGCGGACAAACGCTATTTTTCATACTGGCCATTTCCGCATTCAGCCTGTCATTTAACCGATCGAATATTTCATCCGGAAAATTAGTTATTCCGAATTAAGGGATAAAAACTAGAAGTGGATAAGAAAAAAGTTAAATAGAATTTCCCGCGCGTGCGCGTGTGTGTTCTTATGTGTACCAAATGTTACGTCCTCGTTGCAGACAAAAAGTAATACTGAAATTACACTTCAGACAGTTCGGTGATTGCAATTTGGTTTTTCAATTATTTTTATTTATTGATTTGTTTCTTTTTTTTATATTTTTTTTATTGGTTATCAGTGAAAAATTATAAGTCATATCTCGTGTCTTACACATTCTCATCATTACACAGCTCATTTAGTTGCGATAATGTTTATATAATATACGCATACTGAAAAGCTTAAAAATTGGAAAGCACTCAAAGAAACAGAGGCAGACCGCTGACTGGATTAACTAAGGTTCGATCGATATATGTAACAGCCGTCAAACGAACAGATAGAAAGAGATACTAACATACATGCTATCATAAAAAAGTCACGATACTAAAGAATTGAATTACCGAATACGATGATGACACGACACGCATACTAATCTAGAAACTCATTTAACGTTTAAAATATATATATTCTTCTATCTATAATATAAAAATGAATCGCTAAATGTGTTGGTAAGCGCCATAACTCAAGAACGGGCTCACCTATCCAAACCAAATGTTTAGGCGTTGTTCGGACTATTTAGTAGATGGTTTATGTGAAGTTTGCACAAAATCGGTCGAGCGGTTCTTCATTTATCACATTTTTTGTAACAAATTATATAGCGAATTTGTTTTCGACTATAAATCGCTTACGTTTAGAGATACGAAAAAAATTGTTATTACCTAAGTCGATCGTCGTAAAAAAACCGATTAAACCAAGTCATCGTCGAAATTAAAAAAAAAATTCAGACAGTTTATGGGGGGGTGGACTCATTCAAATTTCGATTTTGGAAAAATTTCGATTGAATCGATACGGATATGATAGATATTAAAATGACGAATTCGAAACAGAAAACCGTTTTTCGTTACGATCGATAGGTCTCGAGCTACGAATTTTCGAAAATCGATGACCTGCCACCTTTGGTAAGACATAGCGAGCGACGTAAATATTTTTAAACGATTCCGTTTCTCGAAATAGTCGTTACTATATAAGATCTATAGGATAAAGCGAAAAAACCACGAAAAAAAATTTCAAGCCGAACCAAAAAATTTCTTTTCAAAATTTCGATTTTTTCGCAATAATTCGCGAACGATTCGAAATTTGAAAAAATTGTTTACACAAAAGTTATTTGTCATTAAAATACGCGTCTAACGATTATTGCAGTATTTTTATATCGAATACTCGCCGAGAAAATTGGGCTTGAAGGGTTTTCGGGGTTTGGGCCCTTTTTGGGGCACCTATAATAGATCGGCGGTTCGGGTTGGGCTTAAAAGAAAGTAGATGTCGAGATCTATAATTTATGTTATGAGGTAAATGTTTTCAAAATTAACCGGTAACGAGAAATCGCGAGTTGAATATTTCATTTTCGATTTTTAAAAATTCTGCCGGCGATTTTTAGTCGGCCGATTCTACAATGCATTTAAGTTCAATAAATCTACAAAAAATTAAAAAGTATCGACATATCATTTAAATTTCGTTATAAATTTTTTTTTTAATTTTTTGTATAGTTCCTAATTCATCATCGGTATTTGTGCTTTATTTAATTCGGCTAATAAATTTATACATTTATTGATTATGGGCGATACGAAGTTCGCCGGGTCAGCTAGTATATATATATATATATATATATATATATATATATATATATATATATATATATATATATATCTCGACGATATTTTACTCGAAACAATATTTGGTTTACAACGCATTTAGTAACAAACACCGACAAAATTGAGGACCATTCTTTTTTCCAAGAAGGCATTCTTCACCCTTGCCGGAAATTCTAATCAACGGTCAAAATATTAAACGGGCTAAAGATGTCAACTATTTAGCAGTCGCTCTGAGCTCGCGTTTGTCGTTCTATAATCATATTAATCGTACTATCGATAATGAAAGCTACTCGAATTTTTTCATCCATATTTTATCGAAGATTACGGATTTGTTCTCATTGACTTCGATTTGTTAAACCAGTTTTCAACTGTAGTGAGTGCTGTCTGAAGATTACTACTCGCTTTATTTGGATCGATATTGCCGTGTTATCAATGTGGCTGCCTCTGAACATTATTAGTCATAGGAAAATCAGCCGTGTAAGTTAAATATAACGTGGATCCAAGCACTGAGCCTTGAAGCACACCCGCATAGACAGGATACAACTCAAGAACACGCGTGATCATAGCATACATGAAAATATCTTTCGTTAATGTAGGATTCTAATAAAAGTTTGTAGGAAGTAAGTAGCTTCAATTTATACAATTCAACTTACCAGACCTTATAAAATACCGGTTGAATATCGAGAAACACTGTTGTACAGATCTTTCTCTATGATCCTAACTATCCTATGCAACTGATCAATTGTGGAGTGTTGTTGCAAAAATCCGAACTTGTGGTCCGATATAATATTATTCGAACGGATATACGGGAATAACCTACTCAAAATTAACTTCTCCATAACCTTCGATAAAATTGTCAACAGAGAAATTGGGCGATACCAGGTGATGGAGCGCGGATCTTTACCTGGTTTCAGAACCAAAATAATTTCGTCAAACTTCCACTGTTTCGGTAAGTCGGTAAGTAGTGTAATCGGAATATACTGCGTTGCATATAACGGTTAGCAACACTATAGCTTCCCTCGGAAGTTTCGAGATTAATTCGGCGGTTACTAAATCAAAACCGGGGCTCTTTTTTCTTTTCAACGTTTTCAGTACGCACTTGACCTCTTGAGGCGAAGTTGACTTGATCCAGCGAAAATGCTGAACAGAAATCTTTAAGAGATTATCGGTTTCGCTATTCTCGCAAGTAATTGTATTTGGCTTAAATGCTGTTGCCAAATAATTATCAAATAAATTCGCTTTTTCTTTAAGATCTTGAGCCCATGATTGCCAAATCTTATTGGAGGTATCCGTTTATAGGATTGTTTAATTAGATGATCTGGTGATAATTGGAGCAGCAGCTTCTATAGACTTAGCAATTCAAAAATTACAGATAGCTCTAAATAAATTGCAGTGTCCTAGTTACTTTACAATTGGATATTAATATGGATAAGACTCGTGGTATCTTGTTCACAAGAAAATTCTTCCGTACATTACCACTATTGCGCGTTAATAAAAAGTCTATTGTCTTTAAGCAATCCGCCAAATACATGGGGGTAATGTTTTACACTAAAATGTCATGGAGTGAAGAGATCAGATTTTTGTTACAAAAATGACAAAACAAAGGACTTAATGTACTACGAGCAATTGCCGAAATGAATGGGGTGCCTATCCAGTAGTAGGTCTTTAGATCTATAAAACACTCATCAGATCCCATATAGATTATATTGCGCCATTCCACCAGTATTATGTTTACTTAGACTGGATTGTCTACAATTTTTTATGGTAGATTTTTCCGTTTGATTACTTAGGTTCATTTTGAGCCAATCGCAGGATATACTTCGCACCCTCCATAATTCGCAGGAATCGATCCACCGCACAGTCCGCATGTAGCTGGTAGGTTTGGGTCTTTAGCTCATTTGTATTTTAAATGACCCTCTTCACGTGTTACATAAACTGGCGTTCCAGTACAATAGGCTTTTATGTGACCTCACTGTTGACAATTTTGATGTTGTGAGGCTTATCGTTGAAAAGTAATTGTAAGTAAATAGTAATCAAATTGCACGCTTAAATTAACCGAGTGAAAGGAAAATATTATTGCAATGCGCTTAGGTTATTATACAAAAATAAATAATTTAAACTCGTTAGAATTATGATGATAAAAATTTAAAAATAATTAAGAATTAACGAATAAAATAATTAACAACTACGTTATTAAAATGTACGAATGGACAGATAAATGTATTCCGCATTACACGCGTATATCGATTTATATAAATGTACATTTGTGTTAGTGTTCATTTAAAAAGCGAGAATGATAATGATATTTTTTTTACGACGCTTACAGTTCAATAAATCAAATTGTAATGAATTCGGTAAGCTGCACTATAATTTAACTCTTAAATAATACGTCTGGATTCTTGCGCGTGTTTTATCAGGATTTCTGCTTTAAGCGCTCCAACCGATCTGGTGTTTCCTGTATGAAAATTTATATTAGATTCGAATCTAATTTAATAGTTCCATTTTGTATAGATCGCATATTATTCGTCATGTGGAGAGTTTCCATTAAGAACGATACATTTTAAGAATTGAAGTAAACAAGAAAAAGAAGTTAAAAATTACTGATTTTTACCTTATGAAAAATCTCAAAGCTTTTCGGCTGTTAAGCCATTATTAAGTGAATAAAAAAATATTACTTAGATGCACAATTTAAAAAAATTATCAAAATGATAAAACAGTATTTTTAAATAATCTAATAGTGAAAACGACGCAATCAACAATCTCAGCAATATGAAATTTATACAAAAAAATAACGCAATAGCAAATGAAATTGTGTATTGTTTATATATAAATTTCATATAGTGGATGCTTTCATTTATTTTTGTTTTACTTGCTATTTTGTTATTGGTTTTGTATTTATATTGTTGATTTTTCATTGTGTTGTTTACCACATTCACTCTATTCGTACAACCTGATTCGGGTAATGTTTAACCATCTTCTTCATCGAACAGATAATCTGCTGTAGCCGGCTTTTATTTCTTGAAATTTTGACTAAACTCTTCTGTCTTATTGATTCCCGGTCCATTTTTTTGTGTTATCAAGCCACGATGTACACCTTCTTCCTGGTTTTCTTTTTCCTTCAATGATGCACCCACTGCTATTGTTTATAGTAGCTTGTACTTTTTTTTCCTCTCTCTAAAATCAGATTATTTAAAATCTCGGTAGCTATTATTACTCAGAAATGCTAATATTTCGATAATATAAAAAAAAAATGCATGCAATAACTAAAATTCGTAATATCAAAAAAAATTTAAATGTCTTTACAAAATTCAGCTTATTTTTAAAAAAGCGCGGTATCTTAAATCGGGACATTTCACGATTTACAAATTTACTACATTTTGTATTACACTTTTTCAAAATGTTTAAAGAATTTATAAGTATATTTTCCTACATATTTTACGATTTCCTATAGTAGTGATATTTGTTAGTTACGTGGTTCAATAATCAATCGACTATACTGGGGGATTATACTAATTTTCAATAACTATCTGCTTAATAATATTCATTTTTTATTTAGTTCGTTTTTATTATTATTTTAAATAATTTTAGCTGTAAAACCTGGTCATATCACGAGCAGTGTTTTCGGATTTGCACTGTACGTTGTATATATTTTTGATATTCTCGTTTTTGACGATTTCCTTACAGCCGCTAATAGTCCGGATGTCGAATATAAGCAAACAACAGGGGTTTTGCAACATCGTCTTGACTGAGATTTAGCATATAGAAAAGTTCGCACAATCGACTTACATCATAATATTTATATAAATGCATATACGTCAATGGCGTATATGAGTCCACCTGAACTAGCAACATTCGCTATGTCTGTATTATTTGTATTCGTGGTTGTTTCTTGGGAAGTTTAATGCGGTGATTTTCTGTTGGAGTTTACTCCCCTAGCCTAGAAGCTCGCCTACTCGCTCTAGACTTGTATTCACCAGCCCGACTGGGTCACATTTGTCACAAGCGAGCTGCTGATAGTCTGCTCTTCTTATACACTAAAAGCTTAACAGTATTTAATGGTAGAAAGACCTTCGGCAAGTGAACCTTCCGCCGTTTTCCTGTCAGCGATGTTTGTGAGTTCCGATTTAGGTTTCCTAATCAGCGCTAGCCCGCGGACGCACGGAATCACACGGTTGTTGTTTCGTTTCTCCGCCGGTGAGACTAGTACTACATGGCGGCCGAGTGACTATTTACTAGAGAAGGTCACTCTAGTTACAACAACCTGTGCCGAGCAGGGGGATTTTTTGAATAAAAAAAAAAAAATTTTAATTATTTTTTTTTTAAATCTCGGCAAAATGATTATGTTTATATAGATGCCTACGTATATACTTTACTTAATTTTTGACAAAACGCCCTATCTTTAGTGGATGTTTGATTTACCTTTAGGACGGGGATTATTTCTCTATCGGGGAGTTGTTCTGTAAATATTTTAGCTCTACCATTTCTTGATCGTCTCTTGTTTCCGATAAGTGCTATTTTTTGCATAAATTTCGGAAAGCCTTTTAGTCGAAATTAAGAATTCTAACGTAAGATGAAACGAGCGAAAAACCTTTTTAACTAATATAAACAAATATATATATATATATAATATATATATATACTTGTTTTGTAGAAAACCAATTTTAAAAAGCCTCCTCATTTCAGATGCAAATATCTTCGCTGAAATGTTTATTCGAAACATCTAAACGGTCATTAATTATTTTTAAATCAAATTAATTTTCTTGTTTGGCGTTATAAATCACGCAAAAAAAAATCGTCATTGTGTTCATCACGATATCGCTTTGAGATACGTCGATAACCTATCGGGTATATAATTTCCGATTAAATATAAAAATGTGTATATTTGGCGATAAATTTGAGAAAAATAACGTTATAATTGTTATAATAACGAGCAATAAATGTACCGAACCAAATCTCCGTTCGGGAAATGTAAACATTTTTACGATATAAATTTAATTGTTTTTTTTTGTTTTTTTCATCAAGATTATAGTAACGACTATATAGTCTTTGACAATAGCGATGATGAAGTTGAAAACACGTGTGAAAAGTTACACTTGCAATGAAGTGGCTCGGACTTATTCATTACTTCAATAAATAATGTGGTTTTGTTGAAGTCGTCTTAAATCCTGTGAGTTGTATACGATCTATATGACTTCAGCATTGCTTTTCCATTCGTTCTGCGTGTTCGCAAATGAATAATAGATATATAATTGTACTATACCATGAAGCGAACAAATTGTTCCATAGTACAGGAGCTGAACCTAACGCAGCGGTTAGCTAATATAGCTATTGTCGGAGTGATGAAATATTTTGGGCATATTGTTCGTAGTGAGCGAAAGTTGGAGCTGTTGATTGAAGGAGGTAGAGCGTAACACAAAATGACAGTTACTGTATGATTAGACACCCCTCGGATATACAACGTATAAATCGTAATTATGGAAAGATAAAACAAAAAACCGTCGCAAAATTAAACAAAATAATAAAAATAAATTATTAAAATAATGATTAAAATAAGGGTAAATATAAGTTTTTAATTATAACTAATGGGAAGAACCGACAAAAAAAAATTAAATAATAACTGCAACGTTGCGCGAATAAGAAATTATGTTGATGTTTATACTTAGTATATCTAACGATTAGTTGCGCGGAATTGTAATTTCCTATTGCTGAAAGGAAATTATTACTGCGCGCGCTATAAATGATAAAAAAAAATTCTGATAGTTTAACGATATAGCCTTTTAAAGGAGGCACCTGTAGAATACTGAGCATATTCAAAATTTTAGTCGTCAAGGGGGGACATTAAGAATACATGTAAGACGTTGAACTAATCTATTAAAATCAACATTCGAGGTTGAAACCCGGTCTAGACGAGAATAGGTTAAAATAGGCCTAATGATCGACTTATAGATTATTAGTTTATTATCGATATTTAAATTATATTTACAGTCGAAAGCGACGTGAGCAGAACAGATTGCTCCGTTTGTCTTTAAAGATGTATGATTTATATACTTAAAAAAAACACAAGGTAGCGTATCTAGTTAGATCGTTCTGTATCAACGCCACCCGCGTGAATTTTGCTGGACAGAAATGGTCTCGGATGAGTGAAAAAAGTTGCTATAGTTTTAAAAGGATTAACAGCAATTTGCCATCAACTCCGGATTATAATCTATTGCTTATAGTAGTTGATCTGTAGGAACTGCAAAACAAAGCCTTGTCATTAGCGTATGAAGCAACCTCAATGTTATTTATATGCGGGAAATCATGCATAAAAAAAATAAGCAAAATAATCCTAATATGCTACCTACCCCGACGTATGACGACTAAACAAGACTTGTTACTTTGTATTATTTATAATAATATAAAAAATCTATCGCTTTAAATAAGTTTAATTAAAAAGCGAGGAAACCGGGTAGAAATAATTTGGCGAATAATACCTTCGTAATACCAGGGCTTTGTCGACAGCTTTCCCCGCCACATAAAATAACACCATCATAGTGTGTTTATCGTAGTTAAAATTATCTTTAATAGAGTCAACAAACCGGGCGCTCTCTTGAGTTGTCGAATATTTTGTTTAAAATTCAAATTGACTACTGGGTATTAAATTATTAGAATTAACAAAATCTCTTAATCTTTTCGGCGATTTTACCGATATTGCTAAGCAATCTTTATCATGTTTTAGTAAGGGATTTATTTTTGCCACTTGAAATACCTTAATTTAAACATTATATTAAGTTACTTAGTTGGACGATGACTTTCTGAGGTAGCTTTTTAATGGCAGGAGAAGGGGATACCATCGAAACCTATCGATTTTTTTTTTTGTTAATTTTAGATATGTAAGAACTTTCTCGTGAGCAGTTAATTTGATACTAGCTGTTGTCCGAGATGATGCAGTGTCATTATTTGCGTATGTATTAATATAAGGATCCTGAAGTGGGGGAAGTGCTTCATAGTGTTGTGTATAATGCTTACATATCTTCTAAAGGCTGTTATGTAAAACAGAAACATTAGAAAGTATTTTACTGAACTTTTCATATTATGTTTGTTTCGTAAATATGGGACTAAAATAGAGAGTTGATTAAACAATTTTTATTATTTCGGGAATTAGTACGTGAATGACTATTCGTATACGATCTTTTGACTACATTTTTGATTTTAATTATGGAAGTTATATACATACATATATATATATATGAAGGAATCGAAGGTACAGGAAAAACATTCTGTTGAATAGGAACAGAAAAGGATAATAGCCTGATTAACTAAGTTCGTAAAAGCATTCTGGTCAATGTTGTTAGTATCGAAAATAGGCGTGTTAAGTAATCGCCGGCTTGCGTTATTAAATGTTTTACGTGTCGGTCGTTGCAGTATGCCAGCTCAGAAATATTTGCATATGATTAAAGGACAAACTATTAATTGAAATAGGCAACGTAATACTGACATTTTTGACTAGAACTAATACGATAATACTAAGACAACAGACGTGTGGTGGAAATTATGTAGTTACGCGCAGTGCTTAGTATACTAGTTGTTTTACCGATTCTTCAACTTCTTTTTCATTACTTCGCACGATTGTTATGTCATCCGCAAAACGAAATATCAATATCTTTGATCATACCACTTTGATGCCCAAGTTACCTTTCATTTGAAAATCTCGCATTTTTTTCTGCTTATATAGTGAAAAATCTTAGTGATATACAACATCCTTGTCTTATTCCTTTCCATATTTTTATTACTTCTCCTTTTCCCCCGATTGTGATTATCGGTTTTTATGTTTCGTTTAAATATCTTTTCGCTTCTATGTATGATTTTCATAACTCGCAACGCGTTTTTTTAATGTTAAAAACCTTCACATATTGTCAAAAACCTTTTCATTTTAAGCGTGATTTTGTCTTTTTCACTTTATTTTTGTCCTGTTACTGTTAATCCGTTAGGCTGATATTGTTTCACAATTAGCGACAGTTTTGAATTATACTATTATTATCAAAATTTCAAAGTAAACCCTTACGAGGAAGAACATAGTAATCGAATTTGTGCCAGGAAATAAATGCGATCTTCTAATTTTCTATACCCGCAAACTAGAGTACCAAATTTAAAACTTCGACTAAAGCGTTTTATCACATCCGGTCGAACGAAACTGAACCGTTATTGTAGTAGTAAAATCGTTGCGAAAAGTTTAAACTTCGATTGTTTACTTCGATTATATTCATATTAGGCGAATGGTATAATCTATATTTTTCCTCATATATGATTATACATTTATATATATATACATACTCACACACACATATATATATATATATATATAATATGATATAAGGACGGATTGAAAATATTTTTGACGCAGTTCTCAAAAGTGAGTTCGATAAATTTTTGGGAAACAAACAAAATTCTGGTACCGTACGTACTAAAAGGTTATCGCAAAAGTTTGTGTGTGCAAAACGCAGTCGTGCAGAAATGATAAAACAACGGTAATATTTCGAACAATCGCCAGACTCGATAATATAGCGAGAATCTTCTCGGGTGTTTGATTTACTTATCTCTATTTTTTTCAATAGATACCTCTTGTCTCTCTTCCACACACATGGCCTATATACATGCACGCGTATATATATATATATATATATATATATATATATATATCAGAACGATATAATATATTTATTTAAATCTATAAGATGAGAAGGTCGCGGAATAATAGCAACGGAAAGTAACAAATTTAAAATCTCGACGATAGTTAGAATTGATTATTTCATTTTTCTCCTTGATTTTTTTTTAGAAGCAATATATCTTATACACTCTCACGACATAACTTGAATTAATTTAAATTTAAAACTAAAATTGTACTGATTAATTTAAACTGAATTAACTGACTTAACTAAATTAAACTGAAACTAAACTGAACTGAATTAATTAAACTGAATAAAAATTAGACTGAACATCTTTTATACTAAAAAATATGCATATATACTCACATATACATATATACATGCCTAATTAGAACTTTCTAGATTTTTCTGGAAAGATTCGTTTATTATTATTGTATATATTTATGTAACTTCTAGAAAAATCTTTGTACATTTACATATGTGTGAGTGTATTTTTTGATTGGTTTAACATAATTTTTTTAATATCCAATCATAAACGTGATTTTACCAGCTCCACGTGGAGCATCTCACGTGTAGTAATTATCTTGTCATTCAATATAATATGATATTTGTGTGTGTGTGTGTGTTTCTATTATTAATATATCGTTCAGATGATTTTCAATAACCAATCGGGATGTGTTAAATTTCTTCTCATTTTCTCATTGGAAAATTAGGCATATATATACTCATATATATATACACACATACACATATACTTATTATGTAATTAATACGACGAGAAAGCAACAGATTAAACCATCGTCATTATCATTATTCTTTTTCCTTATTCTTTAATTCCCAAACTCATCTTATTTATTTATTTATTTTATTTATTTATTTAATCTGTAAAATATAACAACATGGTTTCCTCATATCATTGAAAAGAACGATCGGTGCATTGCGCGTTAAAAGGAAAATTTGGTTAGACGCCAACAACAACATAAATTATAAATTGGGGAATGTAGTTTTCATTAGCGAAAGCATAATTTATATAAACATTGAAATTATTTGGAGATAAATTGATTCTTTCGCACATAATCAGAAATAAATTAATTTTGTACACGTAATTATCATCGTTAAATTATTCGAAATTAAATCGATTCTCGCGTATTATTGTCAGCAGATTCAGAATTACACTGATTGCTTTGCATGTATGTAAACATATATATATATATGTATTCTTATGTTATAATAAATAATACCTAATTTCCATAAAGAAAGTGTTATAGTTATTTATGAATTTTGAAATTTTTCGATAGGACTAGTTTTCTTCAAAAAAATCTTTCGTATATTAAAATATTATTATTTCCGGAAAATCCGATATCTTAAACAGAAACGTTACACGAGATGTAAAATTTTAATTATATTTACCGACATGTACGCGGTAAAAAGCAAAATTGCAATTTTATAACATTTGAACGATTAATGCGGTCGAGTTGAAATTTACAACGTACATTCAGATAAGTATATCGAGAAAAATACGACGAAAAAAAATTGTCGAAATTTTCAAAATTTTATGGAGTGTACTCGGGGTCGGGACCCAAATTTTCAAAATTTTTAATTCCACACAGATAATTTCCGATTACTTAATAATTATTCGGTCGATTTATATACCAATATTTGTCCAATAATCTATAAATTTTAATGTGTCTTCTCCGAAATCACTATAAAGTTTTGATGGATCAAATGCTCTAATTAATTTACAATTGAATAAATGGTTCCCATCTTGCCTTTCACCACATTGACATTGATCATCTTCTGCCAAACCCCATTTAAATAGATTGTGTTTCGTCCGCGCGGTACCACTTCGTATTGTATTTAGTGTTCTCCAGGATGAATAATTCAGGTGACAACCTGCTGGAAGTGATTCTGCTGCTTGGTTGTTGTCAGCTTTCCACATTTGGAGTCCTTCTGCGTGGTCCGTATTTTTTAGTTCCTCCGCTGTTCTAAGGAAGTTGCGTGTAAATTTCAGTCGGCTTTTGGCTACTTCTGTATAATAGTGTAATGGGTGGCGCTCCCATCTTTCCTTTTTCGCTGTCACGTGTCTTCTAATTTCTGGTGGTGCTATGCCAGCAAGTTCATACAACTTGGATAGGAGCGTTGATCTTAAACAGCCAGTTACTGCTCTGCATGCTTCATTTAAAGCAACGTTAACCTTCTTCGCATATACGGAACGGCTCCAAACTGGACACGCATACTCCCTACAGAGTAGAAAAGGGACAAGGCCGATGTTCGAAATAGATGCGGTTTAGCTACCCATCTACTACCGATCAATTTTCGAATCAAGTTCGTTCTTGTCGTCACTTTCAAATGTCAATGATTTATCAAGTAAGATACCTAGATATTTAGGATTATCAGTGTATTTTAGTTTTGTGTCACGCCATTTTATGCTTAGCTTACGTTTTGCTTCGCTATTTCGAAGATGGAAAACGCAGGTCCGAGTTTTTATCAGACTCGGTTGCAGCTGATTTTTTTGTAGTAATCATCCAATTCTATGATCATTCTATTTAAAACTTCTTCGACTTGTTCCAATGTGTTATTTTGAGCCGTTACTACTAGATCATCCGCATACAGAAAGTGTTTTGTATCGATTCCTATCGGTTGATCATTAGCATAGACATTAAAAAGAACATGAGCTAGCACACTGCCCTGCGGTAGACCATTTTTTTTTTTGGTTTTCTCGATGTACTATCTTTACCATTTAAGGACGACACATAATAACGTCTATCTTTTAGCAGTATTAATGTTATCTGAGTAAATTTAAAATATTTGGTTGTTTCACACACTTTATTAGCCAAAATTCGGTGCGACACTGTGTCAAAGCCTGCAGTGAGATCCAGAAAAACAGCACCAATAATTTTACAATTTTCGAAACCATCTTCTATGTGCTGTGTTATAATTTGTCCAGAGCAGGATTTCCCCGGCCTGAATCCTGTCTGTTGAGGAATAAGCGCAGAGTCAATTGTTGATGCCATTCGATTTAGAACAACTCTTTCAAATATTTTGTATAGATGACATAGTAATGATATCGGACGGTTTGGGGTCCTCAGCATCTTTCCCCGGCTTCAGTAGGGCAATAACGAGTGCCTTTCTTCAAATTTTTAGTATGGTTAATCTATTGGTGCAATCAGTAAACATATTCTGAATCCAGGTTCTGGTTGTTTTTCCAAACTGTTTTATCTGCTCTATATACATGCCATCTTTCCCGGGTGCTTTTCTATTGTTTACTGTTTTTATAGCATTTGCGATTTCGATCTCCGTAATTGGTTCGTTAAAGTGGTCTGGCTCTAAAGATGGGCACCTTGTAATAGATTTCTTTTTCATTTTACCACTGTACATTTGCCTGTATCAATAGATAAAAATTTCTATATTATCGGCCTCAGTTTTTGTTGTTTTAATAACATCGATATCACGTTTTACTAGAATTGGGCTACCATATTTTTCATCTGTCCTGTCAATTGCCAGTTTCATGCCGTATACTTTGGACTTCCGGTTTGTTCCTAAAGTAGAAGTATGTCAATGTTTTCACGTGTAATTAAATCAGCGAATATATATTCCTTTTCATCCAGGAGTGGACAGAAAAAAGCTTATCGTGATCGTGATATATGAATTGCTCGTGTAATAATATAATACACACACGCACATAATATATATTAATATGAAGAATCTAACAACAAGAAATTAGTATTTGTTTTTACCTTTGTAAAATTCGGTGTCCATGCAGTTTTTATAATTTTCCCTCAGCTCTAATATTGTGTTTTTGAGCCACTGTGTGTACACGCACATATATTAAACTACAAACACCCAAACATATATATATATAAAAAGAGAGAGAGTGAGAGTGAAAACGAAAAAAAATTAAATTCATGATGAAAGCTACTGTTCTGGGACCTATTTACATATTCCATTTCAACAAACATTTCAAATAATTGTGATACTTCAGTATTATTATAATGTAATCATTACAGAATATATTATATATATATATGTATATATATATGTATGTATGTATATACATATAAAATCGTAGGAATTATTTCTTTTTAAATAGAAAGGTCTACCGAAAGAAATAAAATCTGCATAATAATCGTCAATATAAATGCAAATGAAGTCAGTCATCGTGGCGAAGATGTGTTTAACTTTGTAACCTTTTCTCAGTTTTCTGCGTCAACATCACCTTATAAAAATCCTTGTTTGAGTCCTTCTAGAGCGGATTTTCGGTTGAGAGAGTGACATTTAAACTGACGACTCGGTAAATAGCGACGAATAATTTCCCATTTGGCTGGAATACTTTAGGTACTCTTTTCCACTACTACTACTATTATTATTATTATTATTGTTATTATTATTCTGAATATATTTCGCGAATTTTTCCTTTCTCTTATTCGCTATTTCCATCCTATTACAATGCTTGGAGCTGTTTTCTGGGTGCGTTTTCATTATTTTTTCCGTGTAAACATTCGTCGAATATATGCAGAGAGAGAGAGAGAGAGACGAAAGGAAGGGGTAACTTTATTAGCTTCCTAAACCACTTTCCCACTGAGTACAGTAAAATGTAAAAAAAAGCTTCGTATACGGAGTAGTTACATTTCCTTTATAACGACGACAAGTATTTGAACCCATAAAATCGGTTAACGTAATACTTTTTTTTTTTTTTTTTTTTGTTACTTTTTACATTATCGCCGGTTTTCCTATAGTCGATAATATCGAAGGAACAGGTCCTCGGGGGACCGTTTTTTGTTGTTTTTTGTAAATGGAGCGACTAAGTTTTCCGTTGTTATTAGCTCTATATATAGAGCAATTTACAATACTATATGTGGTGACCCAGATAAGACGGACGGTTTTGTTGTTTTTTGAGTAACTCGAAAAAACTACTCGACCAAAAATTTTTGAATAAAATTTTATCTAAAAATAGGAAAACGAGATATTAGCTTACAATCATTTGTGGAACACAATATCGTTCAGATGACCGCCCTGTTTACGACAATGCATTCATTCAGTCTCGAAGACTTTTTCGAGCATATGAACTTTTGAAATTTCTTCAGACATCCGAATTTTCAGGTGTATCCCTACAAAAAAAAAGCAAAATCGCGTAACTTTGAATTCTTTTCGAAGCTCTCTTTGTGCTGTTGTGATCGATTCGCGCCGAAAATAACGTTCCACGCAAAACGTAGCACGCGGTTTGAGTTGTATTACCAACTGCGCTATTCAAAAAACAAAACCATCCGTCTTCTCTGGGTCACCCTATATTATACGCGATACATATTTTCGATAAAGAACTAATCGCGCGTTTTCTGAATATTAATTAAACGAACGTAGGTCGTTTATTTAAAACGTTAAGAAGAAAATTCGCCTCAAACTTCGACTCGTCTATAGAATCAGCTGAAACTAATATTTTTAATTTCGCTACTAACCTGATCAACTATAACGTTCATTTAAGCCTACCCGAAACAGTAAGTTAAACGGAGCATACAAATATTTTAGCGGTTTATTTCTCTTATTTCTGTCCGAATAGTTTCCAATTTTGTTCGTTTACAGCGATAATGCTAAATGTTTTCTCTCATTAAGTACAGCTTTTTACACTTATAAAATATTCGTATGGATGCATCTTTCTTTCTGGATTTTCATTCCACTCTACATTTACACACCATTCATTACAACGAAACTACATTTACAATCATTCCACCATAAGTGTCCAAATTTCATTAAACGCAAATCTGAAAACAAAAGTTATATCTAATTATGACAGTTTATTCCAGTCTATTTTTATTTTTGACAGATTGACTACATCGTAAATTATTCTTGAAATTAAAAAGATCTGTATTTAAACGGGTACTTTAAATTTGAATTGTTATCTTCCCTTTTTTTTTTTTTTTTTAGTCTAATTTGAAACTTCATTATATATATATGGGGAGGTAAACCGTAAAACGAGCAAGCGAGCCGTTTCGCATTCTTTATCTTGCGCATGTGCGCACGCTTATCCGTTATTTCGTTCAAATGTGCGACGTAGACGTCATTGTTAAGCAAAGCGGACAGTGCGTTCCTTTTATTTGTTGAAATTGGTAATAAATCGTGAGTTTATTAAATAAGTGTTTTTCATCGTGCGTAACGCACGAGTTAGGTTAAATGTATTGAAATAAAATGATATTGAATTTTATATCGTCTTCATTCCCTGCACCCTGAGGCATAGGTCTTTTTTTTTTTTAACTCGTTGAAGACTTTGAATGAAAGCAAATGGGACAAATAGATAAAACTAAAGCTGAAGCGATTCTGCGTAAAATAAGCGCAGAGAAAAAATTAAACCAAAGTCTGAAGTTAGTACAAATAAGGTTGCCACGAAAATTATAAATATATCTAACGTGGACGAGAAATTCATCGAAGAAATAAAAAACAAAAGAAATACGTTTACGAAACTGTCTGAAGATAGATCACAATTCGCTACTTATATTAATGAAAAAGAATTCACAACATCGATTAAACATTGTTAAAGCAACAGGAAAATACCAGTTTTACTCCGAAATTTGTACAAAAATTTTTAGTGTAAATAGAACAATTCGTATTAATAATATTCCGTTATCTGCAAAATTCCCTCTATTTTTTAGTATTACCAACAACTTTATAAAGCCAGAAAAGGATCACTAGAAGATTGATAATTATAGATCAATTTCGCCCGTAAGTGTTATATTCTATAAAATATTTGGTAGAATAATATATAATCGAATAAAATATCCTATCGAAGACGTAATTCCAATCGAACAAGCTGAATTTCGAAAGTCTACACACCCTAACGACCCACGTCGAATTAATAACGAAATATCTGTCGCATTTATTTCAGCATACGTCACCGTTTGCAGAATAAAATCGCTGATAATGCTTTTATATTTTCTTAAACTTTAATATGCTGATAAATGAATGTTGAGCCATCGTAAATTTACAGTCGATGTAAATGTGGGCGCTAATCGAACAGGGATATTAAATAACATTTTACATCGAGGTTCCGTGCTATCCCCGGTATTATGTAATTTATATATTTCGGATTTACCAACAAGATCTAGTAAATAATTATCGTAGATTATACGGTGCTAGCTAATCAAAATAATAATACTGAAATCACTGAAGACGTACTTATGCTAGATATTCGACAAAATACGAATAAATGGAGACTATTACTGATTACGAGGAAAACTATAACTTCACGCGTTCGTCTTGTCATTAATTTCGCAAGAAATATGACCGTTGTTACTTTTAAACTACAACACAAAGAAACTCCGAAAATATCTGAAAGTCTTGTTAGACGCACAATTTATCGTAAAAAAGCATCGAAAACACTGCAGCGAAAATAACAGCAAGAGCAAATGTTATACACAAGCTCGCAAGAATAACGTGTGAATCTCACGCATCAACATTTTTAAGAACGACGTTTTATCTTCGACACATTCTTACTAGCTGAATACACACCTTAGGCTTCATTTAAGAGCACTCGTGTCAAGAAAATTGGTGTCGAGCTCAACACGGTGATGAGAATAATAACTGGCACTATAAAATCCACTTCTAATTAAACAACCTAAAAAAAAAACAAGTAAAATAACGGACAAAATATAACCGAGATACCCTACGATATAGTTAAATGTAACAGCACGGCTTAAACTAAGAAAAATGGCGTACAAAAGTTCGGCTCAACAAATTGAAAGTAATCTGGAACTATATACTGCAGGGTTTATTTGCGGACTAAACTTAACAATTCGAGCGCCATGAAATTATCAATACAGAAGTTTAACCGAGTGCCACGAGATTCATTTGTGAATCAATCTAAAAGTTTAATTTCGTGCCGCAAGACTGACATAAACATTATGAGATCTCGATATGTCCTGGTAATATAATCGCATGTTTTCACCTGCATTTTATTTCAAAAATCGTACTTTTTAGTACGTGGAAATTATTTTTCATTCCCAAGATATTAGATTTTGTATATATAATAGGATTATTTCCTATATTCTTACATTCGTAAGAAAATTCTTTTAAAATTGTGTGAATGTAACTTTTAACATTTTATTTGTGAAAATATTGATATTGCAATAAGAATGTCCTGTAAAGTGTATTTTCATTTCGATTTTTAAATGATGAGCACGTGTTACCTAATGAAATGAAACATAAATCCTCAAGAAGCGTTTTATTTGATGGAAAGACTGATTGTATACGAAAATATTATAAAACGAACGACTAATTCGACGAAAAAATATTATATTACGACGCGTGTTCGTATCACTCGGCCGAGTACGATCCAATTTCTTAACGGCTATCCAAAAAGGCTTTCTGGAAAGTAGATGTATTTCCGGTCTATTCTGCAATTACCGGGAAACATTATTGCGTGGGTCCTTTGTTCCATTCCAGTTTTAAAAATTAATCCCTGACGTATATCGGGAGGATGAATGTTAACAGTTACCGGAAGACATTTTGTAGTTTAAGTGTTCCCGTAATTAGCCGCATCGTTTCATTCAAGACTACTAAGCTATAAACATTTCTGCAACAGAGTATACCAGATATAGGGTAGCTGTTTTGAGCACTTCTCTATTTGTTGCCCAACTGAAGTGAGCGATACACGAGAAAAGATTTAGTCTAGTCATTCCTCCTGGTGCCCTTGCTCAGGAAATGATAACTACAAATCCACCTATGATGTTTTATTACTAATTAAATATCGTTGAGCTCTTAATATTGATTATAACACGGTTGTGTTCGTAGTTCTATTTTGAATTGTTTATAGCTCCGGGTTAAATTTATAAAATTTTCCTTTTAATATTAAATCCATATCCGTCAAACTCGCTTGCTAATGACATTACACAGACGCATGTTTTATTCGCATTTAACAGTACAGATAAAATTCGGGGTATTTCTTTCGACCGAATGGAGATAATTTTTTTTTAAATAATCGTCCCCTTAAAACGTAAAAGCGGAGATGAGGTAAATTTTGATCTCTATCCCGACTAAACGGTAGAACGAAGAATTTTTATTATTGCCGTCCGCGTTTTGGTGTAGCGAAATTATCTAATAAATTATGCTTGTACGTAATTCGTGCGTCTTTCAAAACAGCACACACACATATATACATATTTATATATATATATATATATATTTACATATATATGTATAAAATGTAAAGGTATCTGTTAAATCGACCCACATTAGTCGCTATAGGACGTGGTTAATTTTCTGCTTGTACTTCAAATTCATATCTATACATAATATGCAGATGTTACCTACAGTAAGATGTGTGCACTGTGTGACGAGGAATGGAATTTGCTTTATCAAATATGTGTTTTATTATCGCATTCCAAGCCTGCGTTAACAATAATATATATATATATATATATATATATATATATATATATATATATATATTCTACACCCAATCTTCATATGTGCTGCCTATATAAACATTGAATATAATTTCAGAAACTCCCTTTGAAGAAGTCTCATTTATTACAAGGTAAAATGTATCGACATTTTCCTTCATAATTTATATCTTGTTTTTATTACTATTATAATCCCTAGAATATTTTACTACGCTGTTATCAATCGAGGGACCTATACGAAAATTTTTCCACTTCACTCTAATTATAGTCACAATTTATTTATGTATTTATCAACAACTTTTTAATAAAAAAAATAAAAATAATTTTATATGATCGAAGCGAATTTGTTCTTTTCGTTCGATACCGCGTTACTATTTTTGAAAAAAGCCGACGTTTCGAACACGCTTACACAGTCCATTATCGAGGCAGAACATCAACTGACTGAGCTATCGAAGGAAACCTTCGAGCGACCGTACTGTTTCTCAGGCGATATATTTAATTGTTATTGCCACTACTACCAATATCATGAATTCGATTTGTTGTTAAAGGACTGCCTCCAGCTTCTGGGCGGCCTGTATTTTTCACGTTATTTTTTCCTTTGACCTAGGATAGGATTCCAAATATCCTCTCAATTTAAATTATCTTCATATTTACGAATTCAACAGCTTCTCGTGCCAACCTTGCGTGATATCTGTCCACTCTAGCCGAAATGGAGACGTTATTGAACTTGATTACGTGACTTGGTTAACATATGTGATCGGTCACAGCAGACTTTTTAGTTCTAAGATATTTTACATCTGCTATATGCTCCTTAATACGAACATCCACTGGTCTTCCTGCTTTACCAATGTAACACTTCTCCATGAACATGGAATATTATACACACCCGGAACTTGTCCCCTTGGTAATTCATCTTTGGCACTTCTAACATATTTCCAACTTTTCGGTGGGTATTAAACACGAGTCTAATATTTTTTCTGGGTAACATCCAATTTTATCTGTAATGTCTTTTATATAAGGCTGAACTACATTAGTATTGATGAAAACTTCAGTCTCTCTGACACTATATCCATTATTTACCATGGAAAGCTTTAAATTATTTAGCTCATCTGATACATCACCGCATGTTACTCTTCTTGTTCGAGTCGTAAAAGTCTTGAATACACCTAAACGTTGTTCAGGGGCATAATAAGAACCCTTCCTTATATATACACACCTTCCACCTTCTCCTTTTTTTACTAAGACATTCAGAAATGCTAATTGTCCATTTACTTCTTGTTCGATAGTAAACCTTATATTTTGGGTGAAAAGAATTTAAATAAATAAAGAGCTCTTCCAGTTGGTACCATATTGCCATATCACAAATGTATCATCTACATAGCGGTACCACCTCTTTAAGTTTAAACTTTTTAAAAACAATTTTGTCAATTTCTTCCATAAATAGGTTAGCAAAAATTGGGGGCAAACCGAGATTCCATCTCCATGCCAATCATTCTGTTTATAAACATAAATACATTATTATCAGTAGACAGTTCGATGAATTTTACATTATCACTAACACCAAGTTTCTTGATGATATTAATAGTATAAATTACAGGAACATTAGTAAAAAGTAATGCAACATTAAAACTTACCATTTCATTAACAATTTTTTAGGTTTAAATCCTTTATGCATTGAACAAAATGCTCCAAATTTTTAATATTTGAAATAATACCTCCGATCAATTCTTTCAATTATCCAATAATATAACCTTCCAAAAGTTATGTTGAACTATTTATTAATGAGACAATTGGTCTCAAAGGAAAATACCTTCTTTATGACGTTTAGGAAGCCCCCATATATTCTTGGAATTGTAGGGACTATTGGATGCAATTTTCGTCTTAGATCCGGATCAATATTAGCACTCTTTAATACATTTCCAACTTTCACTACAATCTGTTTTAAAAGATCTTTCTGCAGTTCAGTATTTTATAATCAATTTCATAATTTTTTCATTATTATCATTCGTTTAGAACAACTGAATTGCCTTTGTCAGCATTAAGTAATCTCCTTATTTCTTCTTAATTCCTTCAATGCACATGTGATCGAGGTAAATTTCCTTAGCACTCTGCTCGTACAAATACCACTGAGGATGGTCGCGAAAATTTTTAGTTGGCCCATAAATGAGTAGCAGTTTGCTGGTAAAGTGATTGAGCTGGGAAATGGCAAATTACCCCATATTGACTTGTTTCTCAGGATGCGTCGTTTAATCGGTCGTCTAGAAATCTTTACATTGATGGAGAATCGGTTAGCTGACGTCGTCTACCAACTTTCGAGTTGATGTGAATTTAATTTGTTATTATTCTAACTCGCTAAAGTATACCGGTAGTAATTATTTATATGTACGTTTAATTTTACATAATTGTAGAATAAGTAAATTATTTTAGTAAAATAGATACCGTCAATCATAGATTACTCTAACAGAAGTTTATAAAACAACGAAAGATAGAACAACGGATATCGTAGAAATGGTGTTATCGCTAATTTTGTGTAACTTACCGCATTCAATATCAGATTATTCAAATACCGTTTTAATAGATATTTTTTGTAAATTTTGTATCTAAGTAATATTTTTTACATTTCATATTTTCATAAATTTGTATATATTTTTAAAATTTATATTTTTTATATTCACTCAATAATGGCTTAACAGTTGAAAAGCTTTGTAATTTTTCGTAAAGAAACAAAAAATTAGTTTTTTAATATTAGAAAAAGTGCAAAAATTCTCTATATAGCTTTGTTACTTGTGAAATTAAATATGGCTTGAAAAATTTAGTTTATTATCCGACATCGTGTCTTAAATTGTCTAAAAGTCCATTAGTAAAGTAGACTAACCGCATATTTTTTTTTTTTTTGACTTTCGAAATTACAATTACATGTACGAGGAAACTTCTTCGAAACACGCGATACGTCGTGAATGGATACGATTCGTGATTATTTTCAAATCTGAAACGACCGCCGTGTATATTTTTACGGCCCTTCAAAATTATATGCTTCGAAATACCCGAACGAACATTTTCTTCTTTAGGTCTCGTCTGCTCTGTCGAGCTTTCGTTTCACTGAAGAGACTAAAAAAAATTGTATTAAAAGTAAAAATAAAATTACACGAACGGATATTTAATCGTTTCAGTCGTCCATCATCAAATATATCGACAGAAAATTATAAATTTTATACAAAGCGTTTATTATATACAATATCTCTTCTTAGATGTCTGGAGATAAGTTTAAATGTGTTTTACATTTCATGTAAACCAGCGAATAAATTATTTCGTTATCGTTGAAATTCCATCGTACACATCGTCAACGATATAAGTTCTTTAAATGAGAAAATCGCCGCATCGACTGCTTACCGTTGTTCGTCTACATTTTAAACGGTTATATTTTAATTTTAGATAAAATCACGAATAAGCACTAGTGACCACGTACATCGGCTAACGAACCGCAACAATTGAAAATACATGTTACTTCTTAAGGGTTATAATATACAATTATCAACTATTTCTCCCAAGTTACGTTAACTTATATGTTGTCTACTCCAGGCAGCACATTTCGGTCGAAAATACGCTCGCCAGACCATATCCATTCGTCCTTACTTCCAAACGTCCTGAATATCGGAGGTACAAACATGTGCAACACTGATGAAATTGCTTCCGCTTTTGCAGATTATTATCAACAAACTATAGGATTGAATAAACAAGAAGATCCAAACATTTATTTAGATAAATCAAACCCAGATGATTACAATAAGGAAATCAGCCAACGAGAATTAATCCACGCCATCAAACTAACAAAAGAAAAAACACCTGGACATGATGATTTTCACGTATGCATGTTAAAAAATGCTCCGTCGGCAACATTAAATTTACCGCTTCAAATCTTTAATAAAATCTGGATGGAAAATAGAAACCCGGAGAATATCCATCATTATTCCAGTGTTGAAATCCAAGAAAAACTCATCGCTTGCAGAGAGCTATCGTCCTATCTTCGATTACTCCTGTACTTTGTAAAGTATTTGAAATATTCGTCTAAACTGGTTGATAGAAAAAAATCAACTTATTCATGACTCACAGCAGTGTGCACTTGACACAATCGCTCTACATTACATCACGTATATACACTGCAACATATGGTGTCAGAAGCGTCGGCAAACCGGCTCCATGTATCAGCATTATTTTTTGACTTATCAAAAGCGTTCGACAGAATTCCTACCCACAAAATCATGTATCAATTGCGTCGCTGGAACTTTGATGGTAATATGATCGCATTTATCAAAAACTTCCTTATGAATCGAAAATTCATCATTCGAATAGGAAAAACATTTTCATCAATTTGTACTATGACCAATGGGTGTATCAGTACTGAGTCCTATTCTTTTTAACATCACTAGAAATGATTTAGTAGATAATATACAATCTCCTGTAAAGTGCCTATTATTTGCTGATGACCTTACCATCTCTGTAACCTGCAGAACAGTGTCCTTGGGAGAAGTGGTACTTCAAGAATGTACGGACAAAACTCTCCTCCTGGTGTTCCACAAACGAACTGTGCTTTTCAACTAGCAAGACCACAGCAATACACTTTTGTAAAATTCGCAAATGCACTCATCAGGTTAATGTTAAACTTGAAGGAATCACCATTCCACGTGCATCGAGAATACGATTCTTTGGTCTGATATTAGACAATAAGATATCTTGGAGCGCCCACATAAATAATTTAAAAAAGTCTTACACAAAAAAATTAAACTTACTCAAAAAGTTGGCACACACATCTTATGGTGCAGATCGAATTGCTTTACTTCGGATTTATCGCTGTTTAATTCTATAAAAGTATGATTATGGTTCTACCGTCTATTCAACAACAAAGACAAGTAACCTACATGCTCTAAATATTATACAAAATAAATCTCTTCGACTAGCCGTTGGAGCTCTCCGTTCAACACCTGTCAACAGCTTACATGTAGAAGCGAGGATCCGTCAAATGTATCTACTATCCAACTTTTTGACACAATGCGATGCCTTTAACTTTACATCAATCTGCATTCAGTCTAAACTCACCACGATCAATACTGACAAAGTTTTCAAACATGCTATTAACACTAAATACAAACAAACCATTACTCTATAAAAATTTAAATACAATAATGCCACCATAGAAAAATAATTCAATCAACTTGGACTTACATATTTATAACCTGAAGAAAAATTCCCATACTGATCAAGAAATTATTCAATCTGTTACTTCACGAACATCTCCCTCATTAACTTAGTTGCTGTATATGGCGCATTAATTTAAATAATAATAATAATAATAAGTTTATTCGTCAAATCTTTTGCTATCTTTACGAACATCGACATTAACGAATAGTGGAAATTATTTATACAATGTATATGTGTCAATTAAAAAAAAAAGTCAATTCGAGGTAAATATAGTCTGATGTAATATTTTGGTAAATATTCCGGTTTAATGCTTTTCTCTTACCGGTCAGATCTCATAAAAATAAAATCGTTATATGACTAGTAAGGTTTCTAATCTAGAACTATTTGTGTTAATGTGATTTCGGTGATCTAGTAAAATTATAGTCAATATTACAATCTATAATTTCAAGTTTTTCTTTAAGATAAACCTCCCATTATAGGAAACTAACAAGCGCATATAATTAGCTGAGTTTAATTTATCCACGTAGACGAGCAAAATCTTTGCTGACAACGTTAGTCCATAGCCGTAGACTCATAGTTTATTATTATTATTATTCCCATCACAACTGACTAACTTTATTCTTCTTTATCTACTCAACCATTTTAGGTTGATGCTGTCATTTAGTAAAATTTTGTCGGAAGTCAACTTTTTGATTTCAGCATATTTTCTTTTCTTTAGTACGGTTTCCATAAATTTTATTCTTGGTCTTCCGTTCGGCCATTGTCCGTTTATTTCGGCTTCAATTAAGTTTGTTATCCAGGAAGAATGTCAGTCATGATGCTTCTTCGATTCTTTATTACTGGATTTACTCTTAATTTTTAGCGTTTTGAATAATTAAAAAGAAAACGTTTTACGGTTTCAATTTCTGGTTTTTGGATTAATGACGAGTACGTGGTTTTAATTAGAGTTCACGGTTTTTGGATTTCTCGAATTAATGACGAGTCGAGTTATTCGAGTTTAACCTTTCGAGGTTTACAGTCTTCAGATTTATGGTTTTTTCCTTATAGAGGGAACCTTGATAAGTAATTAGCCCCGAATCACTGACAGCATTAATCCGGGCCTGTCTTTGATACGTCACAAAGTGAAAAAAAAAATGGGCGTCAGTTTATTGCCGACATCCTTGAAAGTAATTCTGATTGTATTGTATCGCTCGTGAGTACGTTTTGAAAATTATGATCAAATCTATCCGTAATAAGAAGTAGTTAAATATGCGCGCTTACGAAACGTACGCATATAAATACATATAATTACGGTTACACACACACATACATCATATATGTGCGGATTGATAACAGAAAACTCCATGCGAACGTAAAATTAATTTAATTTGAACGAGTGAACCGAACCGCAACATTGATTGCGATTTCTCGGTCAGATATAAATGTCGAGTGAGAAACCTACAAAGATGAAGTGAAGGAATAAATTGTCGAAATGAAGATTGATACACTCGACCAAAATAGACGATAACCGAGTTTAACGAATGACAACGATGAAGAGCGGGGAGGGTGGGTGGCAGCAGATGAGCGCTGCTTTTGAAAATGTTCCTTTTAAATTCGACCGTCGAATAAAGGCTTAAACGGGGAGACCATTAAACGATAACTTCAGGACAGGTGCCCAATTTTGCTCTATTCTTCTCGAAATAAAAATTCCCTCGTTCTTTTTTCTCTATCCTTCTCTCTTTTGTATACGTTAATCTGTGTGGGGTATGTATATATATGTGTGTGTGTATGTATGTTGCAACCCACGTTACTGGGTACATTTTAATTATTTTTCTTCATTTTCTACGATTCTTAAAACTGTTTTCCTTGTTATTTATTTTCATCTTTTTATGAAAACCACGAATGAAGTATAAACGAGAATGAGTTGAAACAAATCGAATGCAGTCGAGTATATTTCGCTAAATAAAAAGAACAAAAAAAATAGATGATAAAAAAAATGAAACCCGAAGACGTACTAAATTAATAATAATAATTCAAAGATAAAAGTCGGTAATTGAGTGCATTCGTTATTAAACGGTTTCCTATTATTATTATTCTTCCGTTTTAAATTTCCTTCTTTGTGGGAATAAAAGCGAGGAGCATTCTTTCGTGGAATAATTCATCTATTCTCGAACAACCGATAAATTAATCGAATGTCGAGAAAGGAATAATAAAAATTGATCTAATTTTAGAAAATAAAACGTCGATTCTAAAATTAATTTAAAAAAGATAAAATGTTTCTACCTAAACACACACACACAAAATATATATATATATATATTATTATATATATATTATTATATATATATTATTACATATATATTATTATATATATATATTATTATTATAATATATATATATATATAAATTGTATGTATATAAATAAATACACACAAGATTCCCGTATTATCGTAAGAAATAATTATAGTGTAAATTAACTGAAGATGGCTTGCACGGAAAGACACTAAATATTATTAAGAAATTCTCACACACAGTGTACAGAGCTGATCAAACGTCTCTGTTGAGAATCTATCATGCTATTATTCAATCGAAATGTGATTACGCGTCGGCAAGGAAAACAGTTCTACATTCGCTTAATGGTGTTCACCCTTCAGAGCTGCGATTGGCTCTAAGTACTATTCGATCTACTCCTGTATCCAATCTATTTTATGATGCATTTAAATCTCACATTGATCTCCACCGATATTACCTCTTACTCAACTTCCTTGCGCATCTACATGCAACACCTTAATTTACCAATGTCTTCCTCATCCTCAATAATCAATAACAATCTGCCGTATTCCACACTCATATATTACGAACAAACTAATTCGATACTTAAGAGTTTAAATATATTTCTTCTCCCTCTACTTGATACCAAATCTTTTTATCATTCCCGCACACCTATCCAGTCCAATTATTTTCGATACATATCTTCTGCCAAAATACAATAAGTCATGCGGTTCCTCCATACGTGAAGATTTTCAAATGGCAGTTCCAAAAATACGATGAACACAAAGTTATGTACACCGATGCAGCCACATGTAAACAATCGTGCGGATCTACTGTAATAATTCCAGAGATGTTTAGCGTGTTGTCTGCAGAACTATATGCGACTCTCTACGCCATCGAAATTACCGATTCGGAACTCAAAAGCAAGATTCTCATTTGTACCGATTCACTCAGATCTATTCGCTGTCTTCAGAATAAACGCAAATCGCAACAACTTTTAGTTGGAAAAATTTTGACTCAGGCTGATACTGGGCAAAAAATAACTACTATTAAACAATGTGGTCGACGAGGCAGCTAAAGAATCCGCTACATAAACCTACCAATTCCAACAACGGACTTTATGGATCAGGTACGCAACCACCTGGAGAACCTAGCAACTGCAAGATTTTCAAGCCCACCACAATTTACCACGGATAGGAAGAAGGCAAGCTGGGCGACACATATAAACATATAAGAATTTCGTAGCAGTTCCGTGCCTTTAGCTTATATCACTGCATACTGAACGTAAAATACTAATAATAAAAGTTAATCATTTTAAATTTCAGATATAATTTGCGGTATCTTTCATTAATGCTAAACCGGTGGTGCAGGAGACAACGTTCCTTCAAAATTAAAGTGGCCTTTAAATGAAAATATCAGAAATAAAGAAAAATTATATATATATATATATATATATATATATATATATTATATATCATCAGCACTGAACGAAAGGACGTAGTGACATTATGTATAATCGTGAAGTTGTTACATTGCAGTTCTTTTCCATAATTTTCTCATACTTCCGACTTAAATATATCTCGTTAACTCATTTGCTCTATCAATCCAGTGTATATAATATGTTCCCGGTGAAAACTTATAATCTACTATATCGAATCGATGTTTCATATCCGAAATATCTTATAATATTTCTTCTAACAGGTATTTATCGAAAGATAATAGCAGACATGTACACAAACGTAGAAGCGCAAATACTCACAGAAAGAACAGGGAAGTACTTTTATATCAGGAAAGCGGTAAAACATGGTGATCCGCTATCACCATTATTATTTATCTGTACTTTGTAAGAAATATTTAGGAAACTGGATTGGGAAAAAAGGGACATTAAAGTGAACGAAAAATTTCTGAATAATTTACGTTTTGCAGATGATGTAGTGTTGGTATTTAGTTGTGCTAAAAGAAGTCATTGTGGGGTTAGATGCAGCGGGGAAAGAAGCTGGTTTACATATGAATATACAAAAATCATTATAAGTGAAGTAGACGGTCAAAGAATTGAATACGTAGATAAAATAGTTTATTTAGGGCAAAGACTAGATTCCAGAAATATGACTAAAGAAGAAGTATGTAGAAGAATATAGAATCAGTAATACATTTATCAGAGCAAAATTTTAAAATGCGGTAAACTTTGTTCATGATTGTAAGATGACAAAGTGGGATTGGGCTGGACATGTTGTGAGATTGACGGATAATAGATTGACTTATAGGATTACAAGTTGGTATATTGCAAATAAAAGGAGAAGAGGTAGGTAATTTTTGAGATAACTAATTTTATATATAATGAACAATACGAGAGAATTTCCCAGGACCATAGTGAATGGGCAAGGTTGAGGGAGGCCTTTTCTCAGAATACGGGCTTTTAGTTTTAGTTATTGTAAATTTATATTTTCCAAGTATCTAATAAAGGCTTTCAGTATTATTATTATTATTATTATAATTAAGAGACCGGTATCACCATCCACGGTGAACACATTCTCAGAATACGGGCTTTTAGTTTCAGTTATTGTAAATTTATATTTTCCAAGTATCTAATAAAGGCTTTCAGTATTATTATTATTATTATTATAATTAAGAGACCGGTATCACCATCCACGGTGAACACATGGAAAAGTTTTCAATATCTCGGAGCCATTTATATACGAAATGTACATACGCAACCGGATAGCTGGAAAAAAATTCGACGATTAAATTAGACTCCTCGAGTCTCAAGGTTTACTATTCTAACAAAGCTTGGCTTATTTATTTCGTTAATATCGTGTGTGATGATTACGGATTGCAACTAAATGTTTCAAAAACAAAATATATGATAATTAGAAGGACAAACATCACGTCGAGAGTCACTTCCTGGCTTACGGTAAAGAAGTTGAGAAATTTAAAAGTACCGATTACTTTTGGTCGCAACAATAAATGATCAATGAATTGAAAAAGATAGAAGCGCATTCTTGAAACTGAAGAAAATATTACGTAGTAGAAATATAAAATTGGATTTGAAAATAAGATTAATAAAATACTACATATATGCCGGGTAATCACAAAAGCGATTGAGCAAAAAAATTGGATGCCTTTGAAATGCGATTGTACTACCGTGTAGTACGCAATACGAAAGTACCGTAAACGTACGAATAAATACGAAGTAGTTGTAAAAGAATTTGAGTATTGTAAACTGAAATATTTTTTTCGATCCAGATACAGCCTGCTCCATGTGTTAATGTCGGGAAAATTACAGGATAAATTTTCCTCCAATGTGGTATCATCTTCTTGGAACGCTATTTTAATGGTACATTTTAATTTTATACATTAATTTTTAAATCATAAATTTTAGCATGCTTTTCTTTGGCCATCACTTATACACGAATAAATTTAAACGGTTACTAAATTTAGATTTCATTTTCTATAGTAACACTGTCTTTACTAGTGAGGTTTTTAATAAAAATTGGGAGAGGGAAAAGGAAAGGAAGAAAACATGATATTAACTAGACAACTATCACATAAATTCAGATGGAACCATGTTTTCATCTCATCGCCATCCTCGAGTGAGCAATTCCCATGAGAACCAACATACAAATATTATAAGTATTTTTTTTTTCATATATGTAATCATTATTCATCGGTCATCGTTTCATCTTCATTCGAACGACTATTTTCTCTGAGTACGTTTATGTCCAGTCTGCAACATAAAATGTACATAGATGCGTTTAAAAATATACTAGATTTGAGATATAAAATTCGAATCATATTATGCGGTAAAAAGTAAATTTCTAAGTTTATATAACATTCGAACGATTAATGCGATCGAGTTAAAATTTTCAACGTATATTTCGACAATTAGCGCGAGAATTTTTTTAAAAGTTTTGTACAATACAAGTTGTTGAAGCTGTTTCTAAAATGGCCGAGTGTAAAAGAATTGACGGTTTAAATATAAAATATATTGATATATATACGTGTATATATTAAGGCAATGTACGGAACTTTTAAAATTTTAATGTTTTTCTGACTTTTGGCTTGTTTTTTTTTTTGTAGTCTGAATCCGAATCGATGTCATAGTTGTTGGTGGAAAAATGTTGCATTATTGTTGTTACGCTGAAAAAAAATTTACGCAATGAAAACTACCTCCATATTTTATCCCCACAGGTTATTCAATAACGGCAGAGCGTGTCGCATTACTTTTCACGCCAAGCATGCTGCTGTATGTAGCGCTTTGTACACAATGGTAAGTATTACTGCACTAAACCTAATTGTTTCTTTGAAATTGTAAAATGTGTTGAATACTCAAACGTATTTATATACACACAAAAATAAATAATAGGCGTACATTTGAAGAAAAAATTAGCCGATTAAGTTAAAAAAATGCTACAAAAATTGACAGATTTTTAAAAAATAACTAGAAACTAACACGTGTAATGCACGGTACGAAATAGTTTACTCGAACATATCGTCGGAGTTTATCGAAAAACATATCTTTAAAAAAGCAAAAAAAAACATATTTATTCAATTAAAATTAATTTTTTAATTTTATAAACTCTTATTTATAAAAATATGATTTTATATATTAATGAACCCACTACATTTTATATTGTTAGTACCGGTATCCTTTTGCTTCGGGATAATTTGATCCGCATATGGATTCGTCGTTCTATATTTTCTCTCTCCGACGTTGATTTTACCTCGTATACTAATTTTTCCGATCTGAGTAATTCAAATTAGATGGTCGGAAAATTATGGCATTTGTTTCGCGCGTCATCTCACCCATGTATATATACATTTAGATACACAAGATTTGCAAAAGTTCATGTTTATTTTAATAATAGTAAGTACGGAAGTTTAATCGCTATTTCTGTAACTAACTATTCAAAGTCAGAATTTTTGATTGAATTAACTTATTCGGCAAATTGGATAATTAACTGGTCATTATGGATAATATTAACATTGACACTCGAGATAAAGGTACGAATAGTGTATTCACGCGGATTCTGGAGTTTAGTTTTTAAGACCACTTTTTCTCGTGGTGAATGTTTATTTTGTTTAGATCGTTTTCTAGGATTTAAACGATAAAATATTTAAGTTAAATGTAAATTGTAAAATTCTGAACATGGTGGAATAGTTTCGAATAAAATTTTATCAACCAAATTGCTAGCACCGTGTAATAATAACTATTACTTCGATAAATATTTATTTCTAAGTAAATTACCTACGTGGAACAAGTCGGCTATTTCCTGTTTCGATAGTTCCTGTTGAGTATAAATAAAAAATCACGGACTTAGTGACGCTGACATCTTTAACCCATTTAATATTTTGACCGTTAATTACAATTTCCCCGGCAAGAGTAATGAGTGAAAAAAAGAATGGCTTCAGTTTTCTCCGGTGTTCACTTACAGCGTCGAACGTTTATAGTACTTACAGACATCGAAAGTGACCTTTTGTAATATACTATAAATTGTCTCGGGTCTGTATGAATCACAATACAAGGCTAAGTCGTCTGCATAAAAAGCAGTTTTAATAAATGAAATTTTAGGTAAATAATTTAGAGTAATAAAATGTAAAGACCTGTTGTGGGAAGTCTCCATTAAGGAGCTACTTGAGTAAAAAACTATTATATAAATACGATTCTATTACAAGAATTAAATATGTGGGATAATTATATTGGAGCATTAAGCCGTGTCAAATGCTTTTTCTATATCAATTAATAATAATCCAGTGTGTTTATTCAAGATAAAATTGTCTGTTATAAATTCAGCTACCCCGGTAACCTGATGCACTGTAGAATGATTAGTTCTAAAACCAAACTGTTCAATCACAAGAATATTGTTTTCTGGTGAAAACTTTTGCAACCGACTAAGTATAACTTTTTCTGCTAATTTACTTAAAGCATTATTAATTTACTTAAAATACTTATGGAATGAATATTATTCATATTTGACATATCTTTCCTAGGTTTGGATAGAATAATAGATATTTTCTATCTCACCGGAAAGTAAGAATTTATGAGAATACTATTTATTACTTTGTTTTTTTTTTGTTTTTGTTTTTTAAGTGAAAAATATATGTATTAAATAAAATGTGGCTATAATGGTGCAGGGAACTAGTGCTCTTAATAGATAACTGTGTGTAAGTGTTGAGCAGCTGAAACAAAAGAAAACATCCAATATAGTACAAAATATAAAAAGGTGTGCGTGGTAGTTCCCGGTAATGTAAATTAAAAATAGGATGGAATAAGGGATGCGAAATATAGTCCTCTAAACCATCAAGAATGTGTCTAAAATGAGTTTGTGTAAATATAGATATAAATATAAAAATTAATGTTAAACAAACAAAATAGAATATATATACACGTACAATTTCAATCAAAAAAGAAAAATAAATAAAAAGTTTATGCATATACATCAAAGATACTCCTCAAAATACTAATAGAAAAATCAATTAAGAATACATTAAATATTCAATTAGGAAAGTGTATTTATATATAAGAAATACATAAAATAAATATATATACACATATACAAACATATCCGATAGTATCAAAAGTGTTCGAAAAATCATTGCTGCCTGAACTAACAAAACAGCTACAGGGTACGATTCCAAACTACCAGTTTGGGTTTCGTCCTGGCCATTCTACAATAGAGAAAGTTCATAGGGTGCAAACATACATCGGTAATTGTTTTGAAAAGCATCAGTATTGTTCTGCAGCCTTTCTGAATGTCAGCCAGGCTTTCGATCGTGTATGGCATGAAGGGTTACTCTCAAAAATAAAACGCACCCTGCCACATCCCTACTACACACTACTATCCTCATACCTGTCACATAGATTTTTTCAAGTCAAATTCGCTAGCGATATATCAACATTTTATCCTGTCAATGCTGGAGTTCCGCAGGGCTCTGTTTTGGGGCCAATCCTTTTTCTCATATATATGTTCGACCTTCCCGTAAATACAAATGTGGAGATGGCGGCATTTGCCGATGATACAGCATTATTCGCGGGAGATAATGATCCGGTAGCGGCGTCAGAAAAATTACAGCGCGGTCTAAACGACTTGAACATCTGACCACGACAATAGACGGTTAAAATTAACCCAACCAAGTCAGTACATGTTACATTTACAACTAGGCGGAACACATGCCCCCCTGTTGATCTTAATGGTAGGATCCCACAAGAAAATAAAGTCCGATACCTGGGTATGTGGCTTGATCGCCGCTTGACCTGGAAGGAGAACACATAAGGACCAAAGTTAAAGAGGTAAAACTTAAACTGCGGAACATGTACTGGCTCCTGGGCAAAACTTCCGAATTACCTCTAAAATCGAAATTATTGCTCTACAGAGAAGTTATTAAGCCGGTGTGGACATATGGCATATCACTCTGGGGGACAGCATCAATATCGAATATCAAAATGGTGCAGCGATCCCAATCAAAAATACTAAGATTAATAGCCGGTGCACCCTGATATATATGAAATGAAAATTTGCATAAAGACTTAAAAATACCAAAAGTGCACGAAGTAGTTCGGGATTGCAGTAGAGATTACTTGCACAGGTTAGAGGGTCACTCTAACCAGCTGGCGGTAGATTTATTAAATCATGCCAATGGGCCTCGCAGATTGAACTATCGCACACCTCTAGATCTTCCCCACCGGTTTAAATGATTGGAGAGGTAGTTCGGAGTGTCATTGTTGAATTGATATCTCCCATCCTGTCATAGCTTACATTCCATTTGCTTATTGGCTACATCAGCCAGATTGCAATTTGTATATATATATAAAAAAAAAAATATATATATATATACATATATTAAAATAATAATAATATTAGACAATATTATAAAAGTAGCAACATTAGTAATACAGTGCATGGAGGCAATGACCATGAACAAAAGATGCGGATTCACGGTTGAATTAATATCATAAAACATAAAAAAAAAATGACAAAAATTATTAAAAATATACCCACCACTTTTAAAATTTCTTAGCATTGACAACTCCATGTATGTATTAGATGGTTTGGATAGGTTTAGATAGGTTTGAATAGGTTTGGTTAGGTTCAAAATCAGAAAATAAGGTTTGGATAGGTTTAGTTAATTAAGTAATTTGTGGTAAAGGTGCAGAGAACCAGAGTACTTAAAAATCAAAAATAATTATATTACAAAAGTTAACTAGATGTGTGTGACAGTTCCTTGCAAAGTGTAAATAATAATAATAAAAAATACATATATAAGATGGTAAGGGATGAGAAATGTAGTCCCTTAAACCATCAATGATGTGTGTAATGCGTTTGTGTCTTAATAATAATAAAAAGTAAAATAATATAATATAACAACAAAAGAAAGCTTACTGCTAACAATGTAAGTAATACTAAACACAGAAGATAAATATCGAGTGTAACTTATGTATAAAATAATACAAAATATTAATAGGATAAAAAAAAAACATTAATAATATAAAAGCATGCTGCCCAAAACAAACTGTAATGGATTAACGGTTGGATTCCTCTTAATATAATCATTAACCTAATTTAAACTTATGAAGCATAGCTTTCTCCATAAATTGGAGAACAACAACATGTTTGGAAGCAATAGGAAAATTATCATCATGTTGCAAGTTAAAGGTGGATCTGATGGCAGAAAAGGCAGGACAATCAAACAAAACGTGTTTGAAATCATCCTCAACATTAAGAGACCAACAAGTGCACACTGAAGACCCAGAAAGCTTGAACCTAAATAAATAGGAACCAAACTTACCATGTGCAGCAAGCACTTGGGCATTATAGAAATTGACATTTAAATTCTTCAATTTTAACCTAGAAAATATACTAGGGAAAAATTCATAAGTTTTTTTTTGCCAGTAATAGAATTATCCCACCTTTACTGCCACAGAATAACCAATTGAAGGAATACATATTTTTTGAATCGGACAGGAGTTAAAGAGAAGGAAACTCAAAAGATGGGAATAATAAATTCTGACTCTTCAGTAAAGAATAGTCTGCAAGCAGCCTATACTCACCCGTTATAGCCCTGCCAACCAGATATAAATCAAGAGGAAGGACACCACAGATAACATAAACTGCAGAACTAGGAGAAGTTCTATAGAACGATCCAATACTTAATAGAAATTTACACTATTGCTGACTAGCCAGGGCAAGAACCTTTTTATTAACATAGACAGCTGCACCATACCCATACAAGGACTGAATTAACCCTTTCTAAAGGACGACACACTCTCTAAATTTAAGTCCCCATGTATTTCTTTGTATTCTAATTAGTTTATTGTAAGTAACAGCACATTTATTTGAAATATAATTAAAATGCGGCAAAAATGTCAGTTTTTCATCAATAATTATTCTGAGGTACTTCCAAACGGACGTGTGTTCAATTTTGGCCCCATAAATAAGTGGAAGGTTCTTGACCTTATCTACAATTTTCAAATCTCCAAACACAGAAAATCTGCACTTTGAGACAGAGAATGTTAGGCCACATTCAGCAACAATATTTCCTAAATATGTACAAATAGTTGAGAGTAAAGGAAGAGAATAATAATTATCCACAGGAAAGATAATACAAAGGTCATCAGCATAATATAGAAGTTTACATGTGCTACCAACATCCCTGCAATAACTCTCCACCTCATGGTGAATCATGGAGTACAAAACATTCCACAATGTTGGGCCTAATACAGAACCCTGTGGAACACCACAAGATGCTATTTTAGAAGAACATGAAAGGCCAATTTCAAGATTCGCCACACGAGAGGAGAAATAACTAATAATTAAATTTACAATATATGGATTAATACCATGGTCTCTCAGGATATCAACAACCACAGACCATCTACAATTGTCAAAGGCACCCTTTATATCAAAAGAGACCACAACTGCAGACAGACCAGCAGCCATCATCATCCTAATAGATAACATAAGATTCATCACAGCCCTTTCTGCAGAGTGACCAATCCAGAACCCAAATTGGGATTTATGGTATAAGTTTTTTGAATTAATTTCACACAAAAGTATAGAATTAATGACCTTTTCAAAGACCTTGCCAATGGTGTTTAACAGGGAGATAGGTCTGTATGAAGTCAGTTCAGTCAAATCTTTACCAGGTTTAGACAATAGTTTTAAGTTTGCTATTTTCCAACAGGAAGGGAAGACCTGTAAGTGGAAACACTTAGAGAATAGAATTTAAAAAAGAATAGGAAAATTTAAATCAAGATTTTGATTATTTTGTTAGTAATTTTATCTTTAGCCGATGCTTTTCTGTTATTGAGGCCTTTGATTATCTGAACTAAAAACTCATTTTCAACAGAGGGAACCAGGTAACCAGTCACAGGAAAAGCAAAAGACATAACATCAGTTTTATCGGGAAGAAAGTGCGTTAATAAGGCATTACATTTCTCCTGATCAGACTTTAGTACAGTTTGTCCAACCAAAAGATCGGGTATTACCAGTTCATCCCTTTTTTTTTTTTATAAACAAGGGTCTACCCCAGGCCTTACTGGAAGAAACAAACTCCTTCCATTGTTGAAATTTGGACCTAATGATTTCTTTTTTATAATGTTTATTTAGTTCATGAAGAATATTATTGAAAATAAACAACTTCAAAGCATCTTTACATCTGGATCTTAATTTCCTAATATAATTAATTTTATTCTTTAAGAACTGTAATTTTGAATTCCACCAAGAAACCTGGGGAATAGTGGTTGGAAGACTATGTTTAATGATATTTATCAGGTACCTATTAAATTTACATACTATACTGTCAAAAACCTTACAACTGAAGCATTCCTCAACATCTGTGATGAATTTATAAACAACACTACTATCTAAATGATGCATAAAAACATCATTATCAACCCTATAAAACTGTGTAGGAGGCAATTTCTTAAAATTAACATTAATTGAGAATTGGATATTTTTGTCGAAACACAAGTCAAAATCAAATAATTGATATGAAATTAGATAAGCAAGATGAGAAGAAGCGAAAAGATAGTCAATGATGCTATTCCCGTTATAATTAGAATTGAAAACAATCAAATTACTAGATCCTATGAAATCTGTCAAAAGGATTGCATCTAAGGATTCCTTAAATCTAGGCTCCATAAATGGCATCCAAATATTAAAGTCTCCAACTAAAATAAATGAAAAGGAATAGTATTTTTTGATAATATTATCTATTTTTCCTAGAGCATTAACTTTAGGTACATTTAGGGATATATACGTTATGTAGCAATTAGTATTATATTATTAAGGGCAACTGCAACTAGATATTCCACAGATACTAATCTGTAGGGAATATTACTTTTTATCACACAATTGCAAACTCGGTTACTTGTATAACTAATACAACTATTTCAAATGGGAACAGCACCATTACACAAATATGGTTCAGCCATGATACATACATCTAAGTCTCTATCATAAAACTCCTTAAGAAGGAGCAGTTGACATGCTTGCGAGTTATCAACATTTAAATATGTGACCTTAAGCTGATCCAAAGTCAACCCTAGCCCTTAACTCTTCCAGAGCTTTAATGAAACAGGGACAGTTTCTTGAATGGGCAGCATGGTCAACTCCTGCCATAGCAGATGCAATTGATTCCTTATCTAAGATTTTATTATCTAATTCATGTCATGAACATTTACATTTAATACTAGAAAAGACACTTCTGGTTAGGTTTAGATAAGTTTGAATAGGTTTTGATAGGTTTGGTTAGGTTTTGATAGGTTTGGTTAGGTTTTGATAGGTTAGGTTAGGTTTTGATAGGTTAGGCTAGGTTTTGATAGGTTTGAATAGGTTTTGATAGGTTTGAATAGGTTTTGATAGGTTTGAATAGGTTTTGATAGGTTTGAATAGGTTTTGATAGGTTTGAATAGGTTTTGATAGGTTTGAATAGGTTTTGATAGGTTTGAATAGGTTTGGTTAGGTTTTGATAGGTTTGGTTAGGTTTTGATAGGTTTGGTTAGGTTTTGATAGGTTTGAATAGGTTTTGATAGGTTTGAATAGGTTTTGATAGGTTTGGTTAGGTTTTGATAGGTTTGAATAGGTTTTGATAGGTTTGAATAGGTTTTGATAGGTTTGAATAGGTTTTGATAGGTTTGAATAGGTTTTGAGAGGTTTGAATAGGTTTTGATAGGTTTGAATAGGTTTTGATAGGTTTGAATAGGTTTTGATAGGTTTGAATAGGTTTGGTTAGGTTTTGATAGGTTTGGTTAGGTTTTGATAGGTTTGGTTAGGTTTTGATAGGTTTGGTTAGGTTTTGATAGGTTTGGTTAGGTTTTGATAGGTTTGGCTAGGTTTTGATAGGTTAGGTTGGATTTTAAAAGGTTTGAATTGGTTTTTGATAGGTTTGGTTAGGTTTTTGATAGGTTTGAATAGGTTTGGTTAGGTTTTGATAGGTTTGGTTAGGTTTTGATAGGTTTGGTTAGGTTTTTGATAGGTTTGGTTAGGTATTTGATAGGTTTGAATAGTGTTGGTTAGGTTTTGAAAGGTTTGAATATCTTCTTCATTAAGAACTATTTTAGGATTGAATGAATTACCGTATTGCCTCTGTTCTTTGTGAAAAACTTTTAAACGTTCAGAAAAAAATTTAATAGATATATTACCAAATGTTTTTGATGTTAGAGTTAAAAGTGATTGTATTTTCAATTTTTTCTCGGATTCATACAACTGTCTAATTGAAATGTGATAATGACCTCCTGATAATTGCCTATATTTTCCCATTCGGTGTTCTAAAGCATCTGTTTGAAATGTCTTAACAATACACATTAACAATTTTTCACCATGTTAATAATATATATAAAATTAGCCGTGTCTGAAGAATGCGCTATATTTGTTCCAAAATTTAAAAGAGCTTCCATGAAAGGACTGAAAATTTTTAAAGCAAGATTTATATTTTGACGTTCCAGATTATTTGGAAATAACGCTTTTAACGATAAAGAATATCCATGTTTCGACAGTTTATCTTGTTCTAAACGATGCAATAATATTGAAGAGTTAAAATTTGCAATTTTTATTTCATAGTTTGTATAAAATGAACTGAAAAAAGCTCAAGTCATTTAAATAAATATATAATTAAAAATTTTGAAAAATTGATAAACGAAAACATAAATTTAAACGCTGGAACGAGTAAAACCAGTCACTAAAATAAATAAAATTTATAAAAGGTGAATTTAGTTTGCATAAAATGAACCGAAAAAACCGCAATTCATTTAAATAAATATATAATTAGAAATGTTGAAAAATTGATAAACGAAAAAATAATAAATTTAAAACGCTGGAACGAGTAAAATCAGTCACTAACAACAAACTTCAGAAAATAAGTTACAATAGTAAACAAACATTCCGTGAAATATTTATGACTACTCTCGACGACGAACTAGGATGTGACGTCACAATCAGTCTGGCCTTGTTATTAAGTCGGTAATGGTATTATTCGAATTTACAGAATAAGTATCCTAATAACCAAAAGTTTGTTGTTAATTAGGAAAAAGAAAATTTTATTAATGACATTGTAACAAATAATGAAAAAGTCGAGTATAGGGTTCTGAGAATATTAAGCTTCATTACTTCGACAATTATTTCCAGAATAATTTGAATACTAAGATTCGTTCACCAATAACAGTCAACTCCAATTCATTATGTTTCATTGACTTCCACTGAATAATTGGACGTTCAAAATTAAATTCTGTCTTTTCCGAATAAGCTTCGTGTTTTGTGGCCTGTGAATTATAAGATAATATTAATTTTTTTCTTAAAATATTTTAATTTAACGAATCGATTTATGAGGGAAAATATCCTGCAATTTATAAATCTGATGATAACTCGTTGGCTTCTAATTATACCGACCCGTTTGTATTGTTCCAACCATTTTCAAGATATTTGAAAAATATGTGTCAAAAAAATCTTATACAATTTTGTTATAAAAAGCTAAAAGTATTTTAGTAATCATAAGTATGGGTTTCTTTCTAGAAAGGAAACAAATTTAAATCTATATATCTTTCATAACACAGAAGCATGAAGATAGACAGTCACCCAGTTTATTTCGACATCCGGAAGGCGTTTAATTCCGTAAATCGTGAAATTTTATTAAGATACGGTTTGATCACTTCATATCACTTTTACGAAAAGTTATCCGTTCGTTTGGTTAGACAATACTTATGTTCGTATTTATACGTGTATAATTACTTTTTGTATTTTACTTGTTTTGTTTTGTTTTCTTTTATTTCTGTTTATATATATATATATATATATATATATATATATATATATATATATATGGTGACCCAGAGAAGTCGGACGGTTTTGTTCTTCTCTGAATAACAGAAAAACTACTGGACCGAATTTTTGAATGAAATTTTATTTAAAAATAGGAAAACGTGATATTAGCTCACAATTATTTGTGGAACACCGTATCGTTCAGATGACCGCCATTTGCAACGATACATTCAGTTTTTACAACATTTTTCAGGACTTTTTCGAATATAGGTCACTGAATTTTTGAAATTTCTTCAGAAATCCGAGTTTGTCTTTCGGATCTCGTGGACATGTTTCTTAAACGTAGATCTTAAGGTATCCCCACAAAAAGAAAATTACGTAACTTTGAATTATTTTCGAAACTCTCTTTGCACTGTCGTGATTGATTCACGTCGAAAATAACGTTCTGCGCAAAAACGTGCGCACCTCCTCACTATACGATTCCATGATAACTGAATTGAAGAAAAACGCATCTGTCGTGTGTACACTAAACGTGGAGCACGCAGTTTGCGTTTTAGCCATGTTAACCCTATAAATTCGTTTATACGGTATAATTATTCGAACTATTCACCCCCCTACTACTGAATATTTCACACGAAGAAATTATATATTTATGTCTGATCACGATTACATTCTCACCCAAACATATTTATCTTCTAAATGTTAAAATCTGTTTTTGTGTGCACTGCGTATTGTATGAAATAAGAATTGAATGTACTTGTATATATGTAAATTTCTAAAATCCTAATTAAAAAATGTATTCGAATTTTGAATTGTTATTATTATTCATAACTCGTTTGTTGAATAATCCACTCACGAAATGCGGAATATCTTCTGTCGCCATCGTTACGATCGTATTTATTCGCTAAAAATGTGTTTCTCGCCGATACGCGTCAACTTAGGCCTATATTCCCAAGCACGATCGAATGACGACGAGATACTTATCGGTCGAAGTTGAATTTTAATTATATTATGGTAATAATGCTCATATACTACTGCTTAGTTATGTAGGGATACGCGTATTTAATTAAATATCTTCACTAATATATCTACGAAACTTCTATATTACGAAATAGACGACCCGTCCGTTAGTTGAGGCATTTTGTCGCGGTCGAATTAATTTGAATAAATTTTTGAGTTGAATTCTAAAATTTTCCATCTTGACAGAAGTGGAGCGTACCAATTATCGTTACGAATTTATGAACGGAAATTCTTATATAGTATGCCGGGGGGAAATCTAAAGGATTATTCGAGAGTCCTATTAAGGTCTGACTCGACGCGAGAAGTAATTTTATTTTATTCATAAGGAATTGCTTTTGTTCATTGTCAGTTTTTCACGAACGATAAAATTCAACGGATAAAACGAACGAAAGAATTTTAAAATTGAGAAAACGATTTGAAGAAACAGCTACGTTGTGCTAAGACGATTTAGTAAATGAAGGTTGACAGAAAACATGGATTTGTAAATAAATTCATAATCTATAAAACTATAATAAGGACAGACGATGTTTATTTCTAGTGTAACGCATGCTGAGATCAAGCATATAAGTTATTGCCGTGATATATTTATCATAAAATTTCTTCGATAATTTATAAACATGATCATGACTATAACTAATATTTAGCGTGGAATGTGTGTACTGTATTTTAATCCATCGAACAGTATTTAACGATATTTTTCAACAACAATTTTACATTACCCGGATTTTTTGGTAAACACTAACGGACACTGAACACCAGATCGGACAAGCATATAACGTATGTCTTATAATGGTGGTGTAAATTAATATCTTGTTTACTGAAGAAAGATGAGAACGATAACTGAAAATTGGTGCAAGTGTACGGCTTTTTTCGCATCACCGTCTCTTCTATTTATTAAAATGGAGTATTGAGAGTCACGACCGGCATAATCTATATGTGAATAATTAAAAAGACGACCGGGACTATTCTAACAGTTATAAATAAATTCAATAATGAAATTTAATAAACCAAACTTAATAAATAATAAAAATTTAAATAATATTAAAACTTTTAGAATTCCATTATAAATTAACTATAATATAATTAAAATCATTATAAATTTCCAACTACAACGTGTAATTTTAAATTTCGTTATTATATATAATAAAATAAATAAAGCCTTTATTTCATTTGAATACACCAAAAATACATACACAAAATAATTAAAATTAAATAATAATGAAAACCCAAGTTGAGCAAATGCGCCTCTTCCGTTTTTTTTTTTTTTTGTTTTATTTTAAATATATATATGTCCAGCACCCATTTGCTTCGAAATCTGTGCGCATTATCGTGCAGCAAGAAAAACGAACGATCATTCCACAAGTTCGACCTGACGCGTGCGATTTTTTTACACAGGCAATCCAAAACATCATTATAGAATGCGGCATTTACAGTGCTGCCCTGAGGAACAAATTCTTTGTGGATAATACCTTTTGAATAAAAAAAAAAAAAACGATCACCTTGACTTTCGATTTTTGAACACGAAGTTTCTTGGGTTGCGGCGATTCTTTGCCGCACTATTCCGCACTTTGACGTTTTATTCCGGGGTCATATACAAAACACCAACTCTCGCCTCCCGTGATTATTTTCTGAAGAAAATTTGGATCTTTTTCGATCATTTTAAGGACGTCCTCCGCATGAGAAACTCGCTGCTGTTTTTGGTCGTCTGTCAGCGAATGTGGAACAAAGCGCGCGCACAGCTTCCTCTTTAAATCGTTCATTATAACTGGTCGAACAATCGTTTTCGTAATACCAGTGAGGTCTGCGCCACAACGCATATAACGAACTATATGTCGCATAAAGTAACACCAAACTGAAACTAATTTAAAAATTTAACCACCTTTAGAAAAAAGATGTAGAAACAAGTTCCTAAATTTTCGTGAAGATCGCGCCACTAGTTTCGATTTGACAGCACCAGTCCCAGAACTTATGCGACGCAGTACAGAGTACGTTAGCGTGGCAAAATTGAGCGTTAGATGTCGTAATATTTAATGCGCCGAAGAAAATTATTTAATAACACTTTCAGTGACGGTGTTAGTACGTGAAATTTTAACGCTAACAAAAATGTTTATTTCCTGGTGGACGCGAAATGTCGATAATTAAAAAAAAAAATATTTGTATAAAATCTAGGGTTCACCTAAAAAGCGATATTCTACTATAAAAGTTATAATTTTTAAGTCGAAATTTGATAATGTACAAACTGAAAGAAAGTATACAGATTATCCTTTGCGGGTTCCTCATTTGCAGTAGAATTGTTTACCGTTTGCAAAGCTTCGCATCTAGTTAAAGATCGAGGAAAAATAATATTCTAATCATGTCTGATCCCATAAGTGTCCTATTACAATTATCTAAGCTCCCAGAACTCGAAATATCCAAGTTAGAATTTGACGTGAGACATCCTGTTATTCAGCTTTATAATCGCGGATCTAGAGTAAAGTTTAAGTGAGTCCCTTCTCATTGCCGGTATTACTGGAAACGACGTATTCGATGAATTAACGTGTTATAGAACACAGAGGGAACTTTCTCTTAAGTTGCACGTGCAAAAGAAGATCAGGTTATAAATGATGTTATTAAAATCATAATTTACCAATAAGTACAATTCTTTCGCGATTAATCTTCTTTAAGTTATTTTAAAGTTTGATACGTAATTCTATGAATAAAGTTAAAGAACAATTTCCGCGTAATGAGAAATTCTGGGTTCTATCTAAATTTCGGTTTTTCTACCACTCTTACACTATTTTACAACATTTAATTGTTCCGGGAAAATTCGCCCTTTAACTTCGTTTCTTTTACACGTGCTTATCTCATCGATCTGTCGGTATAAAACTCGAAATGTTAAATTAACCAGTGAGCTGAAATTAAGTTTTTACAGATCATCGGACGTGTTCGAAATATAAATGGCGCAGGAAATGTGAGTAGGCGTTTTCGAGAAGTTAGAATTAACAAGTGCGGGTGAAGAAGATAAAAAGATGTCGAGTAACACAAACGAACATTCGCACAATATACATATGTATATAACAATAGCATGCAGTATACGTACACGTACGAGCGGATAATATGATAAAGGATCGTGCGTGTGTATATCGTATAAATGTACATGTATATTTATTACGTCATAACGCAACGTATGAGGGATTATATATTATCTCTGTGTCAGCCGTATTCAGAAATGTCAAAAACAGAAGTTAAAAAAAGAACCATTTATCGTGCGGAGATGTTACAGTATCGAATCAATTTATACGTTATGAGAAAATGAATTGTCTTATTGAATCGGTTTTACAAAAATTTATCCTGAAGAATCCCTTATTTTAGTGTATTTTCTTTTTAATATATTATAAAATTCATCCGACCAGGATTTTCGAATATTCCTTTTTCTTTTTTTAAATAATTTTTTTTTAACATATCCTCTTTTCTCCGCCGGCAGATACCCTTTACATTTCATGTTAATCTTAAATATCTAACAGTTAGCACGTAGGTCCCATGTTTAATATTGTACGTAGGTGTGGTAGTAAATTATTGCTAGCGTTCATTTTATTAAATATTATTGTTAAACGCGACGTGCCTAATCCGTGGATTGTGTTCTTTAAACAGTTTTCCTCTTTTATTGCGTGGATGCTCTAACTACGTCTAGGGACAAGCAAGCAGCGGAGGGATTCTATAACTACACGATTACACACACATATTGATTTTTAAATATATATATATCTTTATTTTTAAATGCATATGTTCAGTTATCTTAGTTCAATTTTTAAGCTAATTAATAAAGGATCGCATGTATCTACAATTCCTAAAAGCTTTTAAAAGACAAACTCTAGAATAGTTGCATTCGGAGGTTGTAGAATAAAACCAAACCGTGTCGCCATATAAATTAAATTTAGTTAAAGTATTATTTTTTTTTACTTTAAATATTACGTTAATAAGATGGTTTTAAAGTAATCAAATAATTATTACATTAATAATATAGTTATAAAGTATGCAAATAAATAATATTAATGTACGATTACCATATTTTTTGTTATTATTATTATTTTATTTATTAATTTATTGTTTATTATTTTATTTATTTTGATTTTATTTCATTATTATAGTTTTCAATTTTTTTATTGTCACGAACTTACTAGTAAGTTAATTGAAGATTGTCATACAGTTCCACGAATTTCAAGCCTTAGTAGTTGCCGGACAATTACTCGCATACATTTAATTATTAAGAAAAATACTACAATGTTTAATGTCATGCATAATAATAGTGTAGATACTGTATTTAATTCTATACTAAATAAATTAAGGTTAAATAATATCTAACACGTAAACGTCGTAATAATTATTTATACAATAAACAGTTCCAGCAACGATGGGACCCTAATAATAATACATTACTTTATCAGCTAATTCCAAACTTAGCTGACACAACAAACCTTCTCGAGCCTAATTTTTTAAGTGTTAACACATCATTCGTATATATATAATCGTCATCGTCGCATTATTACTTCGTAACTAATTGTACGTTATTTTTGTGTTCGAAATCCGCTACACAGTGTATATGTAACGCAGGTGCGCGTGCATAGATGTTATACAGGGTGGGTTTTATAACTGCCTTCTCTTGATGACACCTTACTCATTGTAGGTTTAATAATAAACAAAATTATTTATAATAATTATATATATTAAAAATTTCGTGTCACGATGTTCGTCCACGCTAATCTCCAAAAACCCAAAACCGATTTCAATAAAATTTTGTAGATATATATCGTTTAGTTTAACTTAAAATATAAAATATAGGATAGTCTTTATCTTGGTTAGTGACAGCCAACTTTTTTGTTTATTCATGTTTCTTGTTGAGAAAAGATTTAATTCACTTTTGAATTTTATAAGTTTTCAATAGACGGGGCTATTGTGTTTTAACTTCAAATATTTTTTTGGTGCTTCAACTTATTCCACGCGCTTCACATAAATACGATATAAACGACGTGCGTATTCGGTTTTTTGTGTTATTCTCATATTATTTTGTATTTTTTAATATGAAACTATTATAATACGCGAAATTATGTGTATAATTTTTATTAAATATTGCGAACTTCTCACCTTCTACATTATGTACGATAACGATGCCGCTTGCGAAATCTGGCAAGAATGCTTTCATACCCCAAAACATTCGACCAGTTGGCGTTCTCAGCAACATTAGCAAAGTATTCGAAAAAATATTATTAGTACGATTAAGATCATTTGACGAAAATCATCAATTTGGTTTTCGACCGAAACTAGGCACATTTCAGTGAAAATTTATGATAAAATTACAGATAATTCTAATTTAAACAAACATTTCTCTCATGCTAGACATGGAAAAGGCATTTGATACTACGTGGCATGAATGACTTCTTTATAAACTCGTTAAATATCAATTTACTGCATATTTAATACATAATAAAATCATATATAACGAATAGGAAATTTTATATCAGATCATGAAACCTCAACCTAATAAATAACATACTAAATTAAAAATCACTGATTCGCGATGGTCTTGTAAATCTCAAAGTTTTATTTTCTGAATTGATAATAATTTTTTTCTATTATCGGCACTGTCTCATTTTTATGTATCTTTCTTATTAAATCGTATAAAATACTATTCGCGTGTATTTCTGCCGTTTTTATTATTGTCTAATTCATATATATATATATATATATATATATATATATATATATATATATATATATATATATGAATTAGACAATAATAAAAACGGCAGAAATACACGCGAATAGTATTTTATACGATTTAATAAGAAAGATACATAAAAATGAGACAGTGCCGATAATAGAAAAAAATAATTGCCCACACCAAGAATAACAAATTCAGAAAATATGAAGATTTCGTGACATTTAACATAATAAATCACGCATCAGAGTTATTAGTGAAAATATTGCATAGAATAATAATTACTTTTGAAAACCGCGTCCTGATTATCGATAGAAGTTAACGTTCCGAGTGGACTTACATCACTCATCATCAGAAACGAACTAAACTCCTTGAGTTAGCGACTCTTGTAGGCACTTCTTAATTGGAACTTTATATTTCCCGGGCTGCGATTAATCCTACCGTCAGGTGATCCATCACCTAATAATTCTGCATTGTGATTGGTCGATTGTTCTGTAATTAACGTTCGGTTAACCAATTGGATATTTTCATTTTTTCTCTATTCTAATACTGGTTTCCCAGCGTTAGGAAGCCGAAATCCATCTTCCCTGTTGAAATTATCATGTTTTTCTACTTCAATAACTTCTCGGACTATTCACTTCCAATATTTTTGCTGCTTTATCAGTACCTTCCTCATCTTTAAGTCTATAGAACGACCAGCTGTAGCTAGATGTTCTGCTACTACTGATTGACCTACACGTTTATATTTACAATCTGCAACGTGCTCTTTAACACGTGTATTAATAGACCTTCCAGTTCGTCTAATGTAGCATTTTCCACAGGAACAAGAAATTTTATACACACCTGCAGTACATTGTTATTTATTGATAAGTTTTTTTTTACCTTCTTATATGTATCAAATCCACTCGAAACGTTAATATCAATAATCAGGACATGGTTTTCGCCGAAAATAAGTTTAGACGGATGGAAAACAACCACGACAGTTTTAATAAATATATAGAAGAATAATTAATTAAATATAGTTTAGAATTATCGCGATCGATCGAATCCATATTAACTACCAGTTAATTCACTTTATCGATTAAAAATATTTTCTTGCCATAATTTTTTTTCTCTTGGTATCGAAAATCGATAACCGGCGTCATTCTTATCGTGTACCAACTGTTAAATAACAGAAATCGTTCGCTTAAATCGAAAACGAATATACGATCGCCATGATGACGATTATAATTATTATGATTATTATTATAATTATTATTATGAACTTTTTATCGGTTTTGTAAAGGAGGGGGTATAAAGAAACCATATTTTGTCGGTTATGAGATATCTCCTATATATCGTTTTATTATTTCGGTTTCGAAACAACACGTTGATTAAATTAAAGTTTTCAAAACTAAGAAGGGAAAAAAGTTCACCTTTCGACTTTTATTAGTCATTTTGCTTTTTCAATTTCGGTCATCGTGACAATGGAATTTGTTACAACCCAAAAGTAACGAGCTATAAACAATTTTCGATTGTACCGAAATTTGGTTTATTTCTGCGTCCCTTATTGTCTTCCGTTATCAGGATTTCTATTGCATTTTTTTCTTATTTATTCTTTGCCGTTGGTTTGTGTTCTTCTCGCACCATTGTACGTGGTTGACTCGCCGCGTTATTTCCGCTAGATAGAATTTTCACTGGAGCTAGAGCTATAGAAAAGATGAAAGTTAACACAATATATAAATAAATAAATATATATATATATATGTACGCGTCCGAAATTCTTTAAAGCGTAAACCACTTTAATGGCCAAAAACTGAACAGCAGGGCCGTGTACTACTACTACTACATCTCACTATACAGTAGGTTTCCATTTTCTTGTTTATTCTAACACCACCGGGAGGATAAATTTAACGACAGAAGTTTCAACACGCCGTTTTCGAAATAAAAAATATACCGACATCTCCACACAAAACACCCACACACGTTACATTTATTTATACATATATATATATATATTTATATTTGCTACACAATTCTATTTACAAAAGCCTCCTGTTAGTGAAGTTAGGATCTCGTGTAAGTAAACATTCGTAATAAGTTACACGCGAGATATTACGGAAAAGCTGTATAATATATAGTCGTTTTGTATATTCGCTAATTGAAATTTATTTTGTAATATTAGCTGGTAGGTCGAAATTTAATTTAACGAATTCGTTATGGTTTGCCACGTAATTGATCCTACGTGTAAACGCCTAATTCCGATCTTAAAAACAGCGGCGTAGCTGAAAATCTCCAGCAGATTCCTTCTTTTTGGCAGCGTTGTCAACATTTTGTTAAATTATCATATTAAAATTTGCTTTAACGTAAATTGATCGTCATCACCAAATCGCATTTTTTCCTAAAAATATAGATTAAAAAAGTACTCTTTAGCTTAGCGAATGTATTAATAATAACTAATTGGTTAGTAAGAGTAAAACGAGAATCTACCGGTAAAAACAAAAATAATGTTTAAAAAAAAATGTTTTTTTTTTTTTAAATTATCAAAATGAAATTTGAATACAACTGATTTTATTTATATTTATTGAAACAACAAGAAACGAATGCGAATATTAGAATTAGGATTGCGTATACTGTATAGAATTGTTCAGGTCTTTTAACATGTTCATTAGCGAACTCTTCTAAACTAAATTGATAATGAGTTTTTTCACCTTTCCTATTCTACGGATAACATAAGCCGATAATAGAGCTTAGGAAATTGCGTTGTGTAAATAACTTTTATCTATTTCCCAATTTAGAAACAGGTAATGTCGCGAACAATTTAATAGGTAATATTACATCGGGAAATTGCTCGAAAAAGAATAATTTGGCAATTTTGAAACTTCGTTTAGGCGCCATTGACGATTTTCTTCCTTGTACAGTCAGACGTGATTATCAAAAGCCCGATCACCCTTGTGGGGCCCCCAAGTCTTGCTCCCGCACCGCGGGCGTACAATTACGCCACTGCTTAAAAAGCGCATAATTTACGTAAATTATAATTATAGATAATCTTTCGATGTCGTGATTATCCGTCATTCCCTTAATTCGTCCAGCAAACGTCTATTAGCGCGTAATTAAAAAATAATAACATTCATCGTCTCTCCATTGTGAAACAAACAAACATAAAAACATAAAAATTAACCAAACGGAATAACGATGAACGAAAACGCCGCGTTAATAACGAACAAAGGGGATTTATAACGACGGAAATTATCCGGTCACCAGGGGAAACACACAGACGTCGAAAATAGCGCACTCTAATTATTAGGTTTGAACCGTTATATTTAAAATTTCATACAAAATTATATAATCCGTTATAAAAGTTAATTGAAATATATAAAAAATAATTTTTTATATATATAATAAAATAGTAAAATCGAAATTGATGTATTTAAAATAAATTTGTAAAATAATTTATAATTTCACAACTAATGCTTATAATTTCATCAATACACCGATGCATGTTTCGAATTTATCTTATCGACAACAACCACCGAGTGTAATTGTTAGTTCGTTAGGAAAAGGTGACGGAGAATTAATTTTTTCTATTATTTAACCAGTCACGTTGTTCACTATATGGTACCTAGATTAAATTTTAATGCTAACAATTTTAGGGAACGTGTGAAGAAATTCTATGTTGAAACTTTATTTGGGTAATTATAATTTATTTTGGCCTATAAATATTACGATTATCGTCATTTAACTATATTTTCGTGAAATATTATCGTTAATCCGTATTATTTTACTTTAATGCGACCAGCCATCCTTACGGACTAATATTCAGCGATATGCTTAAGTAGTGGCACAAATATCAAGCAGCATTGCCAGAGAGATTGCGCTACTCCTGTCAAAACTAAGCTAAAATTATAAACCAACATTAACTTGCAAATCTCGAGCCATTCTGGAATAGAGGGTAATAAACTAGTAGACCTGTTAAGCAACTACAATATTTCCAGCTCCACAATTACCTACTACAAGTACATATCGAATAGTGCTGATTATCCGAATGAAAAAATAGCAGTAGATGCCGTTTTACGGCGGAATTAGAACGGATACGACATTCTGGTCTACATCATCCTCGTTGATACGTAAAGAAGAAATCGTCTTATTACGCCGACTGCGTCTCGGACCTTCACTTCTAACGTACGATCATCTGATAAGGAGAGAAAATGCTCCACGCTGCTCTTGTAATGGCGAGAACTGTTGAGCACCTCCTGTTCGAGTTTGCCAACTATATCACAACTTTAACGCGTCAAAATCCATTTTCCACCGATCATTATATTAAGTCCGGACAAAGTTGATCCCGTGCTAGGATACCTTTACGAAACTATTCAATCAGCTCTAGTACTCCTGAACCGTACCTTCGGCCCCGTTACACAGCACGTTAAAGGAATCAAATCCGTATTTTCATGCGTAAATTACGCGACGCTTATATATTACAACAAAATGCGCAATACACTCGAGAAAATTTGAATCTATTAATAATAAAAACATTCTATTCCTAATAATAAAATTATAACACATAAGAATATATACCCGAGAGGCTTCATCTATTGGATGCGCCGTTACCCAACCGGAGAAACTTAACTAATGTCCACTGCGTTTTAGCGAACTTAAGAGTCAGTATGCGAAATAAATAAATAAAAAGGTATTAAAATATTTTCGCTTATTAAACGGTATTTTCGCGCGTTGTATAAATAACTTTTCTCATTCGCATTTTCACGCGTCAATTCAGTTGCTTACTATTGTTACTTCGTTGCTGACACAAGGTAGAACGTTGAAATGTGTCGGAATCGCAAATTCGAACAACCTGTAATTTAAATTATATATGAAAATAATGTTAAATAAAAAATTAGAATAACCCGTATAGAATAATAAATTATACATATAAAAGCGTATAATGTTAAATGAACAACGCAATTTTCCCGATAGTCGCAAAATTTTATTTTTTTATTTTTTTTTAGATATAGGCGAAAATATTTTGTCGTTCGACATAATTTAAAGTCTAGAAAAAAAAAGTTTTTAGATGGAGGTTAATCAGTTCCTTCAGTTCACTTTTAATCTAGTTCCGTTTAGGTCGAATGTAAAATATTTTCCGATATTTCTTATTACTTTTTGTATAACGTTAGTAAAACTAACATATCGACGAGAACACGCGCACCTTTATATTCAAAGCACCCACATCACATTCAATCTGACTCCCTATTGAAATATCGAGGATGTTGTTTCAATCCTTCGTTTATTCCCCGCGATAATACGAGTTTTATCCACGTCGATAAATTATAAATTCAACCGATGACATCGTTTAACGATGTACGTCCGTAACGTTTGAAAATACGTCGTGCAATAATGTCGCCTGTAAAGTGATTTAATCGTTAGCCATTATCATATGTAACATTGTGGCTTTTATTATGACTGGTTAGTTATATTGTAAAATATAATCCGTAGCAGTTTTTAAACCGAGAATAGATTTAAATGGCAACGATATAAAAATAATTAACAATATGTATTGAAATCAATCGGCTCCAGTGAATGTTAATCAACTTACAGAAGATCTAGAAATTAGGAAAGGAGTTTTCACCGCTATTGTTTCATTTTTATTCGGAGCAGATCTTCTAAGGAGCACTAGATCGGGTTAAAAAAGGAATAAAGATAAATAGCGTGATAATAAATAATATAAGATATGCCGATGATGCTGCGTTAAGAGAAACAAGTATAGACTTGCATGGTAGATAAAATAAATGATAGATGCCGGCAATATTGCGTCAGAATAAATAATAAGAAAACTAAAATAATAAGCAATAAGGAGATAACTTCGAAACATGTATTAGTAAATACACAGCCGATATACAATGGGTTAATAGAATAAAGTGCTTGAGAAACCGGATAAACGATAAATAAGACCCGGACTACGCTATTAAAACTCAAATCGAAGCAGGAAGAAGTGCCAACAGTACGAAATTTAGTGTGTAATAATAAGATGGAGAATAACTAAATGCTATATGCTTCCGGTACTATTGTACGGGATGGAAACTTGGATAATAAACAGATTACAAGCTTTTGAAATGCGGTTGTACAGAAGAATATTAAAAATACCACGGGTAGATTACCAATAAATAAGTAATGTACAGGATGAAAAAGGAAAGAAAATTGATGACTATAGTAAAACGAAGAAAAACGACGCACCTAGGTCATATAATAAGAAGTAATAAATATGATACAAATTATCCTCCGCGGAAACATTGAGGGAAACGGGGCCGATGAAGAAGAAGAACGCGCTGGATGAAAAATATACAAGTTTAGTTGAACATCGGGAAGGCTAATCATAAGCATAGCGAGCAATCGAGATCAGTTTCGTCATATGAGCGCCAACCTCCTTCGAGGAGAATTGTAGAAGAAAATAAAAACAAAATTATTGATTCTAAAAAGTTATTTCGTTAATAAACCTTTTAAATGTTATCATTTTAGTTTAAAAATTATTCGTAAAATAGTTCCTCCTTCATGAACGGTTGTTTGAAATCACGTTTCCCGCGTTTTGTTTCTACTTCCTGTTGTGTTTGTTATTTGTAAATTAATTGTTTTTCTCGTTTATATTATTTTTTAATGTATTTCTTACATTTCTATAAATTTATTAATTATTTTAGTTACATTTTGTGTACTTCATAGGTTGGGTTACATTCGTTCAAGTTTGTTTCGGCTAGTTCGAATAAGGAAAAAACGAGAATGGCATTGGCATCCCTTTAGACCCTGCATGAGATATATCTGATATTACGCTAATAAGAACGGATGCTACACTTTGAACTTGCCCAACAGGCCGAGAAGCGATAATAAATTAGGTTAGGTCTGAGGTGTGTCAGCTATGAAGCTGATAAGAACAGGTACTACACTTTGATCAGACCCAACAGGCCGAGAAGCGATATTTAGTTAGGTTTGTTTCAGCTAGTTAGAAGTAGCATTGAAGGAAAAAATAGCACAGTACCCGGATGAGTGATAAATATTTTCTGCGGAGGTAAATAGCGACACTATCGAAATTTACAGGTAAGGCCTATTTCTTCGAAATTTTAATTTTCTCGAAAAATATTGCTTCCCGCAGACATTTTTTTTACTGCTTTTTATTTTGATGGAAATGTGGTTTTTGAAAAAAATTGGATTTTTTGGACAGAAACTCCTATATTTCATTTTTAAAAAATACCCCCGTCGGTTCTATCGTAAAATCTCGAATTACTTTTTTTATCAAATTCGGAAATCGCGATATTTGAAAAATCAATTTACTTACTCGTCCCCGTAACTCGCTGCTTTGGTTCTAGGTTCCAATTGAAATGCTCTTCAGATAAATTCGATTAGAAAAACTGCGTTTATTTATCGAGGTGGTTCTATTCGCGTGAGACGTTATTTTCTAAAGTAAAAAAAAATTGTAATTGTTGCCACGTGAATGAAAAAATTTAGTCGCTTTAAAAGGGGTAACATCAATTTTAGCTTCGTGGATGAATAATAGAAATTTCTAATTTAATTTACGTTCCATCGGAGAGTAATAATGATTTTGAACTAGACGGAGGAAAATTGCGAGAATAATTACTTTTCTAAAAAAACTAAACATAATATCTATAACATTTAAATTAGGATATTAAAAAGTTTTTGTAGTATCAACGTTTAACGCTCAACATGATATTTAAATGTGTTTAAAGTTAATACATGTCTGAAAATGAAACTATATTAAATGAACTGAAAATTACTTCGGAAAAAAATTTTACAGAAAATAAAAACTTCGACTAACAGCACGTTCGATATATCAACAAAACGAATTGGGATTATATCGAACAAAACGCACTTTTCTAAAACAGAAAACCACAGACAGAAGAGAAATCACACAAAGATACGATCCAGTGCGGATAGTATACAGAATTTCATCTAACGTTTTCCGAAATTAAGATATAGTTGATTATGTAAAAAAAACGCGAACGTGAAAATAATATTAGTATACAGAATTCGTCCGAATTAAATTTAAACAGAAATAATTGGAATAGCACGTACATAAAAATTTATTTACAATAATTACAAATTAGTGAAATGCACAAATTACATTAAATGAAAGACATATATGCATATATACAATAAATAAATAAATAAACAATGAAAAACAAATGGTCTCTTCTGTAATACGCCGTAACTGCGAGAGGAATTCGAAAAAACATGAACAATGACCCGCACAGGACTAAAATTGCGCAATAATAAATAAGTCTAAATCGGAGAAAGGAAGAAATCTCTGTAATTAGATAATGTAGTGGTCGATCAATGAATAACATTTTCGTGTTTAAACATTCTTCTACAGCAGAGTTGTAGAAGATCCTAGCATCTTCATACTGATCTATTGGAAGTGTTGCACCAATTTTGAAGACAGTAGTTGCTATACGTAACTCCAGGAAGACCTTCTGAACCAGTATAAAGATGTACAATTCGAGCGAATGGCCATTTTGAAGATGGGAAACGCCCATCTGATAACAGCACCAATAAGCCAACACTGAATGAATTGTTTAGATACTGACACTTATAACTTGCGCTTCCGAGGACATTCTAGTGATCACCGTTCACAAAAATGTTGGAATCGTACTTGAACTTTTTGAAAATAGTCGATTTTTCTGGGATTAAAGCTAGAGATGGTTCAGAAATTGTTGAAAGAGATTATCCATCAATGGAATAAGCACCTGGTGTTAGAGATAAACCGATGGATCGTCTGAAAGAGCACCGATTGGTCTTGAATATAGAGAACCGTTTCAATTTGTGCAAGCAAGGTGGAAAAATCTTCAAAAGTTACAACCGATCCTTTGTTCCCCAACAATTCATCGAAACCGTCGTCTGAAAGTGTATACGGCGTCGATTTTGTCCTCTTTCGATATAACAAGAAATACATATATATATATATATATACTTGTTCACCGAACGATAAAAATACGTAACAATCAATAATAATAAAAATAAAGTACCAACTAAATCTATTCGATTATTTAAAATACTCGCGATGTACAAAATTCGTATAATTTTCAATTACAAAAATTTGGAACAATGACGTGTTTTAAATTTTATCGGAAATAACTAAGTGCAACTCTTGAAAATTATCGATTTCACCTTTGTCGTCGGAGCATTTTGGGAAACGGGCTTAACCGTTTATTTTTATCGTGGGTAGTCATTGGTAGTTGTTCTTCTGAACACGTGTACTTGTCATCAACTTTCGACAACTATATTATATGGAGTGCATGCAAGAAGACGAAGAAAAATAAAATCTGTACCGGAAATATTAGACTTGTCCGAAAGAGAGTCTAGAAATTCTGTCCTTCCATCTTCTATATTCAGTTTCAAGTATTACGATCGAAAGAAGAACACGCTATCCAAGCGTAGTACTTATCGTACACGCAACTTTAAAAACTTTCGACAAAGTGGAAGATAGACAAAACTTAGTTGTTATATTGTCGACAATTTTACAACAATAGATTTACCGATTCGTGTAAACAACATCCTTTCACCAGGAAAAAAAAGCAATCTCCGATCGTATTTATACGTCCCGCTAATAGTAGTAGTATCATGTAGTAACAATAACGTGTTATTTATTTAAACGGATAACAATAATGAAAATATTAGTTTAATAAACGGTAACTCTATCGATTCATATTTAGAACCTTATTTCATACACACACACACACACACACACAAGCGCACACGTGACAAAAGCTACGCAATGAATTAGAAAACTGAACACATATTTATATATAGTATGCCCCGACTTGCATGTATAACGGTGAAAAAACAAAACAAATTTAAACTGATAAAAATTTACACGCATACGTATACACACATGCATATAAATGCATGTATACAAATGTTTATATATGATCATAAATATGTGTATTATGTGCAACTACTTGCACGCGTGTTTTCCGATAATTATATTAAATGTTAGAGTTTAGTTTTAAAATATAACATTGTTCTTTTTCGAATTTGGCCTGCTAAGGACCACGGAAATATTATACACATAACTTCAATTTATATTTTCTTTTTCCTTTCTTTCTTTTTTGCTGCCCAGTATTCTTTCATTTTCTCGGAATGTTTCTGCTTCCTTTCCTCCGTCCATGTTTTCACAGTGCTCTTCACTGTGGTTTCTACAAACCCATCGAATGAACTGATCTTCCGTTTAAATTTATTTCGGTCTCTTATATCTTCCTTAGAAATCCTCATGTATTCCATATTTTTTTTGATTTAAATAATCCATGGAATCCTGGTTTTAGGGTTCCAAAAAGTTCGAAATAAACATTGGAGGAGTCAGATAATGATGCAGCAGCTTAATAGGACAGGAAAATATTGTGCCCAGGAAATCAGTTCACTTATTGGGTTTGCGAAGCTGGCGTTTAGGAAGAAACAAGATATACTAAGGCAAAAATCAATGCCATTGAATTTAAGAAACGCCTACTGAAAGCGTATGTATGGTCTATAGCGCTATATGGTGCCGAAACTATGAATAAACGAAATGTGGTGCTGCAGGAGAATGGAGAAAATAAGATGGACGGACAAGATAAGAAATCAAGAAATTATAGATAAAATAAACGAAAAACGCGGTTAACCTGGATTGGCCATGTTATAATGGAGGAATACTTCGAGATGTTTTCGAGGGCAAAATTCAAGGGAACCGAAGACGTGGAAAACCGAGAAATCCATTCATAGTGACCTTGCTATGAGACACATAGCCTATAAGGAGTAAAAAAGAGCTGCGGAGAATCGGGAACATTGGAAAAATATCATCATGGAGAAAGGCCAGTTTTAGGACTGAACTAAAAGAAGAATAGTTCCGATGCAGAAATTTCAACGGCATAGTTCCAATGTCAACACGCTAACATCACTAGGAAAGAACAGTGAACTACATTATTATGGTAGACGATTGCATATCCGCGTGAATGTCCTGCTCCATTGGTGTAAAGAATTTTGCATTTACCATATTTATGAACTGTAGTATAAAACGTTTCAGATATCGAAGAACAGATGACTTATTATATTGTGATAGAAGATATTTATAGTTTTGTGAGTTATTCGAAGTAGAGTAGATTTGAAATCACTAATCAATACTAAAATACCTTTTTATTGCAAAGCTTTTCGACAATTACGTCATTTTCAAGCATACACAATAAATATTACCTATATTATGTATGCTTGAAAATGACGTAATTGTCGAATAGTTTTGCAATAAACAACTTTTTTAGTGATTAAATTATGTTATGATTTAGTTTCGTTTATAACACATGTTTGTAACCTTGATTTTTAGAGCGCATTCAACCGTATAAATGACAGCAAAATACGTGAAATTCTCACAAAGATTGGAATTTATTATATTCTTACGATAGCAAATCTGTATTTAGTAATAAATAAACTAAGATATTTTTAAGTATGTTGTTGATACGTTAAGAGTGTACGCACTCTGTTATTTTAAATGAGCAGGTTTTTGTATTAAAATTTTTCCTGCAATCGTATAATAAGGCGTCAATTTGAATAATATTTTATAAGATTATATTTTGTATTAATTTTTTCTGGAAAGAATCGTTGATACATCCGATACAGAAAATTCTGCTGAATGGTAACTTTACTTTTTTTTGTAAACAGAAAATATTTAAATGTGCAAATATATTATTGTTCTATTGTTCTAAAAATAAGAGATCGAATTGAATTAAAGGATATAAAACGACTTTTAAGTAATAATATCGAACGATGAAACACTGATTAACAAGGTCATACATTTCTCACCATAAATGAAAACAAGATCACTAATGACGAAATAAATCAATTGTTTAAACATTCTGACAAAATGATAGAATGGAGCAGTCAGGAGAACGTTTGCTTTTTACGAACGAAGAAAATTTTATTTCTAAACATTTTAAAATTTTTTATTACATTTTTCGATGAAGGTATTTTGGAAAAAAAGAAAACATATATATATATATATATATATATATATATATATATATATATATATATATATATATGATTTTATTGTGTGCACATATGAACGTTAAAAGCTAAATGAACCAAAATACAGAGGGATGTGGAACACAAAAAAAAATTGTCAAATAGAACATGAATGAATCCAATTTGCTATCTATTCGTCTTCGATATATAAATTAAGATATTCGGGGTAGGCGGTGTACTTTATACTCCTATAATGACATTTACTACGAGAAAGGAGTCCTAACCCTAAGCGAGAGGGAATAGCTGTTTGATAGATGATACGTGCTTAGACTGCGTATAGTTCGCAGTACGATATAAAAATACATACGATAATGTCAATGTATTGCGTACGTGTTTACTTTTTGTTCAACACGGACAAACTTAAGCGCACACTTTCTATTTTACATTCTCCTCCTTTACGCCTAAGAGCTTTCTCATGCTGTACACAAAAACTTATAAGCTTCATTAGCACTACTATTATATATATATATATATATATATATATATATATAAAAGACATATTTTATGTTTTAATTTTGTGTCTTATTCGATGAGAGAGAGAAATTTCATGAGGTAAACGTGACATTCTGCCATCATCGATGTTTCTTGTTATTATAAGTGGACTGTGAAGTTTACTCTTTCCAGACTATAGGTCATAATTCTATTATGTAGTACGTCTACATACGATCCGTCCAATAAAATGGTTGTTTGCTTTAAGAACAAGTAACAAAATTACCGACGAACTAAAGAAAATATTATTTTTATAATATTTTTTTTTAATTATTTTTATTTTTACTAACTATTGATTTTTGTTTAATTATAAATTTTATATTGGACGACAGCTTTTTAAATTATTTTTTATTTTCCTGACTATTGCTATCTAAAAAATGTTATATTATCGATAATCGATTGCGTTGTTTACCGCATTTGATATCTGACTGTTTTATTAATACTCTTATTCATTTTGCTGATATTTGTGATTTGTAATCTTAAATTAATATTTTGCATTTTATATTTTTAAATATACACTTGATAATAGTCTAACAGCTGAAAAGCTTTGTGATTTTTCATGAAGAAAAATTTTAGTGATTTTAACTTGTTTTTTTTCCCTCACTAATAACCTAAAAATTAAATAATGCTTCTAAATAATAAATAGACGTAAATTATCGGATAAAATAAGAATTAAAGTAGAACGCCGTTAAATCATTATCGCGAAATTTAAAGTTACCACCGAATTTCGCCGACACTTTGTTAACATATATGAAAGAAATGTTTACACGCATGCAAGTATTTTTTTTTATTTATACCGAGTAGAGTTCAATATAATTATAAAATTGTAGCCTCCTATTAGCACTGTCGAAAACTAAAACCCGAAGCTCTACACATTTCCATCATTAATTATAATTGCATTATCGATACAATAACCATCTAAATTATATTTCTAACATTTACTTGGTGTAAGGACATTCAATTAGAAAATGACAAACTGTGTCGGAAAGACCGAGTTGACAGAATTCATAGATGCTACGAGATATAATTCTAAATTGTTCCAAATAAGGACCGAAACTACCATGATGTCCCGTAAATACTTAACTTATGTAAAAATTAATTCTTAATCATTTCTTTAATCTTTGCTTTGCGTTTGTATCCTATAATAATTTAAACTGGTTATTCCAATTTTCTTGCCGGATATTTAAAATAATTACACGTTAATGTGTTTTTTAAAATTTTAACATTTATTGTGTTTTCATATTATAAGTTTACGTTAAAATTCCTATTAAACTGTTTCACCGATCTGTAAATAATCTGAACATGTTATATTGTCTTAAGAAGGCAGCTTGGTATGGAGCGTCGACATAGTTCTATATACTATGATGATCGTCGTATGTTCACGTCGTGATAGTTGAATTGATTAATTTGGGAAATGAGGACTAACATTTAATTTAATCGTTATAATGAAAAAATAAATAATTATTTATTTAGTTAAAACAAAATATTCCATTCGACGCTTGCTAGCGTACTAATCGTACATGTAGTATATACGTTAAGGTTTGTATTGTATTTATTAATTTGTTAAAGATTATTCGTCCCTTTTATTTCGAGTAAGATTGTGTGAATGGGGTGTGAGTGATGTATGTTTTAATGAGCGTGAGACTTGTGATTGTGTGTAGTTTTTTCTGGTGTGTTTAATAGGTGTGAGGCTGGTGAATGTGTTCAATGTATTTTTTTTTTTACTTTTAATTTTATAATTCGGAAAAAAATTATTTATTGTATTATTTTATTTATAAGCCTACACTATAATTGTCTTTTAGCTGTTGTGTGGCTTCATTAAATAAATAAATAAATAAATAAATAAAGGTGGACACTGGGTGTACGATTAATGGACCACTTTAAGAACGAAGTTATCCCGGAAAGAATGGGTGTCAATTACAGACAAACTATGTGAGGGGCGATTGAATCAACGTACCGAGAAGCCAGAAATGATCTGACACTGGTGGACAGATTACAGGGGAACGGTAAGTGGTCGGAGGGTAGGCCAAAAATGAGATGGTCGAATTTTGTGGCAGCGGACGTCAGTACAGTTGAGGTACATCCATCCCCTAGTATTTGACCGTTCTGGACGGAAATGCGCCAAGACAAGTACATCCTTTCCCCAGCGGGAAATTGCTAATGGACAAGAAAATATATATATATAATGGATATATATTAAGTCTGAATATTGAGTATGTAGGCTTGTAACCAGAATAAAGACACACATATTTATATTTATTTATAACATTTCATTACACAAATATTACACATTATGTATGTATGCTCACAACCGGGATAAATACACACACACATACACATTTTTATTTATGTATAACATAAATAAAAAAAATAAAAGAATGACGCTTATTTCAAAGAATTGGTATCACAAGAAGATGACGCGTAGGTTATAATATTTCCCTAAAATGTAAAATGACGGCTGCGTGAAATTATTTTATTTAAGACAAACGAATAGAAAGTTTAAATGTAAATAAAAATAATATACACTAGGAACGCGTTTTGGGGTGGTCTTGAAAATTGGTTCATAATATTCACAATACCCGAACCGAGCGTTTGAATAAGAAATATATATATATATATATATATATATATATATACATGTGACAAAAGAAAAAGATAAATATATTTTTATTAGTACCTGTAGTCGATGGGTAAATTGTGAGACCATGCATATGTAATTAATATGTTATTTTTGTTTATTTGCGTTGTTTGTTTACATATGATCCGATCTATATTTACATGTTAATTTACAACAATTTCTTTGTTCATGGTTTCAGAATTGTGTGTCAATGGGATAATAAAAATAATCATTAAGTTGTAAAGCTACTGTTTAAATACCGAATTAAGTTATAATTTAATTAAGGATTAGATTTAAAATAAATTCCGACAAATATCGGTTGGAAACTACGGCTGTTAGACGAGTAGTTGTAGTTACCGAAGTGTAAGGTGAGACATAATTTGTTCTGCACGAGGTAACTTCAGAGCTTCTGGAAGATCTTTAAATCCGGGGACGGAGTAATATATATATATATATATATATATATATATATATATATTATATATATAATTGCACACTTAGAGCAGAAGTTTAACTAAATTAAATTAAACATGACATTATAGAGGAAATACGTAAAATAACCGAATTTTAAAATACGCTTTAATTTTTGTAGTCATCAAACATTTGTTTAAATCGAAAAATTTTTTGCTCGGGTATTCGATTTATTATATATATATATATATATATATATATATATATATATATATATATATATTCTGGAAGTTCCCTAGGGCTTCGCCTGTGTAATTATTATTATTTTTAATACAATATCGCTGTCACTTTCGTTTAACAAACAACTTGATTCGTATGGCGGGTGTTGGTAGTGAAGGTACACTCGAACCGGTAAACGTATTCAATTTCAAATGATTTGACAGAGATATCGCTGTCTCCTACTTTTTAAAACTTTAAATTATCGTAATTTCTGCCTTATTTGTGAAGCTTATAACGAATCCGATAATATAGGTTATATGTGAGAATTTCTTTGTTTTTGAGTTAAATCAGAACATACATACAGACAAATATTTTAAAAAAAAAATCGATTTTCTATTTATGTATAATAAAAATAACCCAATACAGTGATTACAATGAAAATATTCGCAAAATCACAGACAGACATATATATATATATTCGAATGACGCCACACTAACCTTCGTTTCAACTTCAACATTTCTCTTTCTGTTTTTATCATCCTTGTAAGTAAATTTAATTCGTAGCGGTCTGATAGCGTTAGAATTTTTCCAGAAACCGATGCAGGAAAGTTTTCTCAATCGTATTACTAGGAAAAAAGTTTTTGTTCCGGGAATTCCGTAAAACTTAGCGACGAAGTTGAAACGAACGATAAAATAATTAAATTACCATCGTTACAGAATTGATTTAGACCGAATTTTCTAGTAGACCTTACCGGTATCGGATTAGGATCGTGTTTTTTTTGTAGTTTTTAGATCTCGACGAGAAAGACGATTGGTTCGTCTTTTGTTTTTTTTTTTCGTTTTTAAGTTTATGAGATCTCGCGTAATTATCTACCGACAGGAGCACTATTCGGCCATTTTTACATACCAAAAACTAAGCGTAATTGTTTACAGAAGAGTTATATTATATTCTATAAATATAGTAAACGCCGGGAATCTACGATTCAACCCATTATAAGAACGAAACTTCAATGCAATGAATATAATTCTAAAAATTCAGAGGAAACTGATTGTTGGCTCTTTGTATTGCTCGCCTAACGGACTTCTACGGACTTTATTATTCCACGCTTAGAATCTTCGTGTATTAATGTACGTATGTTACATTCTTTACTTCGTTCTACTTCTCTCTTCTTCTTTTAGTACTTTTTTTCTTTTCTATTTCAGAAATAAACTATGACGCACGCGCGTTCATTTTCGATGAGCGAATAACCTTTTTACGTTAACAAATATTGATATTATCATGCATATACTTTTACTTTTTAGCGGCGTATTGCATAAATAAAATAAAATAAAATTTATATTCGAATAATATAAAAATAAAACTAACCAGATTCGTGATGTAACTCACCGACCATCTTTCCTTTCGGTTGGCGCCCAATATCGACATAACTAAAGGCTAACTCATCACTGACTTTTTCTCGAGTCTTGACTAATTGACTCTTCTCGACTAACTAACTACTGACTCACTTTCTCACCAACTTTTCCTGACTCTTTTTTGAAAACATTTTATTATCAACTTCTCCGACATCTTCTGTCTCTTCTCTCCACGTCATCGCCCCACTCGATCGGTTGTACGCCGCCCGAGTAGCTTGAGCATGTGCAATTTTCTTTTTCACTTACCTTGTGATCGTAGGGGCGTTTTAGCTTAACTACTACTATTGTATGAGAATAGCTCGCTCATCAGTTATCAACGTATATATATGCATACAGGGAAATATGTTCAAAAGAGAATAATGCAAGCGGAAAGCTGACGGCAATGGAGAACTTAAACCGAGGTTTGTTCGTGCATGCGGCTCACTAAAAAAAACGATTCGATCGCCTATTTGGTCTAGGTACTACAATGTAGGAGACGGTTGATTTTAAATACTCACTATTAACTCTACCGTTGCATACATCATGAAGAAACCTTAATTTGACTATTTTCCTTCTGTAGTGTAAAGACCTCACATCCATTATATTTCTTAATATATCGTAACTCATATATTTAGAGTAAATATCTGACATACGGTAATATAGATATTTTAAAAATTTACACTGAACTTCGTCAATTAACCTAATGTATTTATTATAATACGGATCCCAAACAATTGAACAGTATTCTAAAGGACTACGCAGAGCATCCGGATTTCCATAACTTGCAGCGACTGTTTTTGCAGCTTATAAGTAGGCCAACATTCTCCGTTATATAGGGCCACTGAGTGGATGACAGTCGATAAATTTTTGTTTTTAGACTTATGAGCATACACTTGTCACACAACATTCCTATATATATATATATATGTGTGTGTGTATGTGTGTATGTGTGTAATGAAATGTTATAAATAAATGTAAGTATGTGTGTGTGTGGTCATCCCGGTTATGGGCCAACATAAATTGTCTTAACTTAATATACAAATATCTGTGTAATGAAATGTTATAAATAAATATAAATGCGTGTGTACGTGTGCATTTATCCCGGTTATGAGCTTATATGCATAATGTGTAGATTTAATATAGATATATATTATATCATACATATATATATATATATTATATTATATTATATATGTATATATACATGTATGTAATGAAATATTATGAATAAATATGAATGTGCGTGTGTTTATCCCGATTACAGCATACATACGTAATATGTAGACTATATATATATATATATATAGTCTGTGTTGTGAAATATTCTAAATAAATATAAATGTATGCCTCTGTTTATCCCGATTATTGAGCCCACGTAATTTAATAAATAAATAAATATATATGTATGTGTATATATATACATTTTATTTATATATGTATGTGTGTGAGGGTATGTGTGCAATGAAATGTTATACATTTTATTTAGTACCTAAATTTCGAGGGGCATCAGTTGTTGTGTGAAAGGTAAAATTTTACGTCTTCATTTGATCTGATTTTTATCGTAATAAGAAAAATAAATCGTATTCAAATAGGAATTCCAGTTTTAATAAAATTGTCAATGGTACTGAACGAACGTTTCTAAACTCTGCAGCGCCTTACTGCTTCCTTACATACACACAGAAACACGTAACATACGTAGTATATGTAGGATGATAATGCGCTCACGTCAACCTACCAGTGATAAATTGGTTTTGGCCTAATATTTCGTTCGCTATAGATACAAAAATTACCAAAATTTGAAATTCGTCAGACGAAAAATGATAACCTAGAACTTTTCCCCTACCGGGATAAGAAATTTATCAATTTATTTTTCAAATCCCTTAAAATCGTTTCAAATTTCTTACTTCTTTTCCCAAAATACTACGCACGGCCGTCTTTTCGAAACTTAGATAAGTGACATAAATAAAAAAACATAATAATAATAATAATAAAATTAACCCGACAACAACGATAAAAATAAATTATAAACCAAACAAAATATAACACAGTTTAATCACTAGTAAGTTTTTTATTGCGCAAAGATTTTCGACAATTACGTCATTTTCAAGCGTACACAATAAACATTACATATGAATTGTGTACGACTGGAAAATTACGTAATTGTCGAAAAGCTTTACGCAATAAAAAACTTACTAGTGATTAAACTGTGTTATATTTTGTTTGGTTTATAATTTATAAAATCACTACTCTCCAATATATTCAACATTAATAAAAATAAACATTCATTTATTAATTATTGAAGTGAAACTTAATAAAACGAGCGAGCGAGTCACAGACTTACACGCTGTAACACCCCTACTTTGAATTCCATATCAGGCAATGTCAATTATATAATTATTATAATGATTATATATTTATTAATTTCTATTATTATTATTATAATTTTATGCCGAAATTTTTATACATATATATATATATATATATATATATATATATATATATATATATATATATATATATATATATACGATCGGCATATGGCCGTGTCTCCTAGGATGCCATATCGTCCGTAAACGATAAATTTGATTAAAAAACTTCAATAATAAAACTGTAAAATCATGTATTTTTATAATAATATTTATTCATACTCACAGAAACATCGTAACAAGATCGATCACATTAGGTAAACGTAACGGCGACATAATTATTAAACTAAAATATGACGATCGAAACTGAACGATTTAACTAACTGAAACTGACTTAAATCTAGACTAAACTGAACTAAATTAAAACTAAAACTGACTTAATTAAAACTAAACTGACTAAATTACAACTAGACTCAAATTAAATCTAAACTGACTTAATTAATAATCGAACATCTCCTTTTATACTAATGAATATGCATAACCCATATATACATATATACACGCCTAATTAGAACTTTCTAGATTTTTCTAGATTTTTCTAGAAAGACTCGTTTATTATTATTGTATATATTTATGGAACTTCTAGAAAAATCTTTGTATATTTACATATGTGTGAGTGTATTTTTTGATTGGTTAAACATAATTTTTAATATCCAATCATAAACGTGATTTTGCCGGCTACACGTGGAGCATCTCACATATAGTAATTACCTTGTCATTTAATATATTGTAATATTTGTGTGTGTGGGTTTCCATTATTAATACGTCGATCAGACGATTTTCAATGATCAATCAAAATGTGTTAAATTTCTCCTCATTTTCTAGTGGGAAAATTAGGCATATACTTACACATACATATATTTACACACATACACATATACTTATTGTATAACTAGTACGACGACAAAGCAACAGAAAGGTTAATAAACCTTGTGTGTCATAAGCACGCTATTAAACCATCGTCATTATCATTATTGTTTTTACTTATTTTTTAATTCTCAAACTCATCTTATTTATTTATTTAATCATTAACATGTAATAACATGGTTGTTACAAACACATGGGCACATAGGCCTATTATCACAGTGTAGTTGCACTCATATACGTGTATATTCAGCTTACATACATAAGAACAAATATGTACAGAAATAATGAAGTATGTATGTGCGACGTAGATTTGAGAACGAAAACATATAAGTCATCGCTACGTCAAGTTAAGCATAGCGGACAAGTGCGTTCCTTTTCTTTGTGAAATTCGTACGAAATCCTGAGTTTATTAAATAAGTGGCTTTTTTGGTAAAATGTCTTTAAGTTTCACTTCTTCTCGGCACCATTTTTTCTTGAACATAAAAACAGGGAGAACACTACCCATATCTGTATTTCATTAAATGACTGTTTCGAAAAATTCACCACATTACCGAAGCTGAACCATTCATCGTAAAAACATTAAATATTAGAACGTTGAAGACACAAGATAGCATTATTGAGCTAGAGGAATCTATGAAAAAAACTAACATAGATGTAATAGAAACGGCAGGAGTGCGAAGATAATGAAAAAATATTATAACGTAACAGGCATGTCGTAGCATCAATCCGCACTTTAAAATGTTATTGGGAAGGACATGTCATTAGGTGCAACGATGATCAGTGAACGAAGAAACTGATGGAAGAGGAAGAGAAAATCGGGACCATATACCGCGTTGGGACAACAATTTCAAGAAATTTTTGAGAAACAGAAGAGCCCTGCATAGAATGGCCCATCATAATATAAATGAAAACAGTTGACAAAAGAGCCCAGTTTAAAAAAAAACACACTTTTTAACTTTAATAATAATTATAATATCAATAACATTAATAGCCATATATATATATATATATATATATATGATCTATACAATATATGCATAAATATAATAATATTCACACAATTGAAATTCTAGTAAAGTCTTCTAACTACAATAAATCGCTTCTAGTTGTGAAGGAAAACGAAAGGTTATTAATTTTTTTAATTCGATTCAATTTCATTTAATTAAAATCAATACATCAGTTTGAAGTATACATAAAATAAATTATAGCATCAATCCTGGTTATGTGCATATTTGCGAGAACATTAGATTTCCTCATTAATTATACTTAACTTTAGTACATTACTTACGATCAACTAATAAACAAATCAAATTATGTATTTATTTGTATCCATATTAGTGTAACAATATGTTAATATGTTTACATGTATTCAAAAATGTCATGGGACATATATACATTGGTAGCTGTGCACATAAATGTGCATGCGCTAGTTTATAACATGCAAATGGCGGTTAGTTGTAATTTGGATGTTATACAGCAAATTACATCTATAATGATTACGATGTTAACTTTCTTTTCTTCTTCATAGTCGGTAATCCAATTACCGAGTATCATGACCTCTATATAATACATTTGATGTAACGTTTCTCCATGTGATCTTATTTCGGCTGTTATGCATTAGTCGTAGTTAGTCCAGTTAGAAATAGCCGTCGACCCAGTGGCTTGCCTCTGCTTCTTCTCCATCTTATCTGTCGGTTAATATGTTTTTTTCGAGGCTACTATCATCCTTTCATATGATATGTCCAAAATATTTCGTAAGTTTTTGTTGTCATAATGTGAAGAGACGTCGGTCAACATTCAATTGTTTCAAAATTGATATATTTCTTTTCATAGTTGTCCATGGAATTTTCAACATTCTGCGGCATGTCCACATTTCGAACATATTAATTCTCTATCTATCCTGCTTGTGTAGCGTCCAAGTTTGCACTTCGTACAAAAATATCACAAATATTAAGGTATAAAATATCCTTATTTTTGCTGACTGAGTAATGGATATATCTTTCCATATTTCCCCATTGCAAACTTTGCCATCCACTATCCTACATTTGATTTCTTCTCTATTTTCACATCAAAGTTGTATTATAGTTGAAATTAAAATTCTCCATATCCAAACACAAAGTAAATATATCATGCCCAATTACCGAAAATTGTATTTAACATAATAATAATAATAATAATAATAATAATAATAATAGTAATAATAATAATAATAATAATAATAATTAATAATAATAATAATAATAGAGTAACTCAAACCTAGTACAGTTCCTTTTTAAAATACATTATTCTATATAAATATACTACTTCTACTTCTGCCGATATAAATCACATATCCTTTTCAACAAAAGTATTTACATTAATTAAAACATTGCAATTAATATAATGTAAAAGAATTTGACATCAGTATACACATAGAATTGAGTGGTTTCTAACAAAGAAAAATGTATCTATAATTTTTAACTTTTTACATTAGGGAAAACAAATAGCAAAGTGGTATACATGATGAATTGCAATTAATATAATGTAAGCTAATTTTAAAACAGTATACACAGAGAATTGAGTGGTTTCTAAGAAAGAAAAATGTTTTTATAATTCTCATATTTTTCCATTAGAAAAAAATGAGATAATCAGGAAAAACAATTTGACAATAGTATACACGTTGAATTGCAATTAGTATAATGTAAAAGAATTTGACGAATCGAGCGGTTTTTAACAAGAAAAAATGATTTTCTAATGTTTGTATTTTTTCATTACAAAAAGCAAAATGAGATTAACATGAAAAATAATTTTACAACGGTATACACATAGAATTAAGTGGTTTTTAACAAAGAAAAATGCTTTTAAAATTTTTATCTTTTTCGTTATAAAAAAATTAGGTAAACAGCAAAAAGAATCTAAAAAAAAAGTAAAAGAGTGATTTCTCATACAAAAAAAAATTATCTTTTTTCATTCTAAAAAAAAATAAGATTATGATCTCAAAGAATTTGACAACGGTATACACATTGAATTTCAATTGATATAATGTAAGAGAATTTAGCAGTACACGTGTAGAATTTAGTTATTTTTAAAGAAAAATGTTTTTAAAATTTTTATATTTTTTCATTAAAAAAAAAAAAAAGAAATGAGATAATAATGTAAAAGAATTTGCAACGGTATACATGTAGAGTTGAGTGGTTTTTAACAAAAAAAAAAAATCAAATAAAATGTGTGTTTAAAATGTTTATGTTTTTTCATTACAAAATAAAAAAATTAGGTATCGATTTTGATAGAAATATTATTACGTTTTATTAACTCTACAAAATAATTCCAATGAATAACCTATTTAGACAATTCAACGATTATCGAATTTTTAGCCTCTATCAAACCAACTTATTGGCTGTAGATTTTAATTTTCCGCTAATACTTAAGGCGTTTCGCGTTTCTATTATCGTTAATTAAATTATTTTCTTTTTCTAGATAGTTTCCTGCTTCGGAATGTCCTATTATCTGTGTTGACACTATATAATCCGATTTGCGTATGAGCGCGATCTTCACGGTTAATTAGCCTAATGCCGTACGTTTGAAATTATGTTTTTCTCGTTTGAATCCGTTGTTACTTAGAAACCGATGCATCCGTGTGTATTTAGATAAAGAAAGGCCCTTTAAATCCGTCCGTTAAGCCCGTTATCACTCCCGCATGGCACTTCTTGCTCCTTTTGTTTTATATCGACGGCTAGAAATTAATCATTTTCTTTTTGACTCTTACTAATTTCTTTTCAAAAAGTTACGTTATCTTTAATGACACGCAAGGTCCCGGAGGTACATTCCCGAATTCTTATATCGTCATTATTAACATTATCCCAGTCGATATTTCTAATGATAACTAATATTGCAAAATTTTAAAAACTAGCCTGTTTAATGAATCGTGTAGAAATATGCATTCGAAAAATTTATTTTAGAAAAACGGATAACAACGTAACATTTATATTCGATCTGTTTCGTTCTAAAATTGATTGAGAATCATTAAAAATAAAATTAGAATTCCCAATCTGGTTAATATTTTTTGTCCGTAATTCATTAGCGATTAATTTATTTACATTTTCAAACCTTAAATTAATTTAAAATATATTTCGTATGAATTAATTTGGTTTTTCAATTAGTTAAAAACTCGACTAAAACGTATAAATATTTTGACACTGTCTCTCATGTATGATTCAAAAACCACCGAAACCTTTGTTTCGATACCGATTCAGCTTAATCAGAAGGATAACACATATACATACATACATATACATATATATATGTGTGTGTATACATATATATATTACGAATGGCTTCCTATATATAGGGTGAGCCAAAGGAGACGGATGGTTTTATTTATTGAATAGTGCAGTTTTGTATTGCTGCTACAACGCAAACCGCGTGGTCTACGTTTAGGGTACACACGAGAGATTCGTTTTTGTCCAGTTTCAGTTATCCTAGCATCCTATAACGAGGAGGGCGCGTGTTGCGTGAAACGTTATTTTCAGCGTGAATCGATCACGACAGTGCAAAAAAAGTTCCGAAAACAATTTTGTGGGGATACCTAAACATGTCAACGAGTTCTAGAAGACCTAAAAACTCGGAATTCTGAAGAAATTTCAAAAATTCAGCGGTCTCTGGTCGAAAAAAATCTTCGAAAATTTTTTAAAGATTGAATGAATGTATTGTAGCAAGGAGGTCATCTGACCGATATTGTGTTCGCCAAACGATTGTAAGCTAATCTCTCGTTTTTCTTTTTTTAAATAAAATTTCATTCAAAAATTTTGGTCGAGTAGTTTTTGAGTTATTAAAAAAAAAAAAAAAAGTCCGTCTTCTCTGGGTCGCCCTATACAACTATTGATACGGCCATCGGATATAGTTGGATTCCGTATTGTGTTTTTAGAAGTAACTCGTATAAATTAAATGATTTATATATTATGATATCGTATATATTCCCCGAGTGGCTGAGTCGGCAAGGATGCTAAATAAAATGATGCAGCAGCTTAATAGGACAGGAAAAGAATTTGAGATGCAAATAAACATAAACAAACCGAAAACAATGATGATCACTAAAAAACCTGGTCGCTTACATGTAGAGATCGATAAAAAGGAAACGCAAATAGTGTCGGATGACTTATATTATGACTAGGAAAACAGGTATTGGATTTGCGTTTAGGAAGAAACAAGATATATTAAGGTAAAAGTGAATGCCATTGAACGTGAGAAACGCCTACTGAAAGCGTATGTATGGTCTATAGCGCTATATGGTGCCGAAACTAAGAATAAACGAAATGTGGACAAATTGCAAGCGTTCGAAGTGTGGTGCTGCAAGAGAATGGAGAAAATAAGATGGACGGTTTATTTTTACAATAACCTTAATTTATAAAACCGATTTTAAAATTAATTCTTCGTCAAAATTTATCATATTATTTAATAAATTATTACTAGTTCTGTGTTTTATAATTTGTAATTTTTCTGATAATTTTCGTCTTTAAAATTTATATTCTATGTTATTATCTGTTATATTTTCTATGTTATGTTTTTATTTTCTACAGTATTTGCCGTAAAGTAACTTGTCGTCATTTTCATTTTTATGTGAAGTTAAGCATTCTCTTATTCTGTTATTTATTTGTCGCCCAATTTTACCAATATAAAACTTATTACATTTTCTGCAGTTTATTCTGTATACTCCAGATTTTTGTAAGATGGATTTATATATGTTTGTTTGTGTAAATTATATCAGTGGCAGAAAAGATAACCCACGTGTACAGCTTGTAAATAATACATATATATGTATATATATATATATATATATATATATATATATATATATATATATATATATATTTATATACGAATATGTCCTTGCATATGTTTTATATATGTGTATGTACATATTATATATATATATGTGTGTGTGTATATATATATATATGTACGTATAAATATTAGAATCAAGGCTATTTTCCAATAACAGATTTAAATGGAACCAGGATAAAATATTTCTACGCTACCGCCCGATTGGTGAAAAACAAAAATTCTATTATCCTTACAGTTAAAAAGAAAAATCTTGAAAATCTCCAAATCTTTTTCTTTGAGTGTGTGTGTGTGTGTATTGTACTCGAAAAGTTCCAAAAAAACGGAAACAAGAAAAGGTGGTTACAACCGATAAACAGTCCAAGAAAAAAATTCTGTAAATTCAACAAATTCTAGAAAATTTCGCCAAATAACAAATTCTTCACGAGACTGAATTATTGTTGTGTATGTTTTAAACTTCGAACATTCCCTACGTAACGGTCATAAAAATACGACTAGCCTGTAACACACAGTCTAGAAAAACAAAATTGACAAAAGCAATTTCAAACAGCTCGCCGGTAATAACGCCAATGCTCACGCAATACGGGTAGAGTTATATTAACTGGTAGGCGAAGATGCGTTAAAATGACGCCGCTCTGAGAAGAAACAATAGAATTTGTAATTTGACCCAAAAAAATTATATATATATGCGTGTGTGTGTGTGTGTATGTATGTATGTGCGTGTAAAAATATATATATTATACACATATATATATACACACATGTATATACACATATATATACACACACATATATATATATATTTAGCAAAAAAAAATAAAATCGAAGTTAATCACTAAAAAAATTTTTATTACATAAACACAAACACGAAGCTTTTCGACTATGAAGTCATTTTCAATCGAATAGCTTGAAAATGACTTCATAGTCGAAAAACTTCGTGTTTGTGTTTATGTAATAAAAAAATGTTTAGTGATTAACTTCGATTTTATTTTGTTTTGCTAAATTCATAAAATCACTACTCACCAATACATCAACATTATATATATATATATATATATATATATATATATATATATATATATATAATTATTAGGATCAGATCAGATCAGCTATAAATTTCAACCACAGGCCATGGTTTGCACCCTAGTGATAAAATGTAATATTATAAACAGCTTCCGTTTATTTAAGTACACTATTAATCAATATTAGTATGTCACCTAATTATTATAATTATTTCACGTGCTCGTTGTGATATTTTTTTATATATTATTTATTACATGTGCTCTTATGACAGTTTTTTATTTTTATTTTTTTCACTTTTTAAAGTTTTTCCTTTTCTTTTTTATACATTGAAAATCAATTATCTACAGGCTTCTGTTTGATTTTTTTTCTAAGTGTTGGTTTAATAATATCGCCTATTACGTGCAATTTATATTACCCGAGCAAAATTATGCTCGGTATAATTTTTGCTGTACGATTTACACTTAAAAAAGATATGTGTCATATTTCCATCACTTCTACAGACTTCAAATATAACTTTTAATCTTAAATTTGTTCAAATGTTCGTTATAGTCCCCGCGACCGATCGATAATCTCTGGAGTAATAAGATAATTTAAATAAGTATCTTTTTTAATTTTTCATATAATTATCTAATGCTGATAAAAATGACTAGTTGAGCTGTCTGTTTTTATTCATTGTCTTGCTCTAGCTGATTTTTAATGACGCTGATCGTTTTAATTTCTATGCTCTGTCCTTTATTATCGTATGACCGTATTCAATCTTTAATTTAGGTATAGTCGATTTTTCCCTCATTTGTAAATCTAACGATATTATTTTACGTACAACAGAAAATGCATCGGTTTTATATCCCGATGACATATTGAGTAGAAACTTCAGTTGATCCGTTTAAATATTCTTAATGATTGCCTTTGTGATGAAATTGTAGTAAATAGCGGAACTGTGTAAATAGATATTTTCAGTCATAGCTTTGTATAATATCAATTTTGGATTACAACACGCCACAATTTAGGATCAAGTTGACACATAAACCTATAATGTTTTATGTTTTGTGTATTCTAAGTCCGCTTTAAAATTTATTGTCAATTACTATCTCAGATATTTTATTTTATATCTGGTAAGGTATTCTTGATTTTTTTTCATTTAATCTAAATACCCGTTATCTGACATTTATCATAAGCTATTCCAGCTCAGTAATTGCTTTTGCGAAATAATCTAACACCAAATAAGGAGTTTAACTGAGTTACTAGAAACAGTAAGACAAAATCATTCACATAACTCACCACTGTTACCTCTTCACACGAGAGATCATTAGTCGTGGTAACTTCATTTCTGGTATCAAACTCTTTAGAATCTGAGATGAACGGAGAAATACGTTAATTTAAGCCGCCTGTTACTAGTATAGACATCTGCCATTAGTTTCACTTTGAATATCATTAATTTTACAAATCCTGCGAATCGGTCATCCGTTAGTTTCCCTATTTTCCAGTCGAAGTTGGATGGAGGAAAATTTTATGAACCACTGACAATTTGAAACAAATGGTTTCGTCGATTAATACGTTACCAGTCCTTCCGTACGGATATTGAAAATTCGACCACTACTGCTGAGAAAAGAATTATCTGATGGCAATATCTTAGATTATTAACAACTGTTCTTCCTCGCAATGATACAATATTATTCAGTGATCAAGGTGTCTTAATTTTTAACGAAATTACTTATGTTTTTCTGTATTTACATTTATATTACACAGGTAGGAAGGAACGGACTTGTGATTAAAAAAACATAGACGATAAGTGGTAGATATTATTACTGCGTTTAAACTAAATCGAATAAGGTCGATGTCAATTTATCAAAATTGGATTATATACTTATAGAAATTTTTACACGGCCCCGAAAATGAAATAACCAGTAATTAAATTTCTGATAATTTAAATTAAGTTTCGTTAACCGGACCATATAGTAGAAAAGTATTTAAAACAGGAACGATTTTTGTACAGCGTAGAAATGTAAAATATTTATTTTGAAGAGGACAGTCAGGTTGCTAGCGACTCCGTGTAATATATACCAGGAAATTTGAATTTTAATCTAATAATATGAGCAGACCGTTGAAAGCGTGAAAACCGAATTTGAAAAACAAAATTCGAACCACCTAGCTACAAGTACCGTCGAAATATGTAGATTAGGTTATTTTTCATTACGCACATATATTGTTTAAATTCATACATACATACATATATATATATATATATAATTATTCTTTTTCTATTAGATGTCACACAAATTATAACGATTTGAAACTTTTTATTATAAATAAATAGGCACATTTGGCGACATCCCGTATGCACAAGTGACGTTTTCTACTCTCTGAAGTTTTGTCCTACAAAAGTTGGGGAAGTGATCTCTATTCTATGCTTATCATACACAAATCCTACATACGTAGCGTTATGGATTATGACAGTTTTCTTTATGGTAACGCATGATATAATTCGGCGAATAAACTGAACATTCTACAAAATACCGGTCTTCGTCTCACTTTGAGGAGTATGCGACCAACCCCCGGTGGCCGTTTTAGAAATTGAACGTAAAATTTCCCCACTTTCCATTCGACGACAATTCTTAAGTGATAAGTATATGCTTAAACTTAGTGCATTCCAAGATTTATCTTCCTTCAGTTATCGCAGAAATGGAGATTTTCTTTCATAAAACGTCCTCTCCTTTCTAGAAGTGCCAAACGCTTATTTAACTATAAATATAGTACAGTTTCCCGTTTTACATTGATTTATTTTCAGTTATCATTCGAAATTAACTATTTACACATATCTATAGACTTCGATACTTTAATGACTTCACACAAATCAGTAATTTTGATACGCTTCTTCAGATCTATTGACAAGATTATACACATATTTATACTGATGAATCTTCCAGATGGAGTTGGTACCGCGTTTATTATTCCTTCCTTGTACGTTACAAAACCCTATAAATTACTTAAATCTTCTTCAATATTTACATCTGAGTGCCTTGCTATTCTAAGGGCGCTTCGCTTTTACACTTCTGTAAATATAAGTACAAATGTAGTAATTTTCACGGATTCACGTAGTGCTCTCAAAGCTATTTCAAGTTCCTCATTTAATAACCGTCTACGATATTCTAGGAAATATTTACGATCTATCTTTGAAATGCGTTAGTGTAAAATTTGTCTGGATTCCCAGCCATTCACGTATTCATTGAAATGATACCGTAGACAATCTTGCTAGAAGCTCGAAAGAGAATGGCTCATTCTACTTCAATACACCGGTTAGGGACATTTTATCTGAGATTAAGTTTTCGCACAAGGAATTTTGGAACCGCGCTTCTAAGTATAACAATTCAAGAATATTCAACCTTCAATCTCCGTAATTTCTCGGTTCTTCAATCTTCCTGCCAACATAGAAAACACAATTTCGTTTATTCGTATATGTCGTCTAAGGCTCAACGTCAACAACATTCCATACGTTCTATTCATACACACAAATTAGCCCCTTCGCCATTCTGTACCCATCCTTGCGATGGAGATCAGATCGCCGATGAAAACCACCTATTCTTCAGTTGCAATTATTATAGAATGTATCAATCAAAATTTCTGTCACGTATTGTAAGTAAAGGAATCCCTGTCCCAACTAGTCTCACATGCCTGCTCAGCTCATGGAACAATAAATTTATACGTGATCATATTTGATTACATATCAGCCTGTAGTATAAATATTTAATAAGGCATATCATCCATTTATTACAGCAGCCCTAGGTGGAATCACTAATGCCCATATATATATATATATATATATATATATATATATATATATATATAAATAAAAAAATAGGAAAAAGTACTTCATTTCTACGAATACGCGTATATCTCACCCGGAGAGGGTTACACAATAACCTTCATGAAACCGGGGCTGCTGCAATTAGAATCCAACGTGTAGAATGACCCTTAAGTATGTGCAAAAGCTGCAAATCGTTAATAAACGCAAAGTGAGGGAGTAAAGTTGAAAATAGTAAACTGTGAGCGCGGATACGGCGACAAAATTCATTAATGTTTATACATATCGGGGAAAAATTAAAAACACCGCTGTTCATAAGAACATTGTAAAAGTAGCTTACCTACTATAAAACCTTGTTAGATCATCTTGCATTTGTTTGTTCTCTCGTATGAGACAAAATCATCGATGATGCTTTAGAGGAGAATTCATACGCGCCCCATAATAATAACAATGATAATAATAATAATAATTATTATTATTATTATTATATGTATACATATATATATAATAAATAATATACGTATATATAATATAAGAGAACGCATGAATAGAATAATAAATTATGTATGTTCTCATCTTCACAAAATTTTAATAATCATATATTTCACGTTTTTACAGAATGTCTCAATACTGGTTATCTTAACGTACAGTTGGCGAATACAATACAACGCTGAACATCCGGAACGTTTAGAAGATGTATATTCCGGTAAGGAGCACTTCCGTAATTTAAATTTTATTTTATCGATTTTTCAATAAATTTTCTGTAACCCGACTTTTCGCCGCATTACAATTTAGAATGACTACGAACGTACATTTACGTAACCCGTGTGTGTGTGTGTCTTTTCGTATGTATGTACAAAATGGATAATCGAGCACTTCAGGGGATGACCCCGCTTAAAATTAAAAATGCGTTAAGATGAAATTACAGTTCAAAAACGAGTGTTTAAGAAATATTTAGGGTTCGACTATTACGAACATTTAAACGCTAATTATCGAGTGAATATAAAAAATAAATTATAAAAATATATACAAATTATATAAAATGTAAAAAAAAAAAATATATTAGCTACACCGTTTATAAAAAATTATCAAAACGATAAAACAGTATTTTTAATAAGCCGATAGCGAGTGCGGTAAACGCGACATACAAAATTTACACAATAAAAAATTGCGAGTAAAATCAAAAAATTAACAAAAAAAATAGCAATATAAAATTTATACGTAAACAATAACGCAATATATTTTTATATAATTTTTAAAACTATTTTCGCGGTCGATATTCGTAATTAGATACAATAATTTCCGAACAACCGCTTAGAAAAAAAAAAAAAAAAAACGATTTATTAATCAAACTAAAACGATATATTAATAAACACGAGTTTACGTTTCAAGCAACATGCCGTGTCCATCATCAGAAGTAAACTAACTCTGACATAGCATACTACCTTAACTATATTGAAACGTAAACTCGGGTTTATTAATAAAACACAATAAAAACAATGTTAATCACTATAAAATGTATTGTATGCAAAAAGATTTTAAACTATAAAGTCATTTTGAAGCAAAGTAATTATAGTGATTAACATTGTTTTTATTTTGCTTTGTTAATTCATAAAATCACTACTCTCCAATACATCGATATTAATATATTGTTTTACATTTTTTTTAATAAATCGGTTTTTTTCTTTTTATACGCGGTTATTCCGAAATTATTGCATCTAACAATATACTGTTTATCACATTCACTATTTAAAAATACTGTTTTATCATTTTGATAAATTTTTTGCAAATTCTGTAGCTTAGTAACATATTTTTCATTTTATATTTTTATAAATGTTTATATATTTTTATAATTATTTTTTTTTATATTCACTCGATAATGACTTACCAGCCGAAAAACTGATTTTTCGTAAAGAAGAAAAATTTAGTGATTTTAATTCCTTTTTTTTTTTGTTATTTATATATATATATATATTTTTTAAATAAAATGAACACATTCAAACTTTACAAATTAAACTACTAATGAAAATCAAATCTAAGCAAAAGCTAATCATTTCTCGTAAATCTCGACAATATCAATTCCCAGTCTTCGAATTTGACAAGCGATTCGTCTCTTTCAGATCAATGTAGAGGTGTGTAGGAAAATATTTTTTCAGTCGTTTTTTGCGTCGAAGAATTTAATACAATAAACTCGAACATTGTCGAATTTTCTTATTAGTAGAGGAGAAATTTATACGCGTAAAAATTTCTCTCATTTGTATTTTTTCTATTGCGCGTGCGTGCACGGATATTCGTTATTTCCTTGGAATCTTCGGCTCCGTATGTGTCTATGTGTATAAGCCTTTAGCTCGCTTGTTCGTTTTTATGGCGTATACGAAGCGCCGATAGAAGTTTCAGTTCGAAAATAAATAGTCGGTCGAATAGTTGATGGATAAAGAGGAAAAACTTACTTTTTATACATATTCCATTTAAATAATTTTAATCGTAATAATTAATCCGAGTAATTAAATATAGACGAATTACCGGTTAAAATAACGGCGGTTGATTAAATAGTAATAACGATGATAATTACGACGATAAACGGAGCCGGTAATAATAGTAATTACAATCGGTCCCGTGTGTATTCGTGAAAAGTGAAAAAGTCCTTTTAATCGCATTTAGTCTCAGTGAAGGAGGTCGTAATCTAGTCCATGGAGACTATTAAGAGAAAATAGTAATTCGATAAGGAAACCGGTAGCGAAACTTTGAACAATTTCATACAACTTTTAATAGTTTCAGTTCCTACATATATATATACAGTATATCTACAAACACACAATGATAAAAAACGAACGAAATGTTCTTTAAAATTTTGTCGTTGGCGGCGTCCAGAGCCCCCTAAAGAACGACTCCTAAATCGGTTATAAATATTTATAAGCTCTCGGTAATAAATATTATTTTCTCAAATCCGAAGGAAATTTGAAGATAAAATAAAAAGGAGAACACTTATTATTATTATTATTATTACCTTTTTAATAGTCGTTTTCTGAAAGATTATTTTCACTTTTCCTCCTTTCTATTTTATCTTCGGTTATACTCGAGACTTTATAATTATTGTCTTTATTCTTTCTTACTTATTTATTTATAATCTTTCTCATTAAATTCTAATAAAACAAGAACCGACTTCTCGATTTTCATCGAACGTTTATTATGCACACCCGAAAGAGTTACGTTTATTATTCTCGTAAATTCTCATAAATATTTCAGTCGTACACATTATCAGCTTTCGATGTAAAATTATAAATTGTACGATACAGGATGTTTATTATACAACGATCGACACTCTGCAGAAGACAGACAGAAAAATAATAAATACGAAGATAGGACATTCTTCTGTTCCCAATTTTATCGAAGGTTATGGAGAAATACTAAGTAGGTTACTCCAGTATATCCGTCGAATAATATTCTACCGGACCACCAGTTTGGGTTTTTACAACAGCACTCAATAATCGATCAGCTGCATAGGATAGTTAGTATTATAGAAAAATTCACTGGAAACTAAAAAGATCTTTACAGCAGTGGTTTCTCTATGTTCAACAGTCATTTGATAATATCTGGAATGTTGACTTGTTATATAATAAGTTGAAATTCCCGCAGACCTTTTTCTCTTGTTAGAGTCCTATATTAGTGAAAGAGATTTTCATGTACGGTTTGATCACACATGTCCTCTGAGTTGTATCTCGTCTGTGCGGGTATGCCTCAAAGCTCAGTGCTTGGATCCGCGTTGTATTTAATTTACACAGTCGATTTTACTATGACTAATAAATTTGTCGATGACATTGTAATGATCGAAAAATTAAATAAAAAAAAAAAATCGCCTCAAAAGGAATAGTACCGAATCCAGTAAGCAGAAAAACTGGCCAAAGTTTTCAAGAACAAGAAATGCAATCGACTACATCGTCTCTAATACCAAAACCTACAACTGACGAAACAGGTCAGCCCAAACATGAAAAGTGGATAAACAGCGCGTACAGAATCGTTACCGGCTGCTTTTAAACCAACAGCGATTGGAGATCTGTACAGAGCCAGTGGTATCGCTCATCGAAGTTGTCGACTGACAACAAACTTCATGCTAAAGTCGATTTGGTAGTGCGCGACATATAAAATTATAGCGCATTCTGCAGTCGTGTTATGAAAACTATTCTAATTGCATTAGAAAGAAAAAGGAAGGATTCTCATAGACTGGTTATAAATTTACACAGGTCAGCGTTCGAGGTAGAAAGTATTTTTTTTTTTTAATCGATTGACTACAATATACTCGAAAACTTTTCCATTCTGCCTAAAACACCCATATTCAATGAAAAATTTTCGCAATTAGTGGTAAAAAAACTTAAAAGACAACTCAGAGTGCAAAACGAACCCATATATCTTCTTAAGCTCGTTAGAACCTAGCCGAACTTCAAAAGCATACGTGGAAATACACAGTTCTGGTCGAGTCACTCGGCGCGTGTGTAGACAAAAAACTGCTGTAACTCAGTCTTTGAACGTTTTAAAACCTGGTGCTTGTCTGGCGTATTTATGAATACACGCGCAATTAGGCATCTTTTTCCAAAATAATAAACCAGTTTCGTCTCAATTGAAAACTTTTTTCAGATCGCACGGGTCATCGTAAGTTAATATTTTTTTCAGCTCAACAGGAAACGAAGTAGCGAGTTCTTAATCAGCGAAAACAGATTCTCCACTAAGTTTTATATTTTTGAAGTTGAATAGGTTGTCCCCTGTTTACTTTAAATGATTTTTTTATCTTTATCTTCATTTTCACGCGAAAATTCTCATACAAACCAGTCTTTTGGCACAAAAAATTTCCATGAAACACCCGTTTTGATGTCATTATAAAGGCTCTTTCTATTTTTACAAATCGTGTAGCTGAAACTGTTTTCGCTGTTTAAGGAGAACTATTGAAAGTTTCACGAATGGACATTATGTTTTTAAAAACTTCGTGAATTGAAAATTCATTCTTTTTGTATAATTTAGCGATTTCTCGGTACGACTTTTTTCAAATTATCATGGAGACGCCAGTGGCACCCACTTCCTATAACATCATACGCGTGCACATCTGCGTTACAAATAATTAGCGCCTTGAAAGCTAGCCTATTTTGTACGTATAAAAATGGCTAGTCACGATATCCGTTAAAAAAAACGATACGACCTTAATGATAACGACGAGCATAATTAAAATAATGTAAAACTCGAGTTCGGTACACGTTTGCTGCAAAAAGTAAGATAAAGTATATATTTTTGTTAATATGCTTTAATTCTATGAGGAACTTATAATGAGGAAAGTTTTAAACAGTTAGAACGGAATAGTTCCTTCGAAGAGCTCAACATCCCAAACTGCGGTTTTGGTGAACGGGATATGGCGATTATTGAAGAAACTCTAGAAGAAATAAGTAAAACTTATGATACGGAGGAAACTATTGAGAAATAAAGGTAATGGTGACTGATCGAGAAATATAACACATACAGAACATAAAATCATAACGTTGGAAAGCTGAGTTTACTCGCGATGCTCTATGGAAAATAAAGGAAGGTTTGAAGATGAACGAATTTAACTGGTACGCAGTACAATGGTTAAACTGGTCAAAATATATAAAATTTGTTAAGATTCAGCTCGCGCGTACTTTAATTTTTCTAATATTTCTGTACGATGCAGATACGTGCACGGTTAGAAAGTCTGAACAGTCGAAAAATGTATCGTTGAAGGCGACTTTTCAAGTTTCGTGAATGGTAAAACGTATTGAAGCATCTATTTTAGAAGAAATTGACGTAAACTACAGATCATCAACAGAGGTTCTGATGGTAGCTTAGTACGAAAGGACGATGCCACTGAAAAAACGATAGTTATATTGAAAATAAATCCCAAGATGATGCAGAAGACTACTAAGGTTGAAGACGGACAATTATGGACTTGTTGTCGTCACCATGACGTGAATCCTCCGCGAGAAATTATGATAAAAGAAGAAGGAAAATATATTTTCTTCCTCTTCATCAATCTATCCGCGCATATATATATATATATATATTATATATATATATTTTATATATATATATTTTATATATATATATTTTATATATATATATTTTATATATATATATTTTATATATATATATATATGTGTGTATGCGTGTGTGTAAAAACAGAATAGAGGTTACTGATAAGGAAAATTTTTACCTCGATTTGAAAACTTTAATATTTCAATATGAATATGATTTCAGGTGTACAGATAGCGTACGTAACGATAATTATTCTCAATGTACTGACGATATGCGTGTCGTTGATATTACTACGAGCTATTTATAAGGTAAACGATTTTTAATTTATTAATTTTAATTTTTTTTTTAATATTTAAAAATAATAACAACTATCTTTAATACGAACGGTGAACAATGATTTACGAATATTTTTAATTATTATTTCGGAAAATAATACGACCGAAGAAGAACTGTATACGATTGCTCGTTCACTAGAGAACCACCCTAATCATATGGCGATCTTCTTACTAGACAAGTCACTCGTTATCCGCAGACTGAACCGAACGAATCCATTGGATTTAATATGAATACTATTAAAATATGTAAAATCATACTTAAACACCCATCACTGGATGGGATGCTTCTCATGTCACATTATGCATAAATAATCATAAAACTTACTAAATAGGATTAGCTAGGTGTAAATTAGCAATTTAATAAGTAAAAAAAAACAATTGTTTATACATAACAAGCGAAATATATTGAAATATTGTTCGCTTTTTATTATACATACATATATATATATATATTATTATTCATCTAAATTTGTGCAGCAACTAATACTAGAGACATGAGATAGAGGAAATTAAATCAAGGAGTAGAGACGAAACTTGCGTAAGAACATTATTAGGTTAATTAGAGAGAAGTATTCATCTTTGAAGAAAATAGGAAGTACGAATGGAAGGTTGAAAAACAATTTGAGTGAGAAGTAAAGAGGATATGGGAGATGGAAAGCGTGACGCTACGAGCAATGCACTGAGGAGCCGCTGTTGATCAAGTATGAATAGGTGAGTTTTGTATGACTCAGCCGCAGTCTACTGAGGACAACGTTATCTCTGCGATTTGAAAGCTAAGCCTTCCAACGTAAAACGGAATTCTCAATTTAGCGAAGCTTATTTAATGAGTAGGTCGATTGCTACTTTAAGTCTTGATTTGACATAGTTACCTATATTAATAGCTGGAACTGGGACGTTTGGGATCGGCAACAATGTAGCAGCCTCCTTTGCTCTAGTAGTTATTAGCCTCGAACCCCGGGTTGTGTTTTTCGAATTCCAATTACCTACGGATAAAAACATGTTTCCTAATTTCCGAAAGTAGTGTCTGTACATTTCTTGCGTCAACCAACCCCTAGGAAGTAAATAAACAGAAGAGAATACAAGCGGTCCGGCAATAGTACTTATATTTATTTTATATATTTGTTCATTTATATATTGAGTAAATTAATTGTAATCTATTTTTCAACTTAATCCTATTTGTATTTGTTTTTTTCTTTTTTTCGTTTTCTTTTATCGTGGCAGATTTTTTTTTCAAATTTTCTTCTATTATATCATCGTAGCATTTAAAAGTTGCTCTTCTGGGGAGTTGTATCGATTTATAAAGATTAATAATATTATGATATAAATTAAACTTCGTCGATTATTATAAACTCGGTTAGTTAATGAAAATATTTAAGTACAAAGAGGTAATACCGGGTCAAAAAAAAAAAAAAAAAAAGTTGCACTTTATTATTATATTAGCTACTAAGGGTAATTCTGTGTATTTAGTGTGTTGTATTTTATGTTTACAATTTAAATTAATGATATTTTCTTCTTAAAAAAGAAAACACAGGGTACAGTAACTAGAAAATGAAATTACTCGCGTTAACCCGATTTAGTCGTACTAAAAATTTTTATAAAATCATTTGTGTAGTAGTCGGTTTGTTGAAACTTCTAAATTGCGGAGAGGAAATATTTCAAAACAGTGAGTTTAAAGAACATAAAGTAAACGGATAAGCTTACAAACGAGGAGATAGGGTAATAAAAACCATCTTGTTACGAAGAAACAAATGGATCGGCCATAGACGAGTTTCCGACAGAAATAATAACGGAAAAAATTAATATCAATTTTTATAATGTGCAGCTATTAACCGGGTAGATTGATCATGTTCATTATGTTTATCAGTTTATGATAATATTAGACATACATCGTTTCAGTGTCCTGCCTTTGCTGCTATTCGTGTTAAGTTTCAGGTCCAAGAACCAAAATGGTTTCCCCTTTATAAGTTTCATATAAAAAAAACCTTCTTAGAGTACGGAAGAAGAAATTATGCGATTAAAATTTAAATTATGTAAAGTTTAAGAAATATCTTGTTCGTTGTTTTTATTTTAACTTATTCAAACGTTATCTCAATATCAATAATATTGAGTCTAGCACGGTCGTCAGATGCTTTAACTTATTATTTCTTATGCCTTTTACTTCTTCATTCCTCAATCTTATATCAACATTGGTGGACAGTTAAGTTATCTAGCAGAATTTTCTAGATATTTAGTAAGCACGGAGCACATATTGCTGAAGTGGTTCTAAAACTGCGGTGAGGAAAGAAACGGAAAACTAGCTCATTATTTTTCCAAGTTTATGAAATCGAAAAAAATGCCTTTTACTATTGTTTTTATTTTTTATTTTCTTGTAGATGGTGTGGTATAACTTTTATTAGTTAACGATTACACGTATATTCATTTATTAAGATGATACTTTGTTTTATAAAACCAGCGGGGATTTATATTAGTTACATTGTGGTGCAAGTCGTTGTTAACAAGTTGCTATTTTTTCTGTTCTTTTACGTTATCTTATTTTATTTTAATAACAGTTATTCCTTTATGTAAGTTTGTAAATCGCAAGCTTATACAGTAATTTATTATTTATACTATGGTATAAGCTTATATCGAAATTTTATTATAATTTAATGTAATATTTTATATCAAGCTCGTTATACGCTTTCGTGGTGATAAGAAACTAACTATTTTTCATCCCTTTTCCACGACATATTATATTATTATAATGTGGGGGGGGGTCTTGTCATTTGTTCGTGGACCTCTATATTTACATGTATATTTTTCTCTACAGAGGGCGTTTTTTACTTTGGAATCCAGCAGCACTTGCTAAGTACATGTGCTGCTCTCAAAAATATATATGTTACATTCGTCAATGTCTTTTGACAATTTTTCCCCTTCCCGTTTCAAAAAAAAAACACACAATTACCAGGCAAACACATCAGAGGAAGGCCGAAAAGAAGATTCGTTGATCGAATTATGGAAGATATAATAAGAACAAAGAACTATCAAAAAGTAAAATTAGAAGAATAGATGAATGGAAGAAAAGGCTACGGATTTGACTGAGGTTTCCATTAATCAACTAATCAATAGATCGATATTACATCATAATAATAATAATAAATAATTATAACGAGTATATAATATACGTTTATACGAAAATTCTCACTGACTTTTATTAGTCAAAAATATTAGGTGCTTCCCGGGCACTGTCCATATTACTTTTGTAATTTGAAATTTTCAAGTCATTACGGAACCACCGCGAAATATCTGTTCGGCGCTTTTCAAATAGTAATGGAAATCGAATTAAAGGAAAATTTTACTCCGGAACGAGAAAATGAGATGGGAAAAAGTGACCGTCATTAATTCGGTCATTAATCAAGAAAGAAGTTTGACATTTCCAAGTCCTTGGCAATCTCAACGCGCAATTTTGGGGACTTTGTCGTTCATTCGATTCGACGCAGTGGTTTTCGTTCCAGTTTACGTTTTATTTCTTTTTGGGGGGGAGCTTTTACCATCATTTTCTGCCTTTTGCAAATAGTCTCTCATTTACTATCTTCTTCCAATGTGAAATTATATATATATATATCATTCCTGCGTTGCTGATTTGCATCGTGATGAGGGTGGTAATAAATAGCAATAATAATAATAATAATAATAATAATACCGCCAGGAGAAGAGTTTGAACGAAAAGAAGGTTGAGGAAATATTTCACTTTCACTACGTATAGAGAAAGGATAAATCTCAAACGGAATCACGTTTCTCTCGAAGGAATTAGGCGTTAAATTCTCCGGACTAATAATTATTGATGAGAAAAGTAATTAGTGAAATAAGATCGGAAAAAGGGAAAATTACCCCAAACTTCGAAATAACAGTATAGCCGAATTGGCGTTATTTTATCTGATTATCGTAAATAATCGATGTAGTTCTCCAAGGTATCTAATTAGACGTTTGTAAAACTACGTGATGGAGACAAGAGAACAAGCAATCTACTGTTAGTAAATTTCAGTTGAAAACAAAAAAATTTCCATTTTTTAAATATTAAGTTTTCGTCTTTGTTTTTATTTTTTTTTTAATTGCAGAAAAATAAACAAAAAGAAAGAAAATAAAATATTTAAAGAACAACGGCAGGTGTTACGTCACGCTGTACGGTTCATGAATAGACTTTAAGCATCATCTACTATGCGATGTATAAATAAATAGTACGTGAAGGAAATGATATCATTTTAACAAATTACAAGAAATAAGTTTACTTTAAAGAATAATTAAATTACTATTCTTTCGAAGTCCAATATAAAAATACCTACTTATATATTTATTTAGTAAACAGGCACATACACATACATACCCAATATATATATATACATATGTATACCGAACAAATGCTTGGATATTGGATGATGTGAAAGTCGAAATCTGCTTATTAAAGAGAATTAACAGGAATTCAGTAAAATTTTTTAGACACATAACAAGATAAACATACCCACTCGTACATACTATCCTACAGGGAATACCATGAGGATATAAAAACCGAGGAAGTGCCCATTTCGATGGACAGATAGAATAGAAGAGAAAATTCTACTTATGCTGCTTGCTGCTACGTGAAACGCATGTCAGAAAGGGTGAAGAAAAGTTGATGTTATCAAATACCTTTCCGGTATAAAGGACAAAGAGAATACGAATATATGTAGTCTATACATACGTATAAATAATAGCAATTTTGAAATTTATTCGACGAATTTTTCTAGAATTATAAATTACTTTTATCGAAATTTTGTATATATGTATGTATGTATGTTATGTGTTTTGTAAAATTGTCCGTTAATTCAAAGTTTAATTTATGACAAAAAATCTTAAAAATATAAAGAAAAGGAAGAAAAAATGAAGATGTGTGTACGTATTGTGTATGTATATATACATGTATAAGTATGTGTTTAAAATTGTCCACTAGTTCAAAATTTAATATATTAATATATAAGGAAAAATTTTTGCAAATACAAACAGAGAAACCAAAAAGTGACACACAATACATACATGCTGTAAGTTCCATTTTCTACATATCACTGACAGCATAGGGAACTTGTTGATTATCTTGTTTCCTAATCCAAAAATCGGATAATCACATTACTTGATAATATCAATATTTAAAGTTTGTCAGAAATTGAGCACAAAAAATGTTTTAATATTTTAATATATATATATATATATATATATATATATATATATATTAATGTCTATTAACATAAAAGTTAGTAGGAGTGGTCACCTGTTGATTCTCATCAATCTGAAGATTGATAGAGAACCGGCTAAACGACGCTTCAAGCCAATATATTATTAACAGTTCCTTTATTTTCTCAGCAAGCTAGTATTAATTTACCGATCAATTTGGAAAGGTATCTGAATGGAGACTAAATGCATTTTTGCCATCAAAAATATGGCATGATGCGTACTTTTGAAGTTTCGTCAAAGTGTCATGCTGTTGTATATGTCCCTTTACGCACCTATTAATTTATAAGAAAAAAATAATCGGGACAACCCCAACCTCTTATTCCCAAATTTCAATTACAGTTATAATATATGAATATTAAAAATCAAATTGGATTCGGTTTATTGTGTAATACGTCTAATACACTTTCGATTTTCATAATCGGTTGTGTATGATATTCAGTGTGCGTATTTCCACTATTAAAACAATTCGTCGACAGTTACATATGAATAGTTAATGTTTTCCTCTAATGCGCCTATTACCCTCTATTACATTTTTTTATAAAATTATTACTTATTGCTTCAATTTTTACCGCGAGTTCGAAAACGTAATAATTCCCAAGAGAATGACTTAACGAAAAAAACCGGACCTTTACAATAACGCTGATATAAAATTAAAGAACGAACCTAATCCCGAGTGATTTACAATAATTTTTCGCACCCGTTATCAAGTCTTTGAGTTTTGTTTTTTTTTTGTGTGTGTGAGAAAAAGATGATGCAGGCAGAAGAACATCGCGGTGTGTCAATGGATATCTTTCGGGAAACTAAGTTATGTATTTAAAAACGACGAAATACATTTAAAACGGAAACTATATAATCAGTATGTTCTGCCGGTTTTTACGTACGGCTCACAAACATGTCACAAAAACAAATATAAGAAGACGAATAAAGGGGACGAACAGCGCGGAAAAGATTAATATTAAATATATGACCGTCCTACCGGAAGTGAAGTACTTCGAATGGAAAAAGACCGGACTTTATAATGCGGGAGAGCAGATGACCAAACTGAAGTGTACCTGAGCTGAGCACATAGCCAGAAGGAAGAACAATAAATGGACAAATATTAAAATAGTGGCCGCTTCGTAAACGAAGAAATGTTGATAAACCCAGTCACTCGTTCGTACGGCGATACAACTCGGATAGTGGGGAAAGAACTGGATTCAGAAAGCTCAGAAGTGGAACGAATGTAAGAGATTGGCGAGAACCTCCGTCAAAAAAAAAAAACTCGAGTAGAGTTTGTCTTTTTGGGCGATTCCAGTTCGAATAGTTTCGTATATTTTTCCCTAAAAAAAACAGAATAAAGACATAAATTATAAAATGAAGGAAAAGGCGTAGTAGAAATAGATTAATTTTTCTTTCAAAAATAAAAAAAGCTCGGTATATGAGTAAATAAAAAATTACCCTTAGGAATGATAATAATGGAACAACCATTGATACTGAAAGTTTACTATAAAGATAATGTAAAATTTTATCATCGTGTAGAGCTTGTAAAACACGACGAAGAAAATAAAATACACTCCTGGTAGTAATAGTTTAGTAGTAGTAGTAGTAGTAGTAATGTCTTCTCATTAACGTCGTAATACAAGAAAAAAAAAATAACAGGAGTTGACAATTGTAAGGACGAAGTTTTAAAAGGAAACAGATGAAACGGAAAAGAGGAAAGAGGATGAAGTTTGAAGAAGGTTGACGCGGAATAATAACCTCTTCTAGTCAGGATGTCCCTCGATAGAATGAAAAAGAAATATATATATTTCTCTCTCCTAAGTTGAGCAAGTTTACTTGTCCGTTCCTTTCATATTTCTTAATCTGCCGTTTTCTTTTCTATAGCTCTGGGCTACAGGATTTTCTTTTTTCTTTTACATCTTCTACCGTAGTGCAGGATGAAAAACCCGCTGTCTGTCTCATCGCGTCAGCGATATTTTAAAGGAAAAACTTTTTCATACCGAATTAACACACTTACCAGCAGCCATTCGAGAAGCTTGATCGAAGCTCGTAGGATCCTGTTCGAGCCTATATCGTCGATTCTTGTTCTAGTGAGTGTCGTAAAACCAGAGACGAGATCATTTTTCAGCGTAACAACTTTTCTTCTCGTCACCGCCGATGTTGTTGCTTCGAAACCGTTCGAGTTCGTTTCTTACGTCTGGAACTTTTTTTTTTTTTATTATTATTATCATCAGTAGACGTCTTCATAGTAGTCGAAGTTATCCGTCAAAAACATTACTTTCTCTGTACGGCGGATTAACAAGTTGTTCTTGGTTTTATTTTATTTTTTAAGTTCTTTCTCCGTTTTCTTTTATTAAACCCTTTCAGTCACAGTGTCACACCTTACGGTACGTAAACTTTTAATGCTAAATAACATTTAATTGAGGTAGAATGAAATTTTGAAAAAATACTTATATAGCAAGTCGAGAATTTTCTACAATTATCTAAAATATAGGTGCGCAAAAAAAGTCTTTATAACTCCTTTGAGAGTCATTTCGTTGAATCGCACCGAAATGTATAATTTTGTGTAAAAAAAAAATCGATAAATATGTGACTGAAACAGTTAAAATTTTCTTTAACATCTCCTTTATTTAACACATCTTTACTCGTTTGAAAATCTTTACCAAAAATCTGATAAAACCTTTTACGATCGTCTCGTAAACTACAAAATCTAAACTAAATAACTCGTGAACTCTGAAATTACTTGTCTAGGAAACTCTAAAGAGGTCCGGGTTTTTTAACGTGTTACAGATTGCTCTCAATATATTCGGAACAGATATTAAATAAGGTAATTCTAACTTTTAATTATACATTAGTTAATATCGGGGAATAATTAAGGGAACGATCAAGTAAAGACATTCATATGAGCATAACAACACACTTAAATAACACGCAAAACGAGTCATTCCAGAGACATTCATAACACCTAGAGGCAGTTGTATTAACATAACGACACACTTAAATGACATACAAAAGAATAATATAGTGAGTCAAATATATTCACATAAATATAACAACACACTTAAATAACACGCATAGGAATAAAGTAGTGAGTCAGACACTACTTTCATATAAACATAACAACGCACTTTAATAACACATATATAGCATTAAAGTAGCGAGTCAGATACATTCATAACACCCACAGACATTCATATAAATATAACAACACACTTAAATAACATACAAAAAGGAGTCATTCCACAGACATTTATATCATCCAGAGGCAGTCATGTAAACATAACAACAACCTTAAATAACACACGAACGAATAGAGCAGTTGAGTATCGACGATAATAATGAATTTAATAACATAACAGATTTCACACGCCATGGTATAGTACACTCATAAGGAGGAAAAAAATGTAAAAATTATTTATAAATATGGCAAAGGGTTGTCTGCCGATGGGTAACCCCATAATGGGAAAGGGATTGTTTTTAAATATTAAACAAATCCCTTCAAACTACGTGAACAGTATTTACACGTTAACCATTCCGTAAAACATAAACGGAAATATTTTCCAATATATATTAATGTAGTGGTTTTTTATTTATACACACAAGTTCTCGGATATGGAGGGATGTTAGTTTATTCGTTGGGTACTCAGCAGTGTACATTATATAATGCTATATCATTTCACAATGGACATTTCATCAGATATTATTCGGTAATACTCGATGTTGCATTTGCGGGAAATGCCATTAATTAAATCGGTGTACGTATATAGTTGTGTATACAATATGTGCAAATACGTGTATGATGTGAATGTGTATATAGGAAAATATTTTCATTGCATAGGAATGATAAAATGTAAACATACATTATCACGTTTTATTTCGTGGGTATGATTACTTTTCTTTTTTTTTTTTATATGCAAAATACACTTGTCAATTGGATAGATTGTCTATATGTGACCTTTATTATGCAGAAATATATTTTGATTCTATTTTATTTCATTTGATTGTTGTTATTGTTCATTTTGCAACGGGGGTAAGACGGCGGCAGATTTACTGAAATGTATTGGACCTGAAGCAAAAAACCAATTGCTGAATACAGTAAATAAAATAACGATAGCGTATTACCGGAGGCTTTTAAGAAAAGTAACGTCATACCGATTCAAAGAAAAAAAATTACAGGCACAGACGTGTACACAATACAGAACAATGGCTTTAACGATTCACACGTTAAATATACTATTAATAATAATAAACGCGAGAATAGAAAAAAATAGACCTACAACTAAGTTCCACACAATTTGGATTTATAGCGAATCGAGGGACGAGAGACGCCATAGCACCATTGAAACTGATTATTAAACGTGCCTTAAACATAGAAATAATAGCCTGTTTTATAGACTACAAAAAGGCTTTTGGTCGAGTAATTCGTGCAAAAATAATAAATATTTTACAGCATTATAATGTAGAATTGTAGACAAAAATTATGTAAGACTCATTAAAAATCTTTACCCGCAACAAACGGCTAATATTAAATTCAAAAATAATTACTCCGACGGAAGATGTAAAATACGTAAAGCGACAAGGATGCCTGTTGTCATCACGGTTGTTCAATGCCTATGCCGAAGGAATAATAAAAAATGACGAATTAAAATCGGTTGCAATATAAATGGGAAAGTGATGAACAATATTAGTTATGCGGACGATAGGGTAGTAATTGCAGAAACGGAAAAACAATTGCAAAGAATGTTGGGTATCATTAATAGTGTGAAGAAAAAAAGTACGGAATGGAAATAAACACGTAAAAAACGAAGATAATGAAATTCTCGAAGGCAGTTAATAAGAATATAAAAATAAAAATTAACAACAAGATAATAAAACAGGTGACAGAGTTCAAATACTTGGGCGCAATATTCAAGTAATGGCCGGAACATGAAAGAAATAAAAACACGGATAGCATTGGCAAAGCAAGATTTTACAAATTTTGGACAAATATTACAGAACAGAAAGATGGATTTGGAGTTAAGGAAAAGAATTGTGCGTTGCTACGTAAGGTCCGTGGTGGAGTATGCAGCGGAATATTCGACAATTAACGCCGAAAGCGAAAGAAAAATAAACGCATTCGAAATGTCTTAAGATATCGTGGACCGATTTCGTTTCAAATAAGAACGTGCTACATTGATGCAACGTCGGAGAATTGACAATCGTCGAAGACATAAAAGGAAAAAACGAAAATATATCGACCATAAATTTCGAGAAGAAAGCACTTTTATGTTACAAGATGCTTGTTCGAGAAGCAACAAGAAAAAGGAAAAGGATGGAGTACATAACAACGAACATTGGGACTGGTAGAACATATGAAGTAATAAATTCAGCTAGACACAAAAAGGTATGGGACAACTAATGGTTCTTGATGTGCAATCATCTGAAAAGGGACGCAACAAAACGATGATTATATATATATATATATATATATATATATATATATATATATATATATAACAATTACAATAGCATTTATTTTCATATTTTAAAACATACATTTACAATATTACACATAGTAGTTACTTAATGCTGATTTGCTATATTAAATAAAGCCCGTTATCGAGGATTCGCCTCTTCCAATCATTGAACGTCCACATAGTTTTCTCCCAGCTGTTTCCATTCCAAACGGCTCTGTGTTTTACGCATCCAAAACTTTCCGGCGTGTTTATCAATGTCATCCCTCCATCTCGTTTCCAGTCTCTATCAACCTTGTCCTGTCTGGTGAAAACCATTCAGTGCATTTCTTGGCCCATCTGTTTGTTTTCATTCGAATATCATGTCCAGCCAAATTCCATTTAATTTAATGTATTTTTTTCGAGAACATCTTCTGTTTTTGATTTATGCCTTAGTATTTTACTGTTTACTTTGTCCAACTGTTTTAGCCCAATCATTATTCTTTCCATTGCTCTTTGAACTACCCTATCTTTTTACTTTGTTTGATCGTCAGTGATCATGTTTGTGCACCATACATTATGGTAGGATGGACACACATTGTTTTCCATATATATATATATATATATATATATATATATATATATATATATATATATATATATATATATATATATATATATATATATGTATCAAGATGCCAACATTTATTTCAATATTTAGAATAAATTATACTATGAAAACACATTTTTCGTAATTATTTTATTTTATTCTTCACTAAAAAAACGTAATTAAACATTTAAATACACCAAATTTGCATACGCTCTTTGTGGAATGCAACTCTGGAGATATACCTACAAACTTAAAAGTAATACAAACTTTACAGAGTAAAATTCTTAGTCTCATAACTAAGGCACCGTGACAAATCAAACTCTTCATGAGGACTTAGGAATAGAATACATGACAGATGTTATGAAAGCTTATGCTCGTTGTTACGCAGGAAGGTTGGAAAAGGTTGGAAAATCATTCGTAATGTTTTGCTGTACAACTGCTAGTAACAGATAATACAACCGTAGAACCTTGTTTATGGTTGAACTAACCCAGTAGGTACCATTGGGTGTACTCTTCTCTTCATGCCCCTCATCTAAAAAATCCAGTTTGTAATAATACTTATTATTTAGAAGAAGAAAAAATTTGCGATGCTAATGTTGACGCAAATATAAGTATAGAAGTCAACGCCGATTCACGCGCGTATTAATTTATTTTTAGAGAAAAAATAAATACCGGGTAAAGCGTTCGTGACGATGCATGAATTTTAACAGATAAGGACTTATTATAATTTAAACGATGCTAAACCAGCTAGTATTAATAACATTACGAAGTAATAAAAGTTTAATTATAAGGAGGAAGAGAACGCGAACAGTATTAATTTGAACGAGGTTAAACCGACCGTATAAATATCGTCAGCAAGCTATGAAAATTAGACTTAAACAACGCTAAACCTTCCGACGAGTGATTTTTAGCTACCGAAGGAGTAAAACGGGAAATTTTTCCTTTTAAAATATGCTTACACATAGACATATATATATATATATATATATATATATATATATATATATATATATATATATATATATATATATAATGTAATATAGTATACTATAATTTTGAACGATTCTGGCGCAGACAAGCTCATTAGTTTGAGAAGGATAACTTAAAATTTGTGTGTGGAAAAGACAAAGACGCTATTATTCTTCTATGAATACATTAAAGTCGCATATCTCGCTTTAATGGAGGCACCCTTACGTTATTTAATCCGCAGTTTTGTTTTTTATTTAAAGTTTATTCGCTATCTTTAGCTTAGAGACACATTATATTTCATTATTTATAATTTATTCAAAATTCAAATTTAAGTAAGCCAGCTAAATCATATCCGTACGATGTTTTAAAATTACATTGTTTCCACGCTTCTCCAAAAATACATCTAATACTTAATAATAATATTGCTTACATTTTGCACATATACTTTAATGTATTATTTATTTTTTGTAATATTATAAATGTGTTCTTTGTATTAATTAAATTGGGGGCAATAACCAAAATCATGCACTTATTTTCAGAAAATTAATACATGCGCGATATATGATATCAGGTTTATGTACTGAAGGTTTTAACAGGATCCTTTCGCGTAGTTAAAACCACGCTTTCTATATCTATTTATGTACATATATGTCAGTTTGTGCATATGCATACATTTTTAAATATATATATATATATATATATATTTATATATATGTATATATATAATTTCTTATTTTTTAACTTTCAAATAAATACAATTGTATTGATTTGCCTAACTTCGTCACTATTATCTGGCAAATTAATAGTCAACGGATTAGTGTGCCTATCTAGTCATTTCAATTACCGAACGCTGCACATTCCTATTTTCTCCTTAACGTCTGGTATCTTCAGAGTCCTGCGGAGACGATTATTTCGAATGTACCGGATGTTAGTATCGTAGATTGAAATCGTCGAATAATTCTAATGCTATAACTGCAAGCTATAACTATAGTTTATAAGTCCACAATAGTTTGAGCATGGTACTGTAGAGTACCAATTTAGAGCCAGCTCGGATTTTAAAAGCTAATACATCTTGTCGAACCTGAGTTTTAGTTTCTTAATACGGCAACGGTTTAACCACATTCCGAAGTATTTGACTTTTGTAACTTTTTGCAAGGCACCATCAAAGTATATAGGTCGACGGCTGTCACGTCTAGTCGTTAAAGTCACTTGGAACGATTTGGCTTCATCAACGAGTCCGGTTTTAGAAATACTCTAAGGTAGATTGCAATTGGACAGAACAGTGTAAAGAATTTTATATTTTCATATATCGTTGTTATTTAAATCGAACACGTTTGAGTTTAGTGCGTGAGGATATACATATACCAGTGTTTGTGTGTGTGTGTGTGTGTGTGCGCGCGCGTCACTTATAAACGAACGTCGTGTTTTATCTTGGTCTACCGCTGTCGTCTTACGCGACTACCTTCGTCGATAAATAAATCCTAATCGCTGCTCGTTGTGTGCGTACCGTGTAACTTCCTCACGGCTGTCTGCTAGCACGAAGTTAAAAAATGACGCTGCCTGTGACTGCGATTACCAACGTCAAACCATCGAGCACATCGTCTATGATTGTCCAGACAGAGCTTTTACAGAAACTTTTGAAGATATCCGCAAAGGATCAGCTGCAGCGCTAACATGAATTCGAAACCTAGATATTGTTCTATAACGAGTTCAGCTCCGTATTAGCCATACGAACAGAATGAATGAATCAATCGCTAAATGTAGTTGATAATTCCCATAAAACCCCGCGCAGCAGCTGTTCAGGTACTATCGGTGTCCCTCTTTAAGAACGTAATAGCAAAAACATTTGCATTTGACAGACGATATCGATAAATCATCGGATAATGTATCCGTTCCTACCATAACGATACAGCGCGACCGAGAATATTTTACTCTCGTTAATGAATGCCTCCTTTCGAGTGACACTAGCGATGACGATTCTTGAAACCCAGTATTAAAACATTCGAAAAGTCACGCCCCCATCAAGAATGACCAAAAAACGCAAGAAATCTCTCACGCGCTAAACCTATAACCTACAATCATTTTCAGTACCTCAGTGAACAGCAATCATAGGAATCTACAACCGAATTTAATAGTGAAGCTTCCATGGTAGATATCTCGTAACAAACGCATGAGCAAGGGAAAAGTAAAACACCTTAAACAAATCCATGGTTAAAAATATCGATAATTACTTAAAATTCGTTAGGGATTTAAAAATGCAAGTCCCCAATTATACATTTGAATGTAAAGCAATTGAAGGTGATATTACTATTAAACCGAGTAATACGGAATGTTATAGATGTCTGACATTGAGAATGATAAAATTTCCCTTTTTCACTTATCAGTTACCCGAAGATCGATCATTTCGCGCAATAGTACGTCACCGTACAACGCCTCCTAACGAAACAAAGATAGTACTAGAAACATTAGGATACTCGGTGAAATCTGTAACCAATATATCTTACATAGAAAAAATAAATATCCTCTTCCCATGTTTTCCGTTAATTCAAACCAGTTACCGATAAATAAAGAAATATTTAGAGTTACTACATTACTACATCCGGTAATTTCGGTACAGGAACCAAGAAAACCTAGACAACTCCCTCGGTGCACAAGGTGTCAAAACTATGTATATAAAAGGACATATTGTAACCTTCCTTTTCGTTGTGTCAAATGTGGAGGAAGTACGACTCAGTTAATTGTAACAAGACAAACAATTTACCAATGAAATGTTCCTTGTGCAATGGTCCTCACACATCAAACTATCGTGGCTGCCCCGCTTATAAAGAAGAATTATCGTTTCTAAACCCAGTTCTAATAAAGGGTAGAAGACACGAATAGAACAAGATATAAATTTTCCCCCATTAATCAATAATGACCGTAATAATAATAATAATGTAAACGATAACAGTGCGAATAATATTAATATTACGAATAAAACTGCATAAAAAAAAAACAGATTAGTTATGCAAACATAGTACAACCACAAAATACATCCGGATCGTTAAAACAAGTTCTATTATCAGAAAACCTTAAATTTATAGCCTCGAGCGAACCAACATATTGGCCATCTTACAATAATAGACACTCGGATCTCCTTGTTCTCTTCATCAAAAAACGAACTAGAAAATTATACAGCGCTTGTAAAACGATGCCGGATTTGACGTCTGATTATGATCCGAGCTCCGCTTAAGTCTATTAAAAATGTACAACTGATCAATAACACAACAAATTGGAATTTATACGCAGAAAAGTTCAGAACTTAAACCTCAATTAAAATTCTCTTCTGACGTAGACGTACATATTTGTCGTCGAACAATAATGCTAAAAAATTGTGCTGTTAGTTCTACATCATATTTCCATTGTGACGGGGAACAAACCTCTCTTCCATTAAAGATTAGAGAACTTATAACTTCCACACGTAAAACGAGAAAATTATGGAAGCGTTAGAAAAATCCTTGCTTTCGTTCAAGTTATGATCTTGTACGAAACAATACGAAGGCGGAAATAAGGTTGTATAAAGACAACACACATTCCAGTCAATTTTGCAAAATTTAAACACAGCAGATAACTCTCTTTGATGAACTACAAAACATATCCTTAAAGAGCATTCAGTGACTGCTCCCTTGAAAAATCAATCTGGAACATAGATCAGAAATGACGTCGACAAGGTCCAATATTTTGTTTAAAATCTAGTAAAAGTTTTCTCCCTGAACAACGATATTGAAGATAAACACAGTTTACTGAACATGCGCACAACTATTTGAACACCGCTTTACAGCTTTCTCTTCCTACATGTTCCTTCTCCTCAGTAGAGGTGGAACTTGAGTTAAAACGAATCCAGGTAACGATTTGATCACTGGTGAAATATTAAAACATATCTCACAGAACACAGTTTCACAGATACATACCTGTTTAATGCTATTGTCCGACTTTCTTATTTTCCAGATGCATGAAAAACATCCGTAATAATCATGGTTCCTAAACCAGGTAAACCCACTTCTGTTGTAACATATTATCGGCCAATTAGTCTCTTATGTACATTGTCAAAAGTATCAAAAAATTGGTCTTGCGAAGAATTACCGCAACCTTGGAAAAAACACACCTGATACCGGCTCATCAGTTCGGTTTTTGTAAGACACACTCTACTATACATCAATGTCATCGGGTTGCTGATGGTATCTCATCCTGTTTCAGAACAGGCCGGTATTGCCCTGCTGTCTTCATCTCAGGCGTTCGATAAAGTATGTCATCAGCTTCATAAACTCAAGAAGTTTCTACCAGTGAACTATTATTTGTTGATTCAATCATATTTGGAAAAGAGGAAATTTTGAGTGCGATACAATTCTGAACATTCTGCTTGATTTCCACTATAAGCATCTGTGCTGCAAGGAAGTATTTTGAGACCTACCCTGTGCATGATATTCACAGCAGATATCCCTACAACACTACATACATCAATATTTACATTTTCTGATGATAGCCGCTGACGAGTGTCCAGAAATTGCATCTCGATCTATTCAACTTCATCTTCAAGCAATGGGAAAGTGGTGTACGAAATGGAAAATTAAGATCAACGCAGATAAATCGGCAAATGTAACTTTTGCATTACGGAGAGGTTCCTCCAGTCTATTATGAACAGCAATCAAATACTCAGACTGATACTATAAAGTATCTTGTTCATTATGGATAAAACTTACTTGGGTACCGCATATACTACAGCTTAGAAAAAATGTAGATACTTCATTCCGGTTATTGTACTGTATCCTAGGAAGAAAAGCTAAAACTTCGTTACAAAATAAGCTGCTGCTCTACGATGCAGTTCTGACAGCGAAATGGAAATATGAAATCCAATTATGGGGGGGGGGATAACAGCAAGTAGTGATTTAAAACGTATCCAATAATTTCAGTCCAAAGTGCTTAGAACAATATGTAACGCTCCTTCAAGAATGATACGTTATACCTTAATCTGCAAGTACCTGCAGTCACACAGGTTTATCAGAATAAATACCAAGCATTTTTGGAAAATATTCTAACCATCTAAACCATCAAATTTGGCAAATCTACATGTCCGCACTGCCAGATAATCCGGTCCGAAGACTAAATCGACGAATGCTCCGAGACATAATAATAATAATAATAATAATAATAACAAGTATATTTCAGCTAATAAATAAATTACAATTCCCATTTATGTACACATACCGAGCTTACATAATTGCTCATACTGTGCGATATTTGATTTAATATTAATACTAATATAGGAATAAGAAAATAAAATCAACTGCAGAGAAAAAATACAAATAAAAACCCTGCTTAACTTTACTAATTTATCTATTTAATGTATAGTGATATATATATATATAGTGAAATAACGCATCTTCTTATACATATCCATATTTTCATGTACATAATTCTTATTATATAGCTTAAGATAATAAACAAAATTTAATGTATAGCGTGGTTTCGAGCTAGGTAACCATGCCGTTTAGAGAAGCGCATGCCTAAAATTCTTTTATGTTTATATTTTTTGTATTGTAGTTGGAGTGATTGTCGTGTGTAATTGCCGATTTTCCTTATTATGGGATGCGGGTTAGTACTACACTTTACATAGAATTTGTTGGACTGGCTATTTACAATTTCAGATATGTATGGATGCTTTAATTTAGTGTGCATTTCTGATACTCTCGTATAAATTGGAGCATTCAGTATAATTCGTAAACACTTATTTTGGAATGCTTGTAATTTGTTCAAAGTTGTCTTGCTTACGCTACACCAGATTGGACAGGAATATAACAGTAATGGCATAAAATAAGTTTTATAAATTAAATATTTGTTGGCTGTACTAATTTTTGATTCCTTATTGAGTATAGGAAATAATTTATATAGTCTCGTATGGGCTTTTTCAAGTGCCTTGAAAATGTCAGGTTTTTATCAAGTATAAGACCGAGATATTTAACGTATGATTTCCAGTATAGCTGTTCATTGGATACTTTTATAGAATGTTCTGTTTGAGGTCTACGTTTAGTAAAAAGTATGGTCTCGGTTTTTTGGTTGTTGATTTTGATTTTCCATTTATTATAATATTTGTATAGTTTATGATAACTATCCATAAGTCCTTTTTGTATGGTGTCAATCCTGTAAGAAGAAGTAAACACTGCAGTATCATCTGCATATAACGCAGTGTCCGTGCCCTTTATATGTGGTAGATCATTTATATACAATATATACAGTAAAGGCCCGAGAATACTACCCTGTGGAACGCCAGAGGAAATTAGTTTGAGGTTAGAATATGGATTACTTAATTGTACTGTAAAAAGTCTAGCATATAAATAGGATTTTATGATCAATATAAGATATTTAGGAATCCGAGACATACTTATGGATTCTGCATCTGCAAAATGATCTAAGGTCGTACAGATCAAGATATTGCTGTCGTAGCATAATTTAAAACCGACAGGCTGCTCATTGAGACAGAGGTTGTATATCGTCCTACTTTTACACATGTTTAATAGAGTTCATGTGCTTATTATCTATTTGTACAAGTGCACATTAGGAAAAAAAATAAATAATGTTCCCTACGTTTATGCATTGCTAATTAATATAGTGCTGTATCGAGCGATCTTTCTAAGATATATTTAATTATATAAATATATTTATATATATATATATATATATATATATATATATATATATAATTTTTCATTTCCTAAATTGATTGTCGTTTTTTAACATATGACGATCGTACATATATAAAGGTAAACGTAATACTGTCAATACGATGGTGCAATTAAGTTACAAGTTCACCATACGAGTCTACATTTTGAATTCTTTATTTTCGATTTTGAAAAAGAAAATTCCACCGTACGTTATCGGTAGAAAATTTTTCGTAAGATATAATATCTTGTTACCACTAGATTGACAAGTAAACGCGACGCATATGTAGACCAAGTGGCGTGTATCGAAATTATTAGGCGCCTTTTCAATAAACTTTTATTTTCAATCTACCCTACACCACTTTGTTTGTATGTTTCATTTTTATTAGGCCTGGTTACCTTATGAAAGACACGTTCCCAAAATTCAACCAGTAGTATCGAGAGACGTAAAAAACAAATTTCGAATATTAAATTTCGCAGCAATAATGACAATCTCCGGAGGGAAAAATTATTCGCGTTGACGTTTCACATGTTTACGCAAGTTCATTTTCGAAAACTTTTACACACAACCTAGGTGTTATATATATATGTGTGTGTGTGTGTGTGTTTACTTATATAAACAAATAATAACAAGAAATAAAATGTCCTTTATTCGAATTATTCGTTTTCTAGTACACTAGAAATAAGACGTGTGGTGGTGTAGCACACACATTTATCTCAAATTTGTGTTGTGTGTATTTTTAAAGCGAAATTATATTCTACCCTTATTATATTATCATATATTTACACGTCACCCAACTAAAATCTTGGGCTACACGACCCTCAAAACATTACTTTACATTTATTGTTACCTTAGTCAAAAAAGTTTCACCTACGTTTTTTCCTAAGACTATATATCAGATCTACGATGATCACTATTCTTGACTGACAAACCAAATTAGAGTTCTTACACCATAAATACTTAACTATCGAACAGATATTTCATTTGTATGGAAAAATGTTCATATCATTAAAATTTACGTGCTCGAGACAATACCATTTTTCCTTTTGACTCACAACCACGACGATATAAATATCAATTGGGAACAGTTCAAAAACTCGGATCTCCTAATTCATACTAAAAAAGATTAATCCAGAAACCAGTTTTCTGTTTTCAATTCTACTACGTAGAAAAATCAAGTCCACTCGAGGAATTAATTCCAACAATTTTATTGTTTATATGTGGAACAAATATAGTTACTGGTGTTTCTTCAGTACTTCTAGTAATTTTTAAATACAATTATATATATATATATATATATATATATATATATATATATATATATATATACATATATATATATATATATATATATATATATATATATATATATATATATATACGCATATATATATATATATATGCATGTATATATATATATATATATACATGCATATATATATACACACGCATATATATATATAAAATTTCGATCGGGTTAATGTATCCAGTAAGCAATTAGTGTGCAGGTCGAGACAAGATAAGAGATATTCAATAATTACACTCCGAATTACCTCACCAATCAAAGCGGTTCAATCCATGGGTGATTTTGTTAGGAGTAAATGATTTCGACATGTTCCTCTTTGTCAAATAACGATCAAATAAAATGTTTTCAAGTATAACTTCCGCTCGACAAAGATTTGTCCAGGAACTGACTAATAGGATTAATGATTTTAGCTCAATTAGTCGATTGATCAGTTTGTTTGTAGTTCCATGGTCCCTAAATTTGGGGACCCATTCTAGAGCACAGTGTAACTCATTTTCTTTCATGGCTTTTCTTTCTAATTTTCTATGCACGAGTATTAATTTAGAGACTGTATGCTGACTGTTATTATCTCGTTCAACATACTTTGAAGTTCGTCAATGTTATCAAAGATGATAAAATGACATGCTCGACCTAATGCAAATTAGTTTTTATTTCATCATTTTCAGTGTATGCTTCCTTAAAAATTGCTTCCGAATATATACTAAACGAAATGGCTGATAACATTAATATCTTTTGTTACCTGCATTAATTTTTTATGTCTATGGCAATTAAATATCTTCCGTTAATCAAAATATGTGTCGCCTAAAACTCATTATACGATAGTTCTTTTACTTAGTTACATTGCAGTTTCTCGGCGGTGTAATGAATGTGTATTTTAACCAATCGTCACAGATTTCCAGTGTGAAAAATAAAGTTGACTAATACGAGATATAGATCACCGACTATCAGGACCTATAGACTTTTAATTTTCTTTTGCTCATATCTCCTCTTCAGAATAATTGGGCTCCCTAGAATTTGACTGGAGTTGTCAGCTATAAGATTTATATCTAGTCTCAAATTCTGAAGCGTTTTTTAATGTATTCTTTCTAGTGTGGAGTTATTTTTCAGGTACAGTGAAATATTTCTTGAACATCCGATACCGTAAATTGAAACGGTGCTCGAGATTTAATATTTTAATTACAGTTACCAGCGTATTTGCAGTAAAGAGCAAATTTGTAAGCTTGCAATATTCGTTCGAATAACAATCGGTCTGTTCGGAGTCAGGCCCAAATTTCCAAAACGTTATTTCCATATAGGTTATTTTAAATTAATCAATAAATTACGTGTATGTAAAAAATTTTATACTAATTTATTATTACTGAGATGTTTTATATATATATATCCCCCGGGGGGGTACTTTGTACCTTTCGGGGACCGGAGCTCGAACCGGTAAGGGGCGCGTCTACAGGTGGTGGATAGTGGAACGGCCTACAGATATGTAGGTTAGCTGCGAATAAGACGTTAGTCGAACAAGCAGTCGCGAACCAAGAGTGGCTACTGGCGGAAAGTCTCTGGCAGACGATTCCAGTAGTGACAGGGTAAGAAGACACGAGGATGCAGATGGACAGCCTGAGGACCTGTCCACTAAAAGTCTGCATAAATCCTATGACTGTCTCCCCTCGGCGAGTTTGGGTCGCCGTGAAAACCCTTAGCGGTTTCCTTCCTTCCTTCCTTATTCCTGTTTTCCTATCATGTATTTCCCTTTATTTTCTTGTCCTCCTTGACTCTCTTAATTCCTTCAGCATTCGGTGTATTTCCTTGCTTGCAGAAATGAATCAGCTATGATAGTCTGACTGTCTTTGTAAATCTATGCCGTTAGATAAAACTATTGTTGTTGTACAAGCAGCATGGGAGTTGTCTACGCACCTACTCCCGTGTTCCCCCTAATGCGTATACTACTGTCATCTATTTGTCTCTCTTTGTTTAAAAAGTCCTACGGCGATGGAGTCATGATGATGAAGCAAGTTTGGTCAACTGGGAGCTTTTAGCTAATGATTCTACATGGAATGCGGTATGTTCCAAGTGGTCGCTCTCGGGCAGGATGGGATGATGCCAGAGTTCGGCAGCAGATCATATGACCAGCCAGCCCTCTTTAGGACCGCTCTGCCTGCCACAAATGTGAAAGGGACTAGAAAGGTGTCCTAAATATAGTTCATCCCTTATTTACCTTGTCAGTTTGCCGCGACTGATGGGGACTCACACTGTGCGGTAAAAACAACAATGAAAATAATAATCAAAAAAGAGACTGGGTGTTTGGAGTTTGGAACGTTAGAACATTATTAGATAATAAAAACTTACCTATAAGAAGAACGGCCTTAATTACGCACGAATTAAGAAAGTATAAAATAGACATAGCTTGGATTATGTGAGACAAGATTTGCCGATGAAGGACAAGTTACTGAAGAAAGTACGGGTTACACAATATACTGGAAAGGTGTTAAACCAGGAAATAAACGTTTAAAAGGTGTAGGATTAGCCATCGATATAAAATTAATACAATATGTATCTAAGGAGCCGCAAGGTATCAGCGATCGACTCATGATAATGAAACTAAAATTTCCGAAAAATCCTACATTAGTAATAATCTGCGCATACGCGCCAACCTTAGATAGCTCTGAAGATGTAAAAGATTTTTTCTATAACGACCTTCAAGAAGCATTAAATAAAATTAAAACTAGCGAACGACGTGTTATACTTGGTGATTTTAATGCACGAGTTGGAAAAAATATAAATATTTGGAATGGCACCATTGGAGTCCATGGAATTGGAAAAGAAAATAGTAATGGGGAACGCTTATTACAGTTTTGCGAGCAAAATGGTCTTGTTATTACGAACACTTTTTTCAAGCTAAAAGATATCCGTAAAGGATCGTGGACGCATCCTAGGTCTGGGCCTTTGCATCTAAAAAATTATGTTATTACAAAACGTCAAAGCAGAAATGAATGCCTGATTACTCATGCAATGAGGGGTGCAAATAGAGACACGGATCATGTATTAATTAGAACAAAATTTAGATTCCCCACTATTAAATATCATCCAAGGTTACAAAAATATAAGTAAGGGAATTATAATATAGATCGATTAAGAGATAAAAAGATCTTAAATGATTTTACGTCAGTATTAACCACCGGTCTTCAAAATTCATTATCTCTTTCCATGTCAACTGTAGAAAAACAGTGGGGCTGTATAAAAAATGAGATAACGATGGCGTGTAAAAACGTCCTCGGCTGTAAAGTAAAAAGATCTCAAGATTGGTTCGCTGTTGGCTCAAAAGAGTTACAAGATCAAATTGATGAAAAACAGAAATGTTTCATTGCATGGCAAAATAATAAATTGAATGTAACGAAAAGAAATAGTTACGCTTTGATAAAATTTAAAGTGCAACGTGAAACCAGAAAATTACAAAAACAGTGGTGGATTAATAAAATGGCAGATATTCAATTGCTACATGATAAGCATGATATGCGTGCATTCTTTACTGCTATTAATACTGTATATGGTCCTGTACCAAGGTGTAAAACTGCCATACAAAGTTCATCGGGTATATTACTTCGAAATAGAGAGAAAATTAAACGCAGATGGAAGGAGTATTTTCAAACGTTGCTAAATAATAAAACCACGGTTAATGAGGACATTTTCCGGTTAATACCGCAAGAAAATATAAATTATCAACTACATATTCCACCATCTGAAGAAGAGGTTCTATTAGCGATAAAAAACCTGAAGCTTAATAAAGCGGCCGGACTAGACGTTATACCAAATGAAATATATAAATTTGGTGGAAAAGAATTAACGTCACAATTGCTTGAGTTATATAAACGATTCTGGGAAGAAAATGTACTACCGAAAGATTTTAAAAATGCAGCCATTGTTTGTATATATAAAAATAAAGGGGATAAAACGAACTGTTTTAGTTATCGAGGTATATCTCTACCATCAACTGCTAGTAAAATTTTGAGCAAGGTACTTCTAACGCGATTACAAACATTAATAGATAAGTATCTTCCTGAAGAGCAATGTGGCTTCCGGCAGCAACGAAGTACCATAGATATGATATTTACTTTACGCTAGCTACTTGAAAAAACTAGAGAACAAAATGAAAAATTGTATATGGCATTTATTGACGTACAAAAGGCCTTTGATACGGTAAACAGAGATGCGCTTTGGAAATTTCTAAAAATAACTGGATGCCCACCGAAACTGCTGTCACTTCTACAACAGCTACATGATGATATGGAAGGTGTGGTCATTTGCGAAAACGGATTTACAGATCCTTTTAAAATCTCGACTGGAGTTAAACAAGGTTGTGTACTTGCGCCTACATTATTTAACCTTTATATGAGTATGGTTTATGTAGTATATAAACAAAAGATTTTAACGTCCGGAATTAAGATAGAATACCTGTTCGATGGGGGATTATATAATCTATCAAAATTTAGAACTCGTTCACCATTCATAATTTACAATATGCGAATGACTGCGTCATCTTATGCAAAAGCGCTCCAGAATTGCAATATGCAGTAAAATTATTATACGAAACATATAAAGATTTTGGTCTATCTATCAACTGTAACAAGACAGATGTTATAGAAATACCTACGACCAACACAGAATATATTATCGATGGAAATATATTAAACAAAATGAAAGAATTTAAGTATCTGGGAAATATTATTAGCAATGACGGCGGTCTAGATGAGGAAATTTCATATAGAATTAGAAATGCAATGATATCATATAAAAGGATTTCTAGACGAGTTTTTAATAATAGTTCGTTTCTGATGATGAGTGGTGTCCATTCGAAACATTAAATTGTTTGAATAATCAGGATGTGGTTTTCACCGAAAATAATTCTAGACGAATGGAAAACAACCACGAAAGTTTTAATAAATATATATATTTAAATATGTAAGTACAAGAAACCTCATTTATATGCATAAGATGTGATAAATGTATAACACGCAACTTTATTTAATATGTTTGTATCTATCACCGGGTTATTAAGGTAATAATTTAAATATCTGATACAAGCAAAATAAAAATTATTCCCGATTTTAAACATTTTATGTTATATTGATAGAAATATAAGTAAAAATAGAAACAAACAAAAACTTACGGAAAATTTGCATTATATATATAGACGTCTGAGAGAAGGATGATCATGTGTTTCTTTATTAGATTCTTGAAAAATATTTTTAAGTGAAATCAATTATAAATAAAAAGATAAATTGTCATTCACACACTATTCGAATAAAAGAATAATTGAAATTTGTATACTATCATATATATATATATATATATATATATATATATATATATATATATATATATATATATATATATATATGTAAAATATAGAATAAAATCTAAAAGGAACGTATTGTTTTATATATATATATATATATATATATATATATATATGTATGTATGTATGTATGTATATATACATAACCTGAGAAAAATATTATTTTTTTTCAGACTAAGATAATTATTTTTCTCTCCAAGGTTTTTATTTTTTTAATTTATTTTTCTGATAGATGTTTATTTACGTGTGCGCATGAAGATTATCCTCTTACTCCAGTTGATAATAGCGAAAATCGTAAATTATGTTGTTGTGGGTCTTTTCTTATTTAATTAACTAAAATCAATTTTTTTGTATATATATATATATAATCATCAGGGCAACATGGCATGCAGCTAAGCAAATAATTTCCTGGCAAGAGCAGCTTCTTTTATCTTCACATAATTCTGTTCTTTTATTACAGCGTCCATAAATCGGATTCTTGGTCTTCTTCTTCTTAATTTTCCATTTGCTTTTCCTTTCATTAAGTTTTTTAACCATTTACAATATCTGATTTGATGACCGATCATACTATTTCTTCTGTTTTCAATCATGTTTATTATCTCTCTTCTTACCTTTTGAATACCTCCTTATTTGTGATTTTATCCATCCATGATATTCTCAGCATCCTTCGATAACACCGAACGTCAAAAGCTTGAATTTTTGTGTCTTTCTTTTTTATATAAAGTCCACGTTTCGCTGCCGTATAGTGCAGCTCCAGACAAAAGTTTCAACGAACAGCTTTAATGAAATATTTCTCGATGTAATAAGCGTTTTATTTTTTTTTTAATAAAAGCGTTTTTATATTCTTTTTCTTACTTCTTTTTCTATTCGTCCGTTGGACGTTATTAAACTGTCGAGATAAGAAAATCATTTTACTCGAGATATTCGTTTTCCATCGAGGACTATGTCTATATCTTTTGCGACTTCGTTTGCACATATCGTTACTTGTTTTATCTGCATTTATTTTCATTTTACATTTTTCTATTAATAGCGAATTTAAGTAATTGTAATTAATATGTTGTTGCAATTTTTTTTCTCCTTCTGCTATCGAAACAATATCATCGGCATAATAGTGCTACATTGGACTCCATTGATTTTAGTGCCAATGTTTTTCTTTTCTGCAAAAGCTTTCATCGCTTCCTTTATGTATATATATTAAAAAGAAGTGGCGACAAGCAGCATCCTTGTCTTGTGTTCCCTTTTTTATTTTGACTCTGGCTGTTTTGTTTATTACTGCTTCTTGGTTCTTATATAATTGAAAAAGTATCCTTCGGTCTCTCTGTAATCTACATCTATATCTTTCAAGATTTTGAACATTATATTCCAGTTGACATTATCGAAGGCTTTTTCAATATCGATGAAAGCGATAAGCAGTTTTTTATTAATTTCCAAATTTTTCTCAATAAGTCATCTTAAAGATAATACGGCTTCTCTCGTACCCTTTCCTTTTCTGAACCCAAATTGCTCATCTGGCAAATTTTCTTCTACCTTCTTTTGTATACGATATATATATCATCATCATTATCATCATCATCACTGTCCATTGTCCGACGTAAGGACGTGGTGACACCATGTATTGTAATGCTGTAGTTTTTCTTCGTAAATCTCTATTATTAGCAGTTCAAAACGCCTCCGACATAGTATACCCCGTTGATGCCTTCACTTGATCAATCCAGCGTGTATGGCATCTTCCTTGCGGACGTTTACCGTTTACGATATCTTGTATTATTGTTCGTTTCATCGAAACGATGTTTCTCGCTAAATGTCTGAAATATCTTATCACGTTTCTCTTGATTTTTGTTAAAAGCCTGGTATCCACTTATATATATATATATATATATATATATATATATATATATATATATATATATATATATATAATATAAACGTAAAAATTTACCAAGGAGAGTATATTTCACTTTTTATTATTAACGCTTTACTGCGATGAGTGGGGCGACGCGTTAACAACATTTCGTTTATCTGGCTAATTATTCGGATGTCGATAACGAAAGAAACGAGTGTGTACTATATTTCGAATATTAATCGATGCTGCCGAAATGAAATTAACTTCGAACATTTAACGTCTTGCGCGTGATCTTTAACGAGAAAATGTGTGTTATGAATTATTTTAACCGGAGTAACGCGTTCACGCGATATTCGAAATATTGTTTTTACATTAACTTGCTCATCGTTGCCTTATTTTTCAATATTAACGCTGACAAAAAGGTAAAACTCGTTTCATATTTAACCGAAAATTTTCTTTTACGAATTTCCGGTTTCCCGCTTTTTCTTTTCTTTTTCTAAACCGGTGTTCGCTAAATTTATAGACAAAAATGAAATTGAAATATATAGAATATATTATTATCTCGCATGTCCAATGTGTATATCCGTCCAGTCGGGTGCTTGATTTCGAGCGTCGTGACACGATTTACAACTTTGAAGAAAGTTTTCTCTGTATATTTCTGTTGTCAGTCCAGCGTGTAATTCCTCGGGCCATATGTACACCGGTTAGCTTCTTAATTTGATCGATAAAACGTATTTGACGGTCGGTCTGTCTGTCTCTTACTTTGTACTTTCCACTGAATTTTTGAATTCTCAGAATACGTGTCTATATGCTCGCATTTCAACGGTGTTAATTTTTCTTACGCAACCTGATTTTTTTGTCCACGTTTCAAGCAACACGTACCAAATGTAGCAGCGTAATATTCGTTTTCTTGTTTACAAGTCCACGTTTCTTTTTTTTTCTTTTCAGAACTTTCTCTAGATTTCCGAACGACTGCCTAGCCATTCTTATTCTGTTAATTATTACTTTGCCCATCGTCTGTAATCAGAACTTCTAAATATTTATACTGTTTTACCTTTTCTAATTGTTGTCCATATCTATTTCCAGTTTTGTCCCTCTACTTTTCTGTCTGCTAAATCTCATAATTTTTTTATTAAATTCTTTATATTGTTAGATGTTTTTATTTTTATTCTACTTGCTATTGTGTTAATGTATAAATTTTAATTTGCTGATTGTTTATCGTGTTATTTACCACATTCACTATCGGATTATTTAAAAATACTGCGTTTCACATTTGATAATTTTTGTACATTCTGTATCTAACCGCAGTATTAATTACATTTTATATGTTTATAAATTTGTATATATTTTTATAATTTATTTTTTATATTCACTCGATAATGGCTTAATGGCCGAAAAGTTTTGCGATGTTGACTGCATTTTTGTTTATTATTATTATTATTATTTAATCATTTTTTTAACACAACAGCGCTATTGTTAATTTTTAATTGTGTAGTCCGCGCATACGCTGATAAAAATTAATGATTTTAATCTATTTTCTTGTTCCCTCGGGCAAATTGTATATCTAAATTAATGTTTTTTCCACATTTTATATGTTTATATTATATATATTTGTATATTTTATTTTTACATTCACTTGATAATGGCTTAACTAACAGTCGAAAAGCTTTGTGATTTTTTAGAAAATTAGTTATGTTAACTACTTTTGTATTGTTTATTTTTTTTAAATCGCCGTATTCCACTCTTTTCAAAATCAATTTCCCCCAAAGTAAGTATACACCCTCCATATAACATTATGGAATGCATACAACATGCAACGTCTGCTTCATTATATTTAATTCTCACAAATGAGTTTAAACGGTTATAAATAAGTGTTAAAAAAAGCCGCAAAATATATACATATCATAATGACGTTTTTCAATAGTACGCGATATGATCTAACACGTCGGTACGAATGATGACTTATGTACATTTATATGTAGGTATACATTAGTGTAACATGTATATATATATATATATAAATTATTAATTTATAATATCCTCGTGTTAATAAAAACACGCAATTTGTTCCTTTTTTTCGAACAACGTGTCAAATATTTTTATCCGAACGTTACATTTTCGACCAACGAATATCACAATCCATCTTCTATTATGCTGAACATTAAAGTTGAATATTTTTATATTGTAATTGTGGACGAGCTATATTGAAAAAATGACGAAAGGAAATTAACAAAATTATAAAAGAAATGCAATGGAGCCCAAAAAAAAACTTTTACGTGTAATAGGAAAAAATTAATAACCGAAAAATCATGTTCTAAAGTCACATAAGCTTGTATATAATTAAATAGAAAAATTATGTTTAAAGTTTTTAATCTCGGTGTTTTTAAAGTTCTCATAGTTCTAATTTAATAAAAAATAATAGAAATGTTTACCTTCTTATGTACATTCGCAAACATTTTCCTAGATTCCTCACATTACGTATATATATATATATATATATATATATATATATATATATATATATATATATATATATATATATATATATAATTATTACGAATCGGACTAGTTATAATTTTCAACCACAAGACCATGGTTTGCACCTTAGTGGGCAAACGTGGTATTATTATAATACTAATGTATCACCTAATCATTATAATTATTGCACGCGAACATTATTACTTTTTCTTTTTTTTTTCATTCTGTCGTGGAATTTTTTTAATTTTTATTTATTTTATATTTTATTTTGGGTTTTTATTCTATTTTATTTTTTATTTCAACATTTCTTCAGCTCGGCTTTATTCGATTTAGTTGTAGTCTTCAACTCCCGCATTCTCTCTACTAGCGCGGATTATGAGATATCCACCATTATTACAAGCGCAATTTCTACTTTTTCTGCAAGCGTTTTGCGTTAATTATATCGTATAATGCGTGCCATGTGTCCATTATGTGAGAAAAATTATGTTCGGTATCATTTCTGCTATACGATTTACACTCGAAAAGAATATGTTCCTCATTTTCATCACTTCCACAGACTTTAGATAACTTGGTGCTTTCAATCTTAAATTTATGCAAATATTCGTTACAGTCTCCGTGCCCGGTAATCATTCGATTGATAAGCAATTTAAATAAGTCTGTTTATTTTTTATATAATCATCTAATACTAAAGTAAGATGATAAGTGACCTGACCTTTGGTCGAGCTATCCCGTCTATTTTATCATATTTCCCACTATGTCTTGCCCTAGCTGGTTGTCAATGATTTTGATGGGTTTAATATCATTTATTAACGTATGACCATATTCGATATTCAATCGAATTATATTCTGTTCTTCTTTCATTTGTAAATCCAGCTGTATTATTTTACATACGACAATTAGATATTGTTTTATATATCGCGATGGCATATTGAGTTGAACGTTCAACCGTCTCAATATTCTTAATGGTTGTCTTTTTGATGAAATTGTAGTAAATAACAGAATTGGGTAAATAAATATTTTCAATCATCACTTCGTAAAATATCGATTTTTCTGCTTATAACTTATACCCCTCAATTTACGACGAAGTCATCTCATATGATCATTTAACGCTTCTATGTTTTATGTATTCAATTAAAATTTAAAAATTTAAGTATTTGTCGATAATTAATTCCGTATATTTTATTTTATCAACCATTTTTAATTTAAAATTATTAATACTTATATCTGTTAACGTATTCTTGAGTTTTTTCTATTTAATCTTATCATCATCGTCGTCGTTGGTTGCCGAACATTTTGACTGACCAATTAAAAATTATTATATTTTTTCAACAAAATGGCCAACTTTCAAAACACGAATTTATTCAACCCAAATTACATGGAGTGAGGTGTCATTGCTGTCCTGTAAAAATTAAAAGCTCGATGAAAAATTTTATACAGCAAACAGTCGAGAGCTATAACAAATGTATATACCTATATATAAAACTATTATTATTTATTATTATTTTAATTTAGTTCCGATGAACTAGATGGCTGAGCATCGGAACGGTTTTTGTTGTTTTTTTTTTTTTTTAATGGATGTTCATCGCTGCAGTAAGAGTAGGCACATTTTCGTGCAACAAAGAAAAAAATCGATATTTCGGCAAGTTTGGCTTAACACGTGCATTCTTTTACGGAGGAGGTCCAAAACAATTCGATCGAATTCTGCATTAACCGCATATGCTTCAGGAACAAACTTTCTGTGCACAATCCTTCCACGTCAAAGAAAACTATCAATATTTGGAGCGAATTTTTGCGGACCATTTCGACAATTTTTGTTTCAAGATCATAAGCGCAAAGCTTCCGTCATCTGTAATAATCGTGTTTACAAAATTCTTCTGCGTATCGATCATTTAGAGTCCTTCGCTGCGCGATGTGTTGCTGTGTTGTTCAGTAGTCAGTTCCCTTTTGTAAATCGCTCCCAATAATTCGTTGAAAGATTGTTTTTGAAATATCAGTGAGCTTTTCCTTTAAACTATAGCCAACTAACTCGGCTATCTAAGAACCACTCAAGATTGGCTTTCCCACGATGCATCTTTAAGTACTCTAACTGTCTCCTCTTGTCGAAAATCGTTTAGGCAAGTTTTCGTGTTTATAGGGATTTTTTCTTACTATTTATTAAAATACAAAACGAAATGGATCTCTGTTGATAGTGCAAACAATAGAAAAACTAATCAAATGAACCATAGTTAGCACTAATTAATCGACGTGCAAATATTATCCATTAAGTTGTGTCATAAATATATAAGAGTTTAGTCTTTTTTTCGAAGAAAATGTTGAAATTATTCAGTACAAATTTTTAGCTATCAAATCATCTTTAACAAAACTTTTCGGCAGTTACGCCATCTTCATGTGATGAAATAACTTAATTATAAATCACAATATTGAAATAAAATAATAATAATCAGAAGAATAAAGTAAAAGAAACGTAACAATTTCTAACTATAAACCCCGCTAAACATATTTTAAATTATCAAATTAAAATACTTGCAAACAACGCATAATCTGTCACAATACTCCACATTCTTACAATGTAAATACTAAATACTAAATACAGTAGAATCCGCTTAATGTGAAGCCGGATATTGTTATCATTCGGTTAATGTTATCAAAATGCTTCGGTCCCGATTTCTTGTCCTTTTTACACACAAATTTCCCCCTTTTATGTGATCAAGACGTCGTTTATTGTTATCGCAATCAGAGCACGTAATGTAGTAGGTTTTTCAATAAATCTCGTTTCTTATCTTCTTTCATTGAATGTGTACCTACAATTATGCATATAACGAAGTTGATAACAAATCGTCTTCGTATACAGTTGTTTCATCGCTTTCCTTATGATAATGTCGTCGAAACCAAAACGTCGCGATTGCAGTGTTACTATCGCAACGAAATGAGACAACGAGTTTTGGAACAGATCGAAGGCAACATGCGAGGCTTATCGGCGGCCGAATTAAGTACGAAAACTGATCTTCTATCAGCTCTCCATCTCTTGAAGCATGGCTGGGATTCAGTTACTAAATTAACAATTTCTAACTGCTTCAAAAAAGGAGGATTCGTTCCAAAATCAGAACAGGTCGAAGTGCTTTGTGAACTCCCTTTTCCCGATGACTTGTTGCAAGTCGAATTTGAAGAATGGCTCGATATTGATTCCAATTTGACTACTGCTGCTCCTGTGACTGAAAAAGATGTATGCGACAACATTTTAAATCACGACGACGAAGAGCTTTCATCATCAGAGGAGGAAATGGAAAATGAAAATAGTGTACCCTCTCACAAAGAAGTTATAGATGCCCTCGCAACCATTCGACGATTTGTGCAGTGCAGAGGCACTGTTGATAATTTCAATGATACTTATGCGTCAGAAAAACTTGTTAAAAATTTACTCGTTCAGAATTTGAAACAAAGTTCTTTGACACGTTACCTTCCGAAGGGTAAGTAATGCCTAATCATATTAACCTACGTATCTATTTTATCAAACGCACTTTGTGGTATGTACTTCAAAGCTAGAATCAAGTATGTGATATATGTACGTGCAATAAAAAAAATTTTTTCAACTCGATTTTTTTTTCGCTTAATGTTATCAGCCGCTTAATGTTATCGATATCCCCTCGGACATTTGCGATCACATTAAGCGGATTTTACTGTACTTTTAAAATATGGTTTTTAAAACTAACCCGCCACCAAATCGTATTACTTCATTTAATAACTTATTTTCGTTTTTTAATTTTATTATTTATTTTTTTTTTATTTTTTTTTTTGTCTTTCTTTTTATGTGCATAATATTAAAGTTGCTATAGAGTCCGACACGCTAATCTATATATATATATGAGCTATCCACGCGTTTATCAGTTCGAGCACATTGTCGTTACAAGTTTTACTTCATAAAGCCATCGTGTCTGCGATAGGTTTAATATATGTACAGATTAAAACATTCTTGATTTTCGTCACGTTGACATTTATCGTCTCAGTGCTTAATTTTTATTTGACACGGTTTGCTTCTATTTCACCACAGCCAGTGTACGCAACCTGTTCAATATTCCCCGTTGAATCGAATTTAATTGGTCTTTTGGTCGTAATTTTTCCTTTGGCGACACGAAAGGCCGAGACCAGAATTTTTCTATTTCGATTGCCGCGTAAAGATGTATTTTTCACCGTCAAAGATTTTCGCGATTTTGATATTTCATTTAAATCTGTCCAAATATTGAACAGAGTATATGTTTCAACTTTCTTTCGATGTTAAATGCTCCTTCTTATAACGGCGCAGTAATACCGCGTAACAGGTAATTCTGTCTTTGCTGGCTTAAGACGACCAGTTGCACATGCATCATTCAGTGATACTAAAATGTATCGATCGATCCGAATGAACTTCGATATTCCGCTACTGAGAAACACAATGCCAAGCCTATTCTCTGAAGATGTCTAATCTGATTCCAATGTTTGATGAAATCAGTTTATACTTTATTGTCACACAAATTGAGTTTAGGTTATAAAGCCATTACTACTCATCGTACATACAAATTAAAATAAACTGAACGCTAACGCTAACAAATGAGTTATAGAATATAAATAACTAAACTAACACGTATAAGGATAATTATACATGAATGTAAAAATTACAAAATAATATTAGATTTATATATACTGCCAGTTAGCACAGAAGGATTATTTAAGCATAGGAGGTATGCAATAGAGTACGGAGGGATAACTGTAGTAATATCTTGATTAAGGTTTCTCTGTGTGCACTATATAGATTGCATGAAAAAATGGCATTTTTGTCGATATTATAGCTATTATTGGAGTATGATCGCTAAAAATGTTATCAAAACTTTCTGATATAATTGATTTATACGCCTTTAGCGATGAACACAGGTCTAGTAAATCTAGTGTACGGTTGACATCTGATGGCCAATAAGTTGGTTCACCTGTTGACATGAAGACACCACAACTTATAGCCTATATTAACGGATTCGTTCTAAGCTTTCTTATCACAAATAGGATAGAAATTACAATAATTTAAAGTTTTAAAAAGTTCTCTGCCAAATCGTTTAAAATTTAACACGTTTTCCGGGTCGAATGTACGTTCACTACTAATACCCTCAATACAAACCACGTTTTGTTGCGTTAGGGGCGTGGCCAAAATAAGGGACGGATATATATATATATATATATACTATACAACGACTACGAAACGTGCAACACGCGACACTCACTAACTGATCATTATATATATATATACCTCCGTTCTGGATTTCTTGCTTTCACGTAAATAATTACACAGGCGAAACCGTGGGTAACTTCTAGTTCGTTAATATAATTCTTGATCTTACGCCTAGAGTTTTCATTACAGATCGGGCCGGTACAAGAGAAATCGGTGCTGTTCGTTTGTCTCGGTAATGTTTGTCGGTCTCCGATGGCGGCCACAATTTTCCGTTATTTACTTAAACAAATCAACGAACAGGACGATTGGATAGTCGACAGCGCCGCTCTTTTGGATAATCGAGTAGGCCAACTGATGGACACGCGAGTATGTAAAACGTTGATTTTTCGCGGTATACGTAACGTTACGCACGTGGCCAGACGTATGACCGATTTGGATTATCGACGATTTCAATACATCTTGGCTATGGACGAAAATAATTTAATCGAAGTACGCGAAAAAGCGCCCGTCAATTGTACCGCCGTCATCGACCTACTCGGATCGTACGATCCGAAAGGTGAAACTACGATTAAAGATCCGTACTACAGCGCTTATCACGTTGAATTCGAACAATGTTTCGATCATTGTTATCGGTCGTGCGTCGGATTTTTAAAATCGTTCCTATCCGAGACAAAATAATAAATTTCAACCCCTCTCTACATCGCGCTTTATATTTAAACGATGATAATTCATTCAAAATTAGACTTACTTATTGTGTATTTTTTATAAGTAACATTTCGAGACGAAATTTAAAATAATGATTAAAAATTATTTTTAGGCAGTCGTCGAATTATTTATCAGAAATGATACGTTCACGTGCCAACCGCTAGAGACGCGGTAGGATAAGATATTACATTGAGTGGTACTGTTTTATTTAGTAAAAGAATCAGGTCGTTGATGTTGTGGTCGGGGGGGGGAGCAGAAGTGGGAATGTTCAATATTGAGAAAAAATGAGGAGGAGGTGATAAACCACTTAGAATGACACTGGACAAGGCACACTAACTGAAGTGGTTCATTTCGCTGCAGGAGGCGAACGTGTGTTATCTTCGTCTTTGGGGTTACAGAGACAGCGATATTGTATTAAAAAAAATAATTACACCGGCGAAGCTGTGGATAACTTCTAGTCAGTAATATAGACACAACTTATCAAAACTAAACGATTTATTCGGCAAGCACAATCGCTCTTATAATATCACCATATATAAATCCTAAAAATGCAAATAACTTCAGACGTGGAAAATTCCTCCACTTCCACCTTATGGTTGTTTAGTAAAATATTCGTGATATTTCCAAAGTATTTACTAACACTTTCAGTCAAGAAATGGGTCTAACTTTTCCATTTTTTTTTTTTTTTCGAGATAGGAACGACAACAAATGACATCCGTGAATTCGGGATCATTTTATTAAGAATGTCTACAAAATTTGCGAAAAAATTATCTAGTAGGTTTTACAGAACTCCGAAAGACACACCATCTTGGCCCAGTGCAGTTGATTTTTTTTCTAAAATATAAGCAACCTCATTCTTAGTAAACGAAGAACGTAAACAATGTCTGGAAGAAGCCAATGTCTCGAAAAAGGAATACATATTTTCGTCGCAATTACAACGGAGAAACTGAAATTATGGCTTCCAGTTTATGCGCTGAACACAGAATTCAGAACTGCTAGAACGTACATAATAGTGCGGGCATTAATGAATTAGGAGGAGCTTCGATGAAAGGAAGGGCTTCCATAGAAGGAAGAGAGTCTTTTAGGTTTTCGACAAATTACAGTGCCACAGAATTTAAAAGATAAGAATTTGTTGTTACAAAGCGAATAAAGAATTATTAGTATTATTCACCACCAGTGGGTACACCGGTCTTTGTCTTACATTTAGAGCTAAGTTTTTAGTAATACCGATTACCCCGCATATTATAATTACTAGCCGTATTTCTATTGCTATTACTATTATTATTATCATTAATGTATTGACGACCAGAAGGTCCTCCCAGTCATGCGAACTGGATCTGGGTCGTAATTGGGGAAAGTTTTGTTTATTCATAATTTCAGCAAAGGAGTAGGCAGGAGCTCCTTTACCAAGTAATTTTTCTTGAAAAAATTATATATTTTTCATTGCCATAATTAAATTTTCTTTTTGATATAATGGAAAGGTACGATTATAGACTCGATGATTTTTTACACCTAGCGCAGAATAGAGCAAAAGGAGGGATTTCACAATTTGCTCGACATTCTGATGACTTCCGGTTTGAGGGACGAAATGCGCAATGAAGTTTACTACGGCAAAGTTTACTGATATGTCCAAATCTAAGACAATTATTTTACATTTTAGGTCTTCTTATGCAAGGCTGAACTTTGCAAGAATAGTAATCAAAGAACCGAACTGATTCCGGCGATACATCGTTACGAAATTTAATTTCGATCAATGGAATCGATGAAAACGAATCGTCATGGTTCCTTTTATTGAGTCAACTAATATCCTCGATTTGAGCTCTTGCTACGCACGAAGTAGTAAGTTCCTCGAGTGAGAGATTAATCGGAACGTCTCTCTCTCTTTCTATGCCAAAAATCTATGCGATGTAAAACAACGAATATTGAGTTCTTTCACTAATCTAACTTGATTCTAACCACTCCTAATTATCGATTTCAAGCCCTTGACTTTATTGTGCAGTAATTCGACTAAAAACAGTAGATTTCCCATCTCGTTATTGTTTCCATCCGTCAGAACTACGACGGAGCCCTAAAAATCGTAATACGTACAAACGGGAGAAAGATTGAAATTTCTACCGGTAAATTTGTAAACTGCTTATGTATAATAATAATAACAATGACGACATAATGACTGTAATCAATATAGAGCTTAATGTTGTTAGGCTTTACCGAAAATATAGTTTCAACCTGAACAGAACAGCGGTTCAAAAGAGGGTAGACAGCTGTTGTTAATTTGACCGACCGCGTTAAAGTTGCTTTTAGTCCGATTTAGATTTAGACTAGACAGTCGGTCGTTCGTTTTTCTTCTGATTATATTAACGACGATACGCCAAGTTATGGTAGGGTAGGTACTCGTTGAATTAACGACAATCCACCGGAAAATAGAAACCCAAATTCTATAGAGCATCTCTCGGTTTACACCGAGATTTAATTAAATTAACGAGGTCGAATCTTTCTTAGCAGCTGCCACGATAAATAAGATAATTTATTAGCTCTTTAGATAAAGACGCGAATTTAAAGTTTAACACAACCGAACAATTTTACGTACGTAATTTATATTTTAATTCTATTTTCACGAAATCAAAAAAAAATATATATATACGAATTATTCTTACATCGATCTCGTAAATAAAAATTAATAAAATTACCCAATTTTTAAATATTAATTTATTTCAATTCAATATAATACGCCGGTACATTTCAAAAATGGTAATGAAGAAATAAAAATAAAAATTGTTGCAAAAATAAACAAATAAATAAATAAATGGATAAATAATCGTTGAGAAAAAAAATTAAAATAATAATAACTGTCGAATGATAATTTATTCTTTAATTATGTATATGAAAATAAAACAGAAGGAATAAAACCGCCGACGCGTAATGGCTGAATTATTATTTAAAAAAATCTAACTTATAACAATGGCTTACTTCATTATTAGAAATCCGTATACACGACTCTCCTAGACAAACAATTAATCACAGCACCTACACATTACCGAACAGTATGAACTTATCCATACGCTGGGTATTGACGAATAGTTTCATTTTAATTTTTCTTACGTGTAGTTTGATAATTTAAACTGTCGTCATTTAACATTTCTCTCGTCCTGACGTATTTAATAATCGCGAATATAATAATAAAACATAGATAAAAAATTTGAATTTCATTAAGAAATATGTTTTCAGTCTACAGCACACGGTCACTTTCGATACGTATGAAAATGTAATTGTATTACAACTCCTATTCGATTTTTTTAAATTATTTAATCGATATCTCGAAACATGTCCGGTTTAACGGGAGACTATAGGGGCTGCAGCCCGGTCACTATACAAACGGGGCTCCTATCCCGTTGAGAAACTTTTTTTTTACATAGCTGCGAAATTTAAATAAAACCGAAAAAAAAAATCCAAAACCTATATAAAACGTTGTAATAATCCCAAAATCGTTGAATCCACATAACCCAACTCGTCATTAATCCAAAAACGACAAAACCCGAAAACCGTAAACCCCAAGACGTTAAACCTGTAAAATACCCATAGACCTCAACTAACGAAAAGGTTGTCTGATTAAAAAAATAATAATTTCATTTTTTTTTTGCTACGGGTGGAAATATTATAAACTAATTATCTCGAGTACTTTACCTACTTTATATTAAAAGAGATGTCAAAAAATGAGCGTAAAATTTATTTTCGATACGAAGGTTTAAACTAAGAGTTGGGTTATGTGGGTTTAACGTCTTTGGGGTTTACGGTTTTCCCCTTATAGACGGCCCCTGATAAGTAACTAGCCCCGGGCCTCTGAAAGCATTAATCCGGACCTAGATACGTACATACACTTTAACAGATGATACAAAACACCGAATTACAACAAATAACAGAAACACATTAACTAGATATTATAATGTCGGAGGATGAAACAAATGTAGAATAGCTGACAAAAGATGAATAGAACAATGCGTAAAAAATCGATACAAACGAATAAGAATATTATTATAAACGTGCCCAAATTTAACTTCTCAGGAAATCAAGAAACCGTGTTCAGTGGATGCTGGAAAACTAAGAACTAAATACCAGAAGGAATGAATTCCCGAAATAAACCGTACTAGGAAAATAAAATTGTTTTAAGACATATATTAAGATGCAATTAAAAGTACCGTAGAAAATCAAGTTATAGACAAAAGAACAGAAGGCAGACTGAGGACGATTTATATATATATATATATATATATATATATATATAGTGTGACTCTACAGCTGATCATGTAATTATTCGTACACACCCTATCTTAGACCACGTAAAACTATAAGTTGTTTTTTTTTTAATACAGCTCTTGAAAAGGATAGCCGCTTTATTTTTGCAATCTTAGATCTAAACTACATTATACTCTATAAATACTGCTTATTTAAATATAAGGTAAAAATAAATTTAACGTACAAGACAAATGCACTCAACTAATTAATCAAATTTGCGACCGCTGGTTTCAACCTTTTCCAGCGATATTTTGATTTCGACCAAATTGTTGGCGAAAGATTAATCAGATTTTAAATTTTACTTTAAATCCAGTACCGCGTCAAATTTTTACGATACTCCGACGCGATATTACGTACAAGTGAAATTGTTTGTACAATATTATTTAAATAGAACGAATTTTTAAAACACATATGCATCATTACATCCAAGCATTAATAATCTCGTACAAATATGTACACTTGTGCGTCTACGCATCCGAAAGTACATTTAAAGCTACCCTTACACATACACACATGTACATATATACAATCAGTCGCCCTTTTTAAATTATTTTTTATAAAAGTATAAAAATATACATACGCAATAAATCGTATAAAAAGTGACTTTTAATAATTTATTACATCGATATACTCACGATAATAATGTATAATTTATTCCAATTACGATCGGAATTGATTTCACCATCCGCGTGCATTCTTAATTTTCTTCTGCTTCCTACTCTACGAAGAGCTTTGGCTGTCACGTATGGTCATTCTTTGATACTATCCAACCAAGTTGTTTTTCGTCTTCCTCGACTTTTTTTTCCCCATTTACTTATCCTTGGATAGTTACGGCAGTTTATATCTACTCTAATTACACGACCGAAATACCTTACTTTCCTTCGAATAACTCATTTCATTATCCTTCTCTCTGTTTTGGCCATCTCTAGGACTTTTCCATTTGATGTCTTGTTTATTCGTGCTATTTTCACCATCCTTCTGTGTAGCTACATCTCTACAGATTCCAATCGATTTATTTGTCTTTTCTTTAACGTCGCTGTCTCAATTCCGTATAATAAGATTGGATACATGTTGTTTTGGCATATATTTAAACGTAAGGATCGAACACAGAGGAGACTCCGCATACCGGTAAAGGCATTCCGGAAGTAGTTACATCACATACTGTACTTATTTTTCTTGCTTTGACTCGAGCGGAAAAATCAATAATATCATCATATTTAATTTCTCCTACTAATTGCGCTCCAATTGATAATAAGGCCAATGCGTTAAGCCTATTGAATCGTGTCCGCCTGCAGATCATCTTTTTTTACTCTTTTCAAGATTGAAAATCACTTTATACATACATATATATATATATATATATATATATATATATATATATATATTAAAGACCGACCGAAGGTTCGGTTTCGGCTAGTTTCGGCCAAAATATCGAGTTTCGACCACAGTTTCGGTTTCGGCCAAATATTAGCCGAAACTTCGGCCGCGCCGAAACTTAGTGTAATTATGACTCATTAATTGTTGCGCGTCGTTCGGCTAACTTCCGGTTATAACTTGTGTTTAATTACCAACATACTTCATCGGGTAACGTCATTGCATTGAATTTATGTGTTCTGTGGTTTTTTCCATTTTTTTGCTCATCTATAAATGATTAGTAAGTGTTTTTTTTTTACTTCTGATATATTTCAATGGCATTTATTAACCTTATTACAGGCGCACTGACGGTAATTTACCGTCATTTTCTTAAAAATGCAAATAACTTTTATTTAGGGTCCTGTATGAGAATGAAAATCGAATACATTTTCAAGTTACATAATATGAAACCCAGTAAACGGGAAGATGTTAGTCGAATTTTATTTGAATTAGATTGTGAATCAGAAGAAAAACGAGAATGACAACAACGAGAAGGCAAACAAGACGAGCAAATTGACAGTTAGATGATGTCGATTTCGAACGGAATAAAAGTGACTGCAATAATCGAAACGATGAAAATGACAAGGAATTGCGAGTTAAAATTTTTCGTAGGAAGAAACTAATTTGAGCCAACAAGCTCTTACAGAAATACCAAAAACAAAATCAAAAAACATTTTAAAACTCTTCCTGGTCCTATGGAGCATACCCGGATGGACGTTAAGTATTGAAGTTCTTTTTGTTCAGTTATTAACTCAGATTTATGTAGAATGAGAATTATGTAAAAATTATAAAAGCAGGCTATGCTTTATTTATATTTGTTTTAAATGTAGATAATTGTTTATACTTTATACCTGTACTTTAACCATCCAAACAACTACCTGCTGCGATTTAACTGCGTGCTATATTATTACAGTGGTTTTATTTTATGTAATGTATCAGCTAACACTATATTTCAGGTAAAAATGTCACAAAAAGAAAAAAATCCGATTTGGCAGTTTTTCGAAAAAAGCACTACCGATTCATCGAAAGCTGTTTGCAAAATTTGTAATAAATCATACTCATTGGGAAGCCATGAACCTAAAAAACAAACGTTGCACGGAGTAAAGCAACATTCATCAATGTTTCATGCCATTGAACACAGGCAGTTGTTAAAACGGCAGTTAGCAATAGACGAATTGAAAAATGAAGCTAAATTAAAGGGAACGGTTTTAAAGACCTCACTGGAAATATTGAGTACTGATCAACCGAATCTTATGCAGTCAACGATCCCGAGTTTGTCCTCTAAACTTGTACAATGGCCTGATGACCACGAAATTACAAAAAGGATTGACAAAGCAATAATGGGTCTAATTATTGTTGCTGCCTTACGCTTTGGTGGAGGGCGAAGCATTCCGGCGACTCAAAGGAGTGAGAGCATATAGATCGGAGGGAAAAAGTTGTTTTATCACACTTTGTCAAAACGCTTGTGCAACGTCCAAAAATACAGCTGAACATACCTTCTTCTCCAACGTTGAGAAGATCGCGTCAACCAATCGATGGCGCTGTTGCACTCTAGAGTGTTCTTTGCAAAACACAAACAGATAATTCGGTATTATTCCATGACTATTTAAAATAGGTTTAATACGATTTGAGATTAGGTATTCTAGAATTGTTGATAATGAACAAAGCAAGCAAATAGGACTATATGAGGAAACGTCCGTTTGCGACTTGCCTGGTTTATGTATCATTATTATTGTTGACTTTTTTCACGCTAGGAAAACATCCGATACGCAATAATCCATTGAATATATAGAGCATAATAATATAGGCTACTTCGGTGGAAGATGTGAGAGAACTTCACCAGAGATGTTATCTGTATCAGGACATTTCCGTAGAGGTGAAAATGACCTTTTAACGCGTGTTTTTTTTCATCTCTAAAACTTGAATCGCTTTTAAAATTATTCGATACCTCCGAATTTTGCCGCCCCTATCAAATTGCGCGTCACTCTAGGCCCGGACCTCATTTGTCCAACCCATATTCCACCACTGCATTGTTCGCAGCAATATATCCGAATAATTACAATATTAATATTAATATTTTTTTTGCAGTCCTAAAATTATATTCCAAAATGCGAATCGTTATATAATATTTCAAAAGACAAATAATAAAATATGGTCGAATTAAAATAGTGTATTTTTTTTTGAATCGGAACGTAAATAGAATTTTAATTAACCACTGCTGATTCGCTAATTTAATATTTTCAGGTTTTTTTATAATTTTGTCGTAATTTATGTACTATAAATTATCCGAGCCGAATACGTACGAATGTATGTTGGATGTAAATTTCAACGTTTAATATATAAGGGTATATATATTAAGATATGTATGCATAAAGCGAGCACAAATATAAGAAATGTTTATACGTAAAAACATAAAATATTTGCTTATCCGTATAATTCGTGCTTGTGTGTGTGTGTGTGTGGGTCCGCGTATTAAAAAATCTCGACAACTTCGTCCCATTTACAGGATAAGGCACACACACACATATATATATATATATATATATATATATATAAAAATGAAATCTATAAGGGATTTTCACTTTGACTTTCCCTAAAAGCTCGTACGTTCTAGGAAATATATGGCTAACGTAATTGTTGAAAACATTCAACGCAAATCCTAAAAATTCTACCCTACTAGTTCTATTCTTATAATGAAAGGTCATAAATCCGATGAAGCCTTTCGCTTATACGCTTACGTTTATACGAACGGCGAATGCTCTTGGGTAAAAGAGTACAAAACTAATTTTATAAAAAGGGGAGAGGAGGTCTCCGGAGCTATAAGGTTATTTTCCCGTAATATTAAAAAATGAAATCAACACTTAATCTACACATGTTTTTTTTTCACGTGTAAGATTATATATAGGTACTTTCCAACATAATGAGTATGTGTGTGTGTGTGTGTAGATGTATATGTGAGGGTAATTGTACTTTTTTTTTCTTTTGCTTACGTGTGTGCATTCCAATGTGTATTGCTAGTGACCGTGTTTATGTAACAAGTGCTTTTGTTATATTACACTTATAATTATGGGCTTCCGCGAGGTTTACAAGTATTAAGAATCATAGTATACTAAACCACCTAATCGTCACTTAAATACAACAACAACAATATATTTACATAAGTTATAAAAATATAAAAGAAAAATATAACATGGATTACAAACATTCTGTACCGGGGATTACCGCAATATCGCAGTAAAAATATAAAAAAATAAAATAAAACAAAACATTAAATACTGCAGAAAAAACAAAATAAACAAGTTTTCTAATCGCTAACAATACATTATAGGAACTTAAGTCTAAACTGCTAAAATAGATTGTTTCTGTCTTGAGTTCTTAAATTAAAACTATGTTAAAAAATACAAAAGAAGGTGACGTGTGTACTTACTAAGTAAAGGGGTTAATACTGTTTAAGTCGTCTGTGTTTATATTTGGAATACATGAAACGAAGTTGCTTAGAATTGTAATTAGCAATCGATGAGACGAGTTCATAGTTTTTAGTATGAGCATTTATTTAAAAAAGTCAGTCGATAATTTTAGTACAAAATCTCGAATAAAGGACAGGTCACTTCGTGCATGTTATCGATTCTGGCATAGCGAGGTGTATTGGAACTACAATAACTTGTAATTTATTAAAGGAGTTTTTCGATACCGAGCTCTAGGAAGCACAAGCGTAACGAAGTATTGGACGGATTAGTGCTTTATAAAGGATTATCTTGTTGTTAATGTTAAGGAAGGACTTGTGATTAAGGATAGGGTATATAAGGAACGGAACGCATTGTCTGTCTTGATTGCGACATTATTTATGTGTTTAGTGAAAGAAGATCACACCAAGAACCTTATCGCATCACCCTAACGTATTTTCTTGTACCATCGGTAGAGATGGTCTCCTACGGATGAAGAGAATAGCTTCGGTTTTGTTCAGGTTTGTGCTAATTTGCCATTTATTGTAGTATTTAAGTAGCCGCGATATTCCATGCTGAAGTCTATTACGGATCGTCCATAGGAGCTGCAGAATATCGCAACGTTGTCAGCAGTCATAGAAATACAGGATAAACAAAAGTGATCCGATTATACTGGCTTGCGGAACACCCGTAGAACAAGTTTTATGAGACGAGATGGCGTTACCTACAGACAGATAAAAAGATCTGTATATAATTAAATGGATTAAGTATGTTGAAATTTATATTTTATCATTTTGTAAAGAATACCCGTGTGCCATTCTAACGAATTTTTTTTTTTTTTTTATTACTTTTCATTAATGGATATTTCGCCTTTTACTTAAATACTAAAGATGTTACTACATAACGGGAAAAGGAGAAAAAATAAAATTTCATTATTTTATAAAAAATTATTTTTCATTCAGATGACGCGAATTCGAAAGATGATAAGAAAAATTCTTCTTTTAGAAATAGGTATTACATACAGACTCGTATATACAATATTCATCTATGTAAACATATTCACTATATATATATATATATATATATATATATATATATATATATATATATATATAAATGTACTTATGCACGTTGCACAGGTCTCTTCTTAATACCAGTCTCACAAAGCATCTGGTAATACGAAGATTTTAGATCTTTGAAACTCGTAAAAACCGTTCTCTGTAGGAAACGCCACTGGTTCTACTTTAAAAGTCGTTAGGTCGAAAAGTATTAAAATTTTGTTCTTTTGAAATTAAAAAGCCAGCGATATTTTATCGGTGTCGTAAAAATTTAATCTACTAAACGGAAGACGTGTAATTTGTATAAAATTCGTTTTTAAAAAAATCTACCTTTATAAATTCGATTAAACTTTTAAAAAAATAAATAAATAAAGGACAGTCGTTCGTTTGATCGCGTGTGCGCGTATTTAATTACGGTAATCTTCTAAGAAGCCCAATAGAAGCTCAAAGAAGAAATACGAAGGAGGATAATTTAATAACCGCGGACGTTATACGTTAATTAAGGGATAAATGCGCAAAGCCAAAAAATTTTAGTCTTGCGCTACTATTACCGCTACTGATATTATGTTTATTACAATTATCATTATTTTTAGTACTCATCATCATTAAATGCTGTCTCCGTATCGGAGGTAGGCGACTATACTTAACTATACACATATTTTGTTGTACAGTGTAAGTAGCGTACAATCGTAACATGATGTTAGCGCAGGTAGACACACACACACACCCCGGGAGAAATGATTGTAATCGCTTTGTTGTCACGACACAATTCAGCACCGCGAATCGATGTAGTAGGAAGTAACGAGTATAATAATTATACGGAGGAGAGCTCGATCGGTCGACGACTGAAATATAACGTTTCCACTCTAAGCGGTCGTCTTTATTATTAAATTTCATAAGCGTAACGTGATTAAAAGAGCTTATCGCACCGAACAGTTAGTAGAAATTAGCCGCGTTAATTTCTAACTTATAATCTCCGAAACTGCAGAAACGGAGATCGTCTCGTCGTTTATATTATAAAATTAGGAGAGAAGGTAAAATAAAAAACGGAATCACCCGCCTCCTTCCTAATTAATATTCGTAATTATAAACGATCAACGGTTACACTTGAACTCGGTATTTTATATTTTTACTAGAACTTACCCACGGCTTCGCCTGTGTAAATATTGTTTTTAATACCATGTCGCTGTCTCTTTCTTTTAACAAGTTTATATATTATTATAGTATACGTATATATATATATATATATATATATATATATCCGTTATTTCGGCCAAACCCTATAATACACGTATATATATATATATATATATATATATATATATATATATATTATATAATGTTGATGTATTGGAGAGTAGTGATTTATGAATTTAACAAAACAAAATAAAATTGAAGATAATCACTAAAAAAATTTTTTTATTACACGAATACGACTCAACATGTAATAAGTTTTATATAGGTGAAACAGGACGTCAAATAAATTATAGACTAAGAGAACACTTTAATTCATACAAAAATGAAAATGATGACAAGTCACTTTATGGTAAGCACTGTAGAAAAGGAAAAACATTTTATAGAAAACATTTCAGATAATATAAAAATTTTACACATAGAATATAAATTTAAAAAAAGAAAATTATTAGAAAAATTACAAATTATAAAACATAGAAGTAGTAATAATTTATTAAATAATATGATTAATTTTGATGAAGAATTAATTTTAAAATCGGTTTTATAACTACATATTATTGTAAAAAAATTTTTTTTTTTATATCTGGCTATTCAATGTATCGATATTTATAAAGTTTTTTTAGTAATATCTTTATTTGTAAAAATTTTTAACAAAAGATTGAAAATGACTTAATAGTCGAAAAGCTTCGTATTCGTGTAATAAAAAAATTTTTTAGTGATTATCTTCAATTTTATTTTGTTTTGTTAAAAAAAAATATATATATATATACGTATGTGTATTGTTTGAAATTGTTCAAAGTTCAATTGCGACAGCGTCGCAGCGTCTGATTCAATGTCTTCTGATTTCTTATCTGAGTATGGAACAACCAATCAGATTTCTTCTTACTGGTCAGGCGTTCGATCATACTATACCGGTCAAGCATTCTAGCGCTGGTATAAATAGACCTTCCTTAAGGATGGCAGCGTCAGTCTGTTCGGACTCTTGCACAAATTCGACAATCCTTCTGGATTATTGGAGGACAAGCACCAGTTAAGAAATTCATACTCAATTGAATGACGTGCGCCAGAATTCGAGGAATAAGGGCACAACAGAAATGGAACAGTTGCCTCTCAGATGAATTACACCATCGCTGGTTTTTGAACATACTGAAATTGATTATGCTGGTTCAATCACCCTCAAGTTTAGTCACGGACGTAGTACAAAATTTGATAAAGGATAGATAGCAGTATTTGTTTGTTTTTCAGCTGTTCATATAGAGTCTGTTAACGATAACTTTTCGACGTTTCACCAGCAGATGCGGTATATTCCCAAGTCTATCACAAATGATTGTGGAACGAACTTCAGAGGAGCAGAAACCACACTCAACCAACTGTTTAATGAATGTTCAAAATAATTTTACAACATGCGGAGCAGCTTAACTAATGATCGTATTTAATGGCATTTCAACCCTCCTTCAGCTCCTCATATGGGAGGCAAATGGGTAGCAACCGTGAAATCAATCAAATTCCATCTTGAGCGTACTATTGGTGAAACCATACTAACTTTTGAAGATTTTTCAAACTTGCTTGCCCAAATTGAAGCGGTTATCAATTCGCGACCAATTGGTGCTCTTTTAGACAATCTAGAAGATCTGTCATCTTTAACACCAGGTCATTTCATTCGTGGAGCAGCTCTTACAACAATGTCTTTAACGTCCATCCCAGGAAACCGGCTCTCACATTTTCAAAAAAGCGATTTCAACATTTTTGGGAACGACTAGAATTTACAAAACTAAAATACCTGAAAATGTTAAAATTGTTACCTTCATCGATGACATAGCCATCATAATTGCGGATAAGAAGGAAAACATTATGGAAGTAAATATATGTAGAGTGTATAAGGAAATTGAAAAATGTTTAAATGATTATAATTTAAATATTAATATGACAAAATCAAAATATATTTTATTTAACAAAAGATTTAAAAACAAAGAATTAAATTTAACAAATAATAATATTAATATTCAATGCGTGACAAGTATAAAATACCTGGGAGTTACAATTGATAACAATTTAAAATTCTATAACCATTTCCATAATGTTAAGAATAAAATAAACAAATTTTTACATATTTTTAATAAACTTTATAATAACAATAATAGAGTAAATTATAAAAAAGGACTAATTATGTATAAATCCATAATAATGCCAAATATAATCTATAGCAGTAGTATTTACGATGATATGTTAAAAATTAAAAGGTTTAAAACGTTAATAAGATCATTTCAAAGAACAATAGCTATTAAAATGATTAAAGGATATAAAACTACTAGTTACTGGGCTTCGATAGTAATAGCCGGAATTATGAGACTTAGAAATACGTAAACACATTAATTTATTTTACATTAAAAACAATATTAATTTAACACACGAATTTAATCAAGTAGATTATATTAATAACAAATATAAATACGAAGGCAAACACTTAAACGATAAACAGTTTAAAAAAGTACTCAATCGATATTATTTAGAGCAATATCAAATCATGTGGAATACATATAGTGGCTTAACGTATCAGTATTTTTCAATTATAAATGATAGATTGCGTAATACTTATTTTATTCCCAATTATTATAACACACAATTTATTACTGGACACGGTAGTTTCAAAACTTATTTAAAACGTTTTGGTATTGCTGAAACTGATAACTGTATTCGATGTAATTTTGCGGATACGGTTTATCATATCTTGCAGGGGTGTAATTGTAATGATATTGTAATAGAATGTAAAGCAGAAGAATTGGTAAATAGTAAATATAAAGAATTCAACATGTTAGCTATTGAGGAAATAAATAATAGAAAAAATTATAATTTGATATACTAAGATTTAATGTTCTTATATTGTTATTTTTACTATTCATTTTAGATGATAATAGTATTATATCGAATTAAAAATGTAAGTTAAGATTGTAAATGGAATTTTGAGTAGCATTAAACTTAATTGGATTGTCACTTTAAGTTTCATAATATAAAGTTGTATTTCTATCAAATATACTATTTTTGAAAAAAAAAACATTTTTGGGAACGATGGTCATGAGAATGTCTTCAGAAGCATCTCACAAGTTATAAGTGGCAGTTTCCAAACAATTCATTAAAGGTTGGCTCACTGGTGCTGTTATCAGATGAGCGTTTTCCTCCTTCAAAATATGGCCATAATGTCCGGGAACGAACCCACGACGAAATAATCGATATAATCTAATAAACGATAATTATCGTACGAAATTTTCTATAGCATCCACTCCGTATCCTCGGTACTATTCCAAGTTCGTGTGATTATAATGAAACTATGCAAATCGTAGGCAGGCACTACAGCTTTATATATTAGTATAGATAATGGAGGAGTGATCTTAAATGTTTGAAATAAATATAAACATTATGAAAGAAACTTTAAATTATCTAACGGATTTTAATAATACCGTAAAAAACGAAAAAGTAAACTGTACGTATTCAACGCAAAAGCACAAATCTCGTCTCATCATTGGCCGCACTGCATTGACTCACCGCTACGTTATAAATAAAACAGATCCTCGATTGTACATTTAATGCGTCCAGGCATCTCTTAACACTTATTTCTTGAATGTACTAAATATACTCCATATATCGATCTCAAAAACCAATTCATTACAAAAAAATGTTATCTGATGATTGAAGTAAAAGCAGTCCTTCAATTTCTCATACGATCAATTCTATATAACATCGGATAATTACATTCAGCGTACCAGCAGCATCGTGACCTTTAATATATTTTATTCAGTTATGTTATTATATTTCTTTATTATCTTTTATAATAATTTATTATTTTATTTATTTACTTTATTACTTTAATTTTTTTTTGTTTTGTTTTTTTAATATACAGGGAAAATACAGTTTAATTATACTGTGGCTTATGGGCACGATTACATTCGCTTCTGTTGAAGGTGTTTGCTTAGTTTGTTCGAATGCTCTTCGTGATCATGTAAATAAGGTAAAATGTCCATTACAATACCAAATAATTTAAGCTAAAATTTTATTTTTTGAAGTAAATGCGACATACATACACACACACACACACACACACATATATATATATATATATATATATATATAAGTTATTTAACGTTAAGTCAATAACGTAATGAAAAATTAACAGCAAGAAAAGTTAAACTTTCTAAAAAATCATTTCGCGTATTCATTGAAGAATAATTCGGAACTTATTTTGTAAACAAACGGTAGAGTTTTACTCATAGAAGGTGACGATAAAATTGGTTTTTGAAGTTAGAAGAGGAAGTAAGACAAGGTTGCATCCTGTCACCTCTGATTTTTAATTTATATTATGCAGAAACAGTTTCTAACCACGATGTTATGGTACGTGAAATTTTTAAGTTAACGAAATTTTTTATTTTCTTGTTGACGTGAAATGGCTCAGTTTATATTTCTATAAATATATCAAAAATGATTTAGAGTTCGCCTAAGAAGCAGTATTGTGTACTAAACCCCCGTATAAAATTTATAATTTAGTGTCCAAATTTTAAATGTATGAATGTGAAAATTTCAAATGAAATCAGCGAACATTTTTCTACTGAACTTTTATAATTGTTAGCATGAAGAATCATTTCACATATCTCATTCCATCTATTCTGTTAACAGGTTGTGATGCAAATTGAGAAACCTTCTGCATTATTCAGTCTGAGTACTTTGTAATTGATTAAATAATATTAGTGAAACGCTGTTCTGGTTTACTAAAAAAACATTTTTCTTTTTTTTATCAATTTGTAACGATATGTTTAAAATCGCTCTTATTCAAATTCCTTTAGTATTGGCATCGCTCCTGCCTCTTTTATTTTTCTGATTTTATTTTATGCCTCAGTTTTAAATTCTATTTGGACGTATACAACTATGATTCGCCCTAGGCTAACTTATGCCCAGTCTGAAGTTCACTTTCCAACAGCACTTATAAGAAAATGCAGAAAATCTCACTAAATGCCGACAGATATACCAAAATTAGTGACACGCGTTCCGCATTAAACTTAACTTACTCATTTACACACATTACCAAACTTTCAAAACAATTCTACGACTACGATTTATGGCTAGCCTACAATATACTCGTTATAAACACCGTCGTCTGAAGCGCCGGTTTTTAAATTAATTCTTATATATACACGTATATATATAAAATTACAATCTGGCTTACATAGCCAATAGGCAATTTATCTATATGGGTCGTGACAGGATTGGAGATATCATTCATCAATGATACTCGGAGTTACCTCGCCAATCAGTCAACCGATGTGAAAGGTCTAAGAGGGTGCAACGGTACAGTTTATAGACATCGTTACCACTATCTAGCAAGTCAACTGCCAGTCGGTTCGGGCGGTATTCTAATCTGTGCCGGTAACGTTCGCTATTTGTTTGGATTACCTCAAAAACATACAGTACATTTAGGTCGCGATGGAGGTTGCCATTGAGCATATACCGTGGCGCATTTGTTCGCAGAGAGGGCCTTCTAATATATAGTCTTGCATCAAAGCAAAAATACTAAAAATCTTTAACATATTGTTATATATATATAAATGTATCTATGAGGAAACATTTTTTGATTAATAGAACCGAAATTTATAGTTTGATTTAAACAATGGACGTACGCCTACGTTACTGGCCATGTATGAATAAATAATTCTTTCGTATGTTTCTTTTTCACTAGAAATTTGACGACTGGAGTAAAAAAGAAGGTTTATTGTTCCTAATAAGAATTATTCTTCTGGTAAGTATATCCGCGTATTTATTTTTTTATTTCTAATCATAAATTAATTTTGTTTAAGTACTCTAATTTGCAAATAGAAATAAAAATGCTAAATAGCTAATAATTTCGGAACTATTAAGTGACTGCGTATAAAATGTTATTGATAGTTCTGGCAGACTAATTTCTCTTAGCAGTGTAAAGGTGTTACTGATATAACATTTGCCAGATGGAACATGACCCGCACATAATTCATCGAGAGAAAATACGAGAACGAGACACATTGTCGACAAAAACATAAAACCAAGGGACGTTGTCGAAATAGTGTTGTATATTTGACGCGGATTTATACAAAATACAATGAATTGGGGTTTAAAAGATTTTTTACAGAAGGACTGCCATGACTGATATTTAGCGTATTTCAAATAACGACGTACTTCAGCATGAATATTCTTTAAAAATAGATAATCACTCATATTTGTCTAGTCACGTGAAAAACCACAAAGGCTTGGAATCTTCGATGTGTACGGTTAGTTCAATCAGCACTCTATGTTGGTGAATGCTTGCGAAAACTAACTTTCTTACCGGAATGGATTGTTTTAGAACAACGTTGACTGACCTAACAAAATAGTTGTACTAAGCACGTTGAATTCTCCGGGTTAAAATCTATAGTAGACGAAAATAATGTCTAGTTCCAGCTTACCTTATTACAAATCCTAGTATAGTAACTAAGGACATGATCCGAGCGTTACGCAGGATGTATTTAAATTACTTTGAATCAAAAAAAAAAAACTTGAAATAAATTTGAACAGTTAAACGAGAATTAAAAAGTACTCCTAAATGGCGAACTTGTTTTCGCCAGTGAATACTTATAGCGTACGAAAGTTTTATATAATAAATTGCGGTGTAAAATCAGTCGACTGTTCTTAAGAAAAAATATTTTTCCTTGTACGTCGTCAATTCTTAGAAAGGGATGAAATCTGAAATTTCGGATTACGGCACATCCTTTATTGTCGTTCTATAAATTCCTGGTTTTCTTACGCGTCGATAAGTGAGCGCATTAGAAACAGGAATAATAATAATAACAACGGATAAAAGGTTGCGTAAACTCCGAAAGTGTGAAACGAATTACATATGTCCTTCTTTCTCGCTTATTTTCTAAATTACGAATCTAAACGAAGACAGGGATAAATGAAAAGCATACACATATATATATATATATATTGTACACCCTAATAGAAAGAAACGGAAAATAAAAGCAAGCCGTCTAGTATTTGATTAAACGCGAGACATATATCTCTAGCCCTTCTTTCATATCGGGGAAATTCCTCGTCTGCATTTTGTGTCGTGAAAATTGGCTTGCCCTTGAATTCTTCGTCATGTTTTATTCACGAGAACGTCGACTTGGCAAGAAATAAAAGATACCCTCGTACGTTATACGCTGGTTGTTAAACATTTTTAGCTTTCGCATTCGCGGGGGACAAGTGAAATTGGCGAACTTGCCAAACAGAACCGCATAGGATGACGTTTCATTATCGTAATTGACGACCGTCTATAGTCGCCATCAATCTCGGTCTTATACGAAGTTATATTAACGTAATCTATTTTTAAACGGAAAATATTGAACATGGACGTCCTTAGGCGCGGTGATTAAGCGATCGAAATATTTTTAAAGGAATAATCCTAGTAAAATACAGATTTCAGAATATGCAGCACGTGTCGATATACAAATATAGTAGAGTTAATCTCTACCAGATACTACTCTATTGCATTTCGTCCGTTAGTCGCGCATAGGTGTCCAGTAGAACGATGTATAGTTTTAATTTGTCGGATTTTAAAATATAATTGACGTATGAAGGATATATTTTTAATCATATTCTAAATTTACAGACCGCGCGAGATAACACGTTTTCTCGGAATTTGAGGAATTTATCGTGACCCAATACGCGTCCCGTGGAACAGTGCTAACTACGCGCGTTACTAATTTTTTCCGCTACTTCTGTGAACACTTTTGCAGTTGTACAATTATTTCTTGCTTTTTTTTAGTCGAAATATTTTCCCGTTGTAAAAATGAATGAAATATTCTTCAATTCGAATAACCGTCAACGTATCAATTCAGTCGTCTTATCTTTGAGGGAATTTTTCAAATATAACTTCACCTGAAGTGGACTTCTCAGAGTGGTAGAAATCGAATGAAAAGGATAATTTAGAAATGGAGATCGAATAATTCATATAGGGATTGTTGACGAAGAAGATATCCAGGACGAAAATCGTTCTTTTTTCAGCGGTAAGTGCCGATGTTTATTTATCTGCTTTGTCGTCGCAGGTAGGTTTTTATTCAGTACACACGTTTCATACTAGAAAATGAGGATGTTGAAATTATTTCAAATCTATTGTTGTAGGCCGTGGTAGTAGTAAATGGTGAGAAAAGTGTCGTGAAAAGTTAGGATTTACAAGTTTTGACGCAAACGTATCAAGTGGAAACACAAAATGGAGGTAAGGAAGAACAAATAAAATGGAACGCGAGACGTACACGAAACTCCTCCAACCTTTTTATAACGGAAGAAGCAGAGGCATTTTGCTATTTGGAAAACTATCGATTCGAAATACAATAATATATAAGCGAGCTGCGGTTTTCCTAATTAATAATCATTATTAGATTGGAAATGATAAATGTTATACTACCACTTGATTATTATTATTGGGATATTTAATCGAATTACGCCTAATCGATATCATTTTAGTTTTATTCGGGTTTTTTTTGTTTTTTTTTTTTAATAAGTAATAAACTTGATAATGATGATACGAAGAAAGGGACGAGTTTTATATAGTTTCACGTTTACTTCATGAGAAAATTCCTCTAGGCGATCGTGCGAAGAATTTATAAAGCGATATCGTTAAATTCGATAAAATTGCTCTTATAGCGCTAATTAACGCATCGTTGTCACGCACGTTACAACGTGCCTGACGTGCATAATGATCAACAACCACCGAAAGCAAAACCGCAACTATACACCTACCTCTGTTTCTGAATGACGGTGAGGTCTCGGATTATCCGGAACATGAAATAGCTATTATTGTTGGTTTTTTTTAGCTTTACCCCTATAAACTATGAAGTAAGGAAACCAATAATTTTTAAAAATACATCATCATGCCACGTCCGTTTACGGAATGTTGGCTAACATTTTGCCAAATTCTTTGTCTATCCGATTCGTTCCGGAACAGTTCAACTGTAATTACGTTATACCACTGCGATAAGTTTTGCAACCATGTTGTCGTTCTTCCCGGCGGTCTTCAGATGTCGTGTATTATACCGTTTCGGATGGCACGTTATATATCCGAAATATTTTAGTTTTCGATGTTTGACTTCTTTTACTATTCCTTTACTTTTATATAAACGACTTGATCGATAACGAAATTCCTTATCTTACCAGTACATTTTACTTTAATCACCAACATAAAATATCCGTTTTTCACCTTTACAGTAATTAAGTACAGAAGTGAAAAAATTTAAAAAATATACGTATATTTATATTGTCTCAAACATAAAGTAGTTATTATCTTTTTTAGCTTTACACGGACCTGTATAAAGAAGCAAAAAATTTTTCAAAAATACATGTATATTTATATTGTCTCAAGCATGATTCATTTCTTAGCTTTACAGGACCCCCCCCCTATAGAGTAAGGAAAAGAAAATTTAATATATATATTATCTCGAACATAAAATAGTTTGGACCTTCTGTAGTATATGCCAGCAAACAAGAAATATGGCAACATTGGATTGTTTATCCCGTTCAATCCCCTAAAAACTCGAAACTTTAATTGCGTGATATTTTACATTTTAAAAGAAATAATTTAATAATATTTTTAATCCTATAAAAGATATAAAGAATAAAAATCAGTGCGATATATAAAATATTATTCATCTAGTGTTATAACATGCGCGATTTCTTCTAATATTTTATCAAGTAAATTTTCATTTTGCTGTTTCATACGCCACGTATATTCGCAAATGTGTGAATTTACCAATTGTGCGATGCACTCCCCAACGCTTTTTATTTTTAGATTTTAATTTGGCCCGTAAACTTTCAATTGACTGGGTATGAGCCAATGTGACTGGATCTACGAAATTAACACTGTGATTAACAGTCGGATGATTATAACTATTGGCTACATTCTGGTATGCTCGCCGTCGTTCTAGCAGCAACATTCTGTATTATCAACGCCATAATGTAGCAGCTGATCTATTTGGAACCCCCGATATTAAGAAACATTCTTTTGTTTCTCTAGAAATTCCTCAAAAAACCCGTTAATTGGGTAAAATCCTTCCGCGATTATATTTTCGTTTCGAAACGATGATTCGTCGATCTCCTATTCGTACTCTGTTGTTCAACAATGTATGTTCACAAATTTCACGTAGATACAAATTCCATTCAACAGCAGTATGGCCACTCACATTCAATTCGTCTTTGCAATATTGAAGGGTGGTATATTCCTTACTCCATGCATAAATAAAAAGAATTATGGCACGGCAATCTAAGTTGGAATTCGATATAAACTTACCGCATCGTAGAGGTTTTTTTTACACGACATGTGTGTCTTTACAACAGATCCATTTATCGCGAGAACCAGTACATAATTTCATATCATGATTATTCCTACATTTTTTTTTTTATTATGTAGTAAACCTTTTTGTTGTAAAAACGATGTAGAACGATCCGTAGTATTTATTTCTTCTGCCAATTCCGAAAAATTAATATTTATTAAATATTATAAAAGTACAGACGTGGAATAAGATTAAAATGAATATTTAAAATACTCTGAACGAAATAAACACTTAAAAGTAAGAATTAAAATGATTAACAATTCAACACGTAAAAAAACAAGAAAATTATATTTTTTATTTAAAATAAACATTTAAAAATTAGAATTCAAATGATTTGTAAATAAGCTTTCCGCGTTGCACACTAGATGTGTAATAATCAGGAGAAATCGGATGAAATATGTGAACGTTGCCATTTCATCGCATTTTGTTTGTTTGCTGGCAAATACTAGAGAAGGTCCAATAATTTTTATTTATTTTTTTTGACTTTACAGGAACGTATATAAAGTGAGACGGTAACATTTTTAAAATACACGTATATATACATAATTTCGAACGTAAAATAACTTTTTTTTTAGCTTCACAGTAATCTATATAAAGTAAAGAAGCGAAGAAAAAAAATTAAAAATACAACATTTTTTTTATTTATTTTATTTAAAGACACGTGCATTCTTTATATGTAATGAATTACGCCTGTAACTGTGAGAAATTTTAGCAATTATCTGAGCATTATCCTATAATATTGATTATATTGCGTTATTTGTGAGTGTGTAAATATTTCGTGGATTATCATATTGTTTAAATTCTAATAGCACGTGTTTTATTTTCGAGTATTACGTATAGAGCAGTTTGGTGGAGGATCTTCATTCAGCAAGCGTTTGTGATGTGAGAATCTGGCTAATGCTACTTCTTCTCGTCTAATTTTTGATACCGATATTATATAGTGTCCTAATTTTGGTTTAATCTGATAAAGGTGTGTGTGTATGTGAGTGCATTCCCAATGTTGTTGATATAGTTTTGTAATTTTTTGTGATAATGTATATTTATATATTGTCTTCGACATAAAGTAATTATTTTTTTATCTTTACAGGAACATATATATAAAGTAAGAAATCAAAAAAAAAAAATTAAATAAAAAAAACATATATATATATATATGTACAATCCTGAACATCAAATAGTTATCATTTATTTCTTATCAATTATTATGCTTTTGGAAATGGGCGTTCACGCACACACACAACTGCAGATGTTATACAAATCACCGATTGAAAAAACTTTAGCATATTGTTCACCGTCCTATTAAACCGCCTAACAGTTAAAACAGTAAAGAAAAAAATTTTCAACATTCGAAGAAAATTTCTAAAAAACGCATGTGTGAGGTACAAAATAATTTCACATAAACCATCTGCAATTATTGCTAACTCGATGTTCTTATGTTCACTAGGGCAGTCAAGTTTACCATTAAAAACTTGAACTTCTTTCATATCTTAATGAGCAGTTAATAGAAAAAACAAATACCATAATATCAAAATTCAATCCAAATTCTCACAACTAGAACTCAACAGCTATAAAAAGACACTACTTGGAAATTTGGCAATAATAATGCTTAAGTGCGTTTCATCGTTCGCACGTGCAACTAGTACATGTATGTATAAGGGATATATGTGTATATATGTATATATATATGTCATATATAGAAAATTCTCGAATTTATGCATCTATTACACCCGAATTATAGTATAAATATTGCCTCGTATAAGAATTATCATGCATGTATACTTTCGATGATTGGGAGTGAAACTGACGCACAGTCCACGAAAAATGCGAGTGTAAAAGTGGTTACTATATTATTATATATTATAAAGACATTGTAATAAATGGGTGTAATGCATTGATTAAGCCTAAACTGGCGATATTGCGTCTCTGTAAATGAAATAAACTGTAAAACATTAATTTTAATAATAAAGTATTAATAAAAAAAATTATACATTATTAATGTTACATACAATAATAACGATGATGATAATAATAATATTAATCATGAAGAGTAATGATAATATTAATGTACTGAAAGAAATAAATGAGCTTGTAGGAACACCCGATATTATACGGAATTGGTTGAGGAAAGTGCAGAAGAAAAAAGTGGTGGAAGAAGTCGGGGAAAGCCTTCATCCAGAAGTGGATAGACAAAGGCTTATCGTGATTATATATATATATGTCTCTATTTATCACTCACTTACTCTCTCTCTCTCTCTCTCTCTATATATATATATATTATATATATATATATATATATATATATGAGAGAGAGAAAAATACAGATATAAATACGAATATATATTTATATATTTATTTATTTGTTTATTTATCTTTTTCAAAAAACTTAGGCGAGAGGATAATTAATAAAATAAAAAAAGAATCAAAAATATGACATCGTCAATTTTCAAAAATTAACATTTCGAACAAAATGCATACGGTTTGTCGTCAGAATAATTAAAGTAGCAACTCGTAAATTATATAGTAAAGCCCAATTTCAAACTAGCCTTTTCGTCAGCTGTTTTAACCGATCAAAATCGTAGGCCTCCACATTTTATTTAAACGAACGCCGTCTAATTTTCAAAGTTTTATACCTCCACAGCCTCGCGTGTGAATTCTTTCATCATACCTACTAAACTTATCATAAAACTGAACTATTCTAAAAATTCACCACATATTCTGCGTTTGTCGAGTGTTCTGGAACCGTTGACTTATCTCTTTGCGATTTATGATGTAACTTAAGGAATAATTTGAACGAAAATTTAAGTCGAAAACAACGTACAACAACGCGCTCTATAGAAAATGTTAAAAACATATTCAAACTACTATTTGAATTAAGACACTGTAAAGTTTATTTTTCAGTGAAGTTCTTAATCCTTACGAACATAAACAAATTAATAATCTTTACGAACATGATATATATATATATATATATATATATATATATATATATATATACATATATATATACGTATATATATATATATATATATATATATATACATATATATATACGTATATATGTAGAGTTATTAACCATTACGGGCGTAAAACACACACACATATATATATATAGCTAGAACTGATTTTTTTTATCTGTTTTAATTTCACTTTTGCTATTTTTGTAATGCTGTATGTTTGAATTAGGTTTTTCTTATATTTTATTTCATTTTTGTTTCTTTTTCCTTTCATGTTTTTTATAAATTTTGTGTATGTTTATATTTCATTTTTTTATTGCCCACTTGTGATGATGAATAAGTGAAAATCTTTGTAGCCTCTTTTTTATATATAAAAGTTCAGTGATTTTAACTACGTTTTTATTGTTCATTTTTTGAAACAGAACTGCATTAAAAATTGATCACTCATGGGTAATGTAGACTGACTTATCTTTTTGACTTAGAACTTACAGAATAATTTTAAAATGGAAATTGACTAAAATTGAAAATAGTTAAAGCCGTAAAAATTTGGAAACTTTTTCAAGCTACCCTTTAATTAAGATATTGTAATGTAAATTATTTTTTAATTAAGTTGTTAATCCTTACGAACGTAATATATATATATATATATATATATATATATATAGATATAGATATATATATAGATATATATATGTGTATGTGTATATATATACCTCGGTTAAGCCTATTTAAAACGGTCTTTCTGGTAACTTTATAATTATCGTTTTTCGTAAATTAAATATTTACCTAGTACAAATTTATTTTTCTCGAAAAATTAACAAACTTTTTCCTCAACATAAACTATTAACAAAAATTACGAGGATTATATGATAAGGCTGGGAATTCGTGTCCAGCGAAGAAGAAAAAATATTAATATCAAAATTATTCTAGCAATATGCGTTAATGGCAACTAAAAATTGCAAATATTTTAAATAGCAACCAGTCCAAAATTATTTCATCCGCACTACCGAAAACACTATAAATAATTTTTCCAATAACGTATATCCTGATAGTAGACACTTTTAAATTATATTATCCAGTGTCACGAATATAAGTAAGATGCGCTCCGACGTTTAAAATGTTTACCATTAACCTTATCTCAGCCGCGTGTTATCATTTTTTAAACGCAAAAAGTCGACATTTTTTTGTGTATAACTCGAACACGTAATAAAAATAAAAAGTAATATTATATGTATAACGCTTTTTTTTTTTTATAATATTTTTTTAATGTGTCGTACAAATAGTTTCAAAACTGTTCTACGCTAGATACTGCTTATTATGAAAGAAAAGACGAGAGACGTCCAATGTATTGTCAAATAGAGGTGGCGTATAGACTGATGTAAAATAACAACTTAGTGAAAAGCACTAACAAACTGAAGTCGGAAACTGAAAAAGAGCGGATGAGAACCACTGTGGAACGGAGAAATCCGGCCAAACTCACTGAGAGCACCGGAAGAAACTCTGTCGTCAGGATATAAAGAGAAGTGGTCAATATGGCAAACGATCAACCGAATACGGAAAAACTGTGTTCGAACGGGGTCAGAGTGGATGAAGCGTGATATAAAAAGAAATTCGAAATATCATTGCGGAAAACTTCGGAAAACGTCGCATATACTGGAGTGTAAAACTAAACCGACGAGGTGTACAATGCACAATGTCACTTAGGCAAACAAGGGGGTTCGTTTATTTTGGATTCTATCAAACTGGCTGAATACTAGTGCGACAAAATATAATTAAACATAACTAATCGGATAAGAAAATAATAAGAAGAATGAAAATAGACATTTTGTTAGCGTGAAAAATTTATGTACCGTATAGAGGACGCAAAATAGTTTACTTCGGGCACATCTTAAGGAACAACAGATATGAAATGTTACAATTGATAATTGAAGGAAACATCACTGGAAAATGGGGAAAAGGAAGGAGGAGAAAAACATGGTTGGGTAATGCAAAAGAATGGACAGAACTTGAAACCTTATTGCGGAAGTTAGCCAACAGATTGGAAGTCAGAGGGATAATCGCCAACATCCATTGAGGATAACCAGAAGAAGAAGAAAATAGAGGATGCTGTGATTGTAAGGGTTTCTTTGTTTAAGATTGCTTCAAAGCGCGAAACGAAATAATAATTCGCGTAATCAGATTTTTAACATTTTATTAATTATCATAAAAGATATCGGACTTCAATGGTGTCTATTTTCACACACACACATACTTTATATGTTACGGAGTGTAATGATTTCTTTTATGAAATTATCAGTACAAAATAATAATTATTTAATTAAACCATTTAGATTCCCAAAAAATTAAATTAATAATTATAACGATAATAAAAACTCTATTTAAAATAACAATACGCGTAATAATTTTGTATTGTTTCAGCTTGATGAAATAATTATTAACTATTTGGACTTGTAACTTTATATATATATATATATGCGTGTGTGTTTGTGTGTGTATGTAGTGTATGTATATATACATACATATGTGTATATATATATATATATATATATATATATATATATATATGTATGTATAAAATTAAATTCTGACAAATTCTGTGTTCGAGCGTAAGAATAATTTCCAAACGTAGAATTGGAATCTGCTGTCACAAAAAAATACAAATCCACTCGACTCATGAAACAGCTTTCAATTTTATTCCGAGAAGTTGATAGTGAATAGAACGGTCGTTTTCCACTACTTCGTGAAAGCTGTCGATTCCATTCCCTAGAGAGAACCGACAGCAATTTCTTTCTCAGTATCTGCCCGCAAAACTTTGTCGTTACCACTACTAGTAATACCCAATCATGTTGCATAACATTGCCAATCATATTATACAAAAATAGTTCATCGATAAGAACACTTTTATTCTTTTCTCCATTTATTGGGACAGCTGTCTTCTATTTCGTTCGACGGCGTATAACTAAGTATCTCGGAAGAAAATTGGGTAAAAAATGGACAGGAAAAAAGCAGGTAAAACTTACAAACATCTTTGACACTTCTGAAATTGTAGCCATCAAATATATCACATGCGCACGTATTTATAATATACTTATATATTTATATATGCATGTGTGTGTGCATATGTATAGTAAGAGTGGAAAATAGAAAACGACGTCATAGAAAAACAGGAAGATTTCAATAAAATTCTTTATATTAGTTTTTCGAAAAATTCAAAAAGTATTCAACTTTTTCTATCAAAATTATACCAAAGTGAAATTTTACAACTTCGCATTATGGGAAGAAAAATAAAATTTTATTTATATTTTTTTAATTATTTAATAATACAATTGACGGTAATTATTATTAGAGGAGGTGTAAAATAGATTAACAATTGTATTTCCATTTAAGTCTTAGTTAAGTTTTAAATATATCTAATATCATTTTTCTAATATCACCTTGAAAAAAAAATGAAAAAAGGTTAGTAATAAAAAATGCTGTCCATAGATAATATTATTTCAGATTCAAAAAAATATGTGCGTTAATTAAAGATATTTACAAGAATTAAATAATCATATCTCAACTAAAATTAATAATTGTAAAAGCGTAGTTAATCAGAATTGCATAATTCGATAACATGAATCAAAATAATTGTTAGGCTGGAAAACGTTCTGTCATATTCTGTATTTAAAGCTGAAAAAAAACACAAATAATTACCACATTGAATATAATGACATGGACTACCGATCTTCTGCTCGAGGATGAACCCTAGTTTTTGATCACACTGCGGTCGTAATAAAATAAGGTTTCTATATTACTGCACACATGAAGTCCAATGAGAAACAGCAGTAATAATTGAAAATCCACTATTTTGCCAATGGTTCTTCGTTAACAAAACAAAAAAAAATCGAATGAGATTTTTTTCTTTTATAAATATTTTGCATATCTTATTCCTAGCCTGCTTGGCTATCAATAGGTGATTTCAGTTGGAGATAATTTTTTGAATACATTCAGCTATCCAATGATAGGCAGAATTATGGTTTCATGCTAAATCAAATAGTTTGTCTTCTTCAGTCTGATGCTGGACTAATCAGCCAGATCAAATAGTTTTGTCCTCTTTAGTCTCCTAATCTCCAATAAATTATCCAGGAGATTTAACGCAGTGTTATTAGTATGATTGTACAACGTACCAATATGTATTTTTACTATTTCTTTAATGACGTCTTCTACATATCGAGTTTTTGTATCTTGGTGAAGGGTATCATTGCTCACGAACCAAGGTGCGTTTGTCATTGTTCTCAGAATTTTGTTTTGAAATCTCTGTATTATGCGGATATGGTTTTTAGCACTGCAGCCCCATAGTTGGTATCCGTAAATTCAAACGGTTCGAGAATTTGTTTATATATTAATAATTTATTTTCAAGTGATAGCTTTGACTGCTTGCCTATTAGCCAGTAAACTTTCTTTAACTTTAGGTTTAGCTCCGCTCGTTTGCTTTGAATATGTTTGCGCCATGTTAATCTTCTATCTATGTGTAGACCTAAATATCTTACTTCCTCTTTAGTAGGGACTTTTTTGTTATTTATATATATGCTTACAGGTGTTATGAATTTATTTGTGAAAGTAACATGAGTACACTTTGTTTCATTAATTTTAATCCTCCATTTTTAGCATCAGCTTTTAATCTGGTCTACTGTCGTTTGCAAGGTGCGATTTGCAATATGAGAACAATGATTTGAGCACAATATGGCTGTATCGTCTGCGAAAGTTGCAACAAAGCAGTTATCTGTTATTGACAAGTCAGCTGTATAAATAAGGTACAAAAGCTGCCCTAATACACTTCCCTGAGGAACGCCAGCAATGATAGTGTATATTTCTAAATTTACATCTCCATATTTCACCTACAAGTGTCTTTCGTCTAAATAAGACGCGAAAACTTTGTAGTAATTATAAAGAAAATTAATTTTAATTTTATGAAGCAATCCCGTATACCAGACTCTGTCAAAAACCTGGCTCACATCCAGAAATCCAGAATCACAACCTTTTTTTTTCTTCAAGGTCAGCTTCTATTTTTTTGACAACTCGGTGAACCTGCTGAGTTGTTGAGTGCTTTGCTCTGAATCCATACTGAAATTCCGGAATAATTTCCTTTTGTTCAACTACAGGAAGTATTCTTTTTAGTAGCAGTTTTTCGAAAATTTTTGATATAACAATGATATTGGTCTGTAAGAAGTCTTGTCAACAGGTATTTTCCCTGGCTTCTGTATCATTAAAATCTGCAAAAATTTAAGCTGCACAGGGAAGTAAGTCAGCCTAATTATAGCATTAAACAAATAAGCTAGTGCTACCAATCCCTTGTGTGGTAGCTGTTTTAGTAATTTGGCGGTGATAAGGACATATCCAGGAGCCTTTTTAGGGTTCATAGCTTTAATAATTGCTTTGATTTCGCCAAGACCAGTTGGTTTAATTGCACGATATACATCTGTACTGCAATTAATTGAGTCTAGGTTTCCATTTCCTGGGTTAGGCTGAAATATATTAGCAAGATATGACCCCAAACTCATCTGATTTTTCCTTTTCGCTATGTGCCCAGTTGACATCATTTTTCCGGATTGGGTGAATATGGTTTTTAATAATGTTAGAAGAATTACACCGTAATTATAGAAATGTAGGTTTAGATATAAATAATCGCAAAACAAAGCTTCTTACTAACAATACAGCAGACGAAATTCGGCTTGGTGGAAAAGATTGGAATATGTGCAGGAAGCAATTTATTTGGACCAGTGCATATAATTTGACGATTGGACGGACAAAGAATTGACAAGAAGAATTACCGCAGCATGGAACAAATTTCGTAATTTAAATGGAGTTCTAAAAAATAGAAGCTGGAAAATTAACCTAAAAGCAAAAGTTAGTATTCTGGAAAAATGCATCGTACCAGGTTCCTGGATGGTTGTCAAACGTTGGTCTATGGAACCAATACATATTGACAACATTAGTCGTGTACAGGGAGCAATGGAGAGATCTATTTCTTGGAATTAGAAGAATCGACTGAATTCGTTCGGAAACCATAAGTCATAAAACCAACATGAAGGACACTGCGAAGATGACAGCCATCCTAAAATGGAACTGGGCTGGTCACATGATTCATCGGGATGGTTTGGCGGCAAATGTAACCAAGTAGATTATAGATTACAATAAAGGAAGCGCCTACTTCGTTGAGATTATGCTCGGATATAATATGGAAGAAAACGTGCCAATTATACGGTATTCGTAACGTTGCCTAACTATTATTATTTATAAGTGTCTGGTATGCATGTTTATATATTACATATAATATTGTTAGTACATTTATGGGTGGGAGGCCTTCGGTCAATATTTGACGGAATAAATGCTTTATTTATTTTAAAATTTTCCTAGACAATAAATAATTTTTGTTATAGATTATTGTTATAGATTACTTTCCTAGATAAATACATATATATACACATACATGTATTTAATATATATATATATATATATATATATATATAAAAATACCATGTGTTTATAAAGTTGTGCTAAGAACACATCAGTGTAATATATATATGAATGTGTAGGAAGTCTACTCTAGGGGGTTTAATATGAGTTCGATATGAACAAAATAAAAAAAAGGTTTATCAAAATCTGACCATTTTTAAAGAAGGTATAGTTGTAAACATTTATGTATTAATTTGTACATCTATATACATTATATATTGACTTTGTTTATGCGAGTCTTACAATTTATTTACCTTGCAAATTCTACTTGAAGAAAGGGTGATATTTAAAATTTACATTTTAAATATTTTGTCGCTTACTCTTGCGTTACGCGATTAATGACTAATCTTAATTCATATCTAATTTAGCTCGCTACTCGTACACACGAAGTGCTGATTAATTCATTGATTGATTGATTATTAACGATTTACACATACAAGGAAGGATTCTCATTACGCCCCTGAACAACGATTAGGTGTATTCAAAACTTTAGCAAAAAGCAAGAAGACTAACTTACGGTGATGTATCAGATGAGCTAAAAATTTAAAGCTTTCCATGGTAAAAATGGATATAATGTCAGAGAGGCTGAATTTTTCATCAACAAAATTAGTACATTAAAAAAAGAGGACAGAAATCATTAATAGGGATGAAACATTTAATTCTAATACGGATAAAATTGGAAGAGCGTTACGCAGAAAAAGTATTACACCAGTGTTTTATACCAACCGAAAAATTGGAAATATGATTAGAAGTGGTAAAGATAACTTACCATGGGGCCAAGTTCCATTTATCATATTCCGTGTTACATTGGTAAAACAGCGAGGCCAGTGGATGTTAGTACTAAGGTGCATAAAGCAGAGGTAAAATACCTTAGAATTAAAAAGTCCGCTGTCCAATCATATATGTAAATCACGCCATGCCATCAAGTTCAATGTCGTCTTCATTTTGGTTATAGTAGATAAATATCAGGCAAAGTTGGCAAAAAAGCTGTTAAAATTATTAAATATCAAGATAACTTCGATAAAGATGATAGTTTTTGCTTGAGTGATATTTGGAATCCTATCCTAGGTAAAATTAGAACAAAACACCAAGAAAAAGGAAAAACAATGTGAAAAATACAGACCAGCCAGCACTAACAATCAATCGAATCCATAATATTGGTAGTAGTGGTTATAATAGTTACAGATATCGTCTGAGAAACAGCACGGTGGCTCGAAAGTGTATAGACGTTCTTTCGATAGCTCAATCAGTTAGTGTTCTGCACCGATAATGTACTGTATAATAAAGCACTTGCCACTACTGACAGGTGCACCGTGTGTTCTAAGGATGCTGTTGATGATACTCATCATTTTATCTTTGAGTAACCTGCCTCCTCTTCACTGCGTGATACTTTCAATATTGACAAATATAAAAACTCACTTATCTCGAACAGAAGGAATCATGTAGTTTTCCTTGAATTTGCAGAGAAAGCCGTGCGTTTCAAATTTACAATTACAAATTAATCAAGGACAATTAGCTAAATTCAAACGTGAATCAAATTTCGCTCCTGGTGGGATGGTCCCCTTACTTATAATTAATTTCTAATTTACCTGATTATATTATTAATATGTTCAAATATGTAATGATGTTCATAACGGCTTGAAATTTAAAATATTTTAATCTTGACCATAATGAGGTATGTTTTTCTTTTAATGATGTATTTACATTCAATAGACTTATTTTTCAGAGAATTAATTTTCTTTCTTTATTATTATTATTATTTTACTAAAGATTTTTTCTTATAAAGATGTATTTTTCTTAAGTTTAATTTTTTTTTTTAATATTTTTTTTTTTGAAATTGTGTATTTCGTTATCGACAAGATATATTTTAGTATCTTTGTTTGTGAAGTTGTATTTTTTTCTTCTATGTTATGTATTTATTTTTATTATTTATTACTACTATGACTCCGCAGACTCCTTTTTTTCATGCACACATGTATGAGACTATGTTTTTCATCCCATCACTGCCCTTAGAATAAGTACACAAACAGGGGACTTTTACTTACTTTTCAGCTACACACTACTTATATGCACTTGTATAATTATTTAGCTTTAATCATACTAGTCCCCTGTCCTTTATAATAACACCAAGATTTTAAGCAATAAACTAGCCCTACATTTGGGGAACAAACTAAAAAAAAAAAATGTACTATATAAACTCAGAAACGTTGATTTTTTTTAAATAGTGACACCGTGTCAATCGAAAAATTTTTTTTTTAATTTTAATACTTTTCCACATCTTCCGTGTTCTATTATGATGCGATTGCATAATTTCTTTTTGTCCGGCATAAAATATTCCATTTGATCACAAAAACAGGTATCTATAAAATTAAATAAATTAAATTAAAAACTAAAAGCTTGAAAATATTTATTAAAACAAGGAAGAAAAATCGAAGGAAAAAGAAGAAGTAAGGAAACAACGGTTAGATGAGAATATTATCAAGGCTAATGAATTGAAATAGTACGAATAAAAAGGCAGAAGTCTGATGATAACAGGGATAAGACATAATAAGGAGGAAAAATACAGTGAGGGATTAGCTAATCGAGTAAACCTCAACATCTCTATGACCAAAAATCATCCACAACGAAAAACATAAATAAGACTGATATCTTGTCTGAAATTTGAAGCTAACACGATTAGTACGATAAAAATAAGTGTCATTCGTAACAAGGTTCAAATCTACTCTAGAGTAACTAACCTACATACCATAGTTAAGAATCCAGATGGAGATAACGGATGGAATTGTGTTTGCAACCGAGGTGAATTGGGAAATACTGTTTGGAAAATACCATAAGTTTGACCGTTGGTTAAAGAATTACTTACTGATTCGAGTCAGTCAGTTTTAGTATTCCTTCTAATTATGTTATGTAGGTTGCTGGAGGGAATATATGGAGAACGATCTCTAGATGGAATAGCACTTTTCACCAATATACAGACTATTAAGTACCGCCTTGTTAAGTAATAATCAAGCGTTTAAACTTAATTTTGAGAACAAAATAGCGTATCGAATTTGTGTGCTTTTCGCGGTATAATTATTAAAATTTAAAAAAATTACAGTCGATATCGCGTCACTATTTTGAAAAAAAAAACGACGTCTCGAACATGTTTTCACAGTTCAATATCGGAGCGGAACATCAACTGGCTGGGTAATCGAAGGAACGTCTATACACCCTTGAGCGTCCGTGCTGAAAAAAAAAAGACGTGAAAAATATAGACCGCCCGGAAACTGGAGGCGGTCTTCTAACAACCAATCGAATCCAGTATATTGGTGTAATAATAGTTACGGATAATGCCTTTACGGTCGCTCAAACATGTATAGACGTCAGTTGATGTTCTGCCTCGATAATGAACTGTGCAAACATGTTCGAAACGTCCGGGTTTTTTCAAAATAATGACGCAGTTAATATTAAAAGAACAGCGGTAAGCGCAATGGACCGTGATTCAGTTCGCGTTAAATAATTAAATAATTTTTACGACTTCGCGCGAAATAACGATGTATTATTAATTTCAGATTTTACCTATCAGCGGTGTTACGAAATTTTATCGCAGTTTAAGGCGCGGTATAATATGGCGTAAACCTGGAACCGTGGAATTAAAATATCAACTGAGAACCGGTAGACGATCGCTTCCATCGATGGTCGAAGAAGACGACCCGGACGATAGTTCGGCCGATGAAGAAACTAAAGTTTTCGATAATAACTCGGTAAATCGTTACTGGCGAGAAAATGAAAATGACTCCACCGATAGCGAATATGAAAGCTCTAGCGCGATGGTCTAATATTAACGAGAAAAAATAGCTACTCTTTCTCGTATCAGAAAATTGCATTTAGTACTAATATTGTTGTTATAATTATTCCGCCGCCCATAACGGTCAGGTAATCACTGATATATATGTATGATATATAATTTGAAACGTGTGAAATGTAGTGATTTTTTAAAAAATAAACAACAAACAAGAAGTTAAAATAACAAAAAAATCATAAAACTTTTCAGCTGTTATAAAGTGAATATTAAAAAATGTAAAAATATAAAATTAAAAAACATTAAATTTATATTGCTTATTTTTATTTGTGTTATCACATTCGGTATCAGATTAATTAATACTGTTTTTTCCACTTTGCTGAATTTTGTGAATTTAAATCTAAATTAGTATTTATTTTATATTTTATATTTTTATGACCTAACAGCTGAAAAGATTTTTGATATTTAAAAAATTCTGGTGCTTTGAACTTTTTTTCATTAATGGCGTTTTTTTTATTATGTTTTTTTTTTAATTGATGATGCCTTATAGCTTACATATTTCTATAAACATGAAAACTTCTCTTGAAATAATGTCTGGAAACATGTATAAATTATCAAAGTAAAAAAGGGACTATTAGATTGTATGGTGACCGTTACATAACGAACGCAGTAATTTAAGGTATAGTTCAAAACGTAATGTTATTAAAAAACGACATTCGAAGAGCACATGATCAGGGTTGAAAATTGTATGTCCAGTAGGAAGAGGACAGTAAGGAGAAGTTGCATAAGGAATAAGCGGTTCGGTAACAAGTAATGCCCGAATCGCAACCCGCTGACAAGTACAATTCGCGTACGCTTAATATTTTCAAAGAAAGTAGAACTGTGGAAATTTAGGAAGAGCTGGTTGTAATTGATAGTATCGAGTGAGGAGTGACTACTGTATATTCTCCAAATATGTCTGTTCCCGAATTAGAAGACCACCCCTTTAGCTAATGAATCCACAATTGGGGATTCGGTACCCATAAGAAAGACATAAATACACCCAAACATTCCAGATGATTAAGTTTTAACGTGATGAATGAAATCAGTGGATCAGACGCGTTCTATTTGTTTTCCATAGCCTTCAAAATCAGGCTGTCCGGTAACGTGTAATACCCGAATCACTTCGCGCTTAATGTTTTTAAAAAAGTAGAACCATGAGAAATTTAGAAACAGACGGTTACAATTGAAAGTACCTAGTGAAGGGCGACTTCTGTATATACTCCACATGTGTCTGTTCCCAAAGTTTCCTATGTTCCGACTGTATAAAACGAATGATATCATGTGCAGAAACTAAAGAAAATACCACACCACTAGAAGATTCCGTTTTAGCTAATGAATCTATTCATTGTCGGGGATTCTTCGATATCCAGGCACTCACAAGAAAGACACAAATATACTCAAACATACCAAATGATTAAGTTTCAACGTGATAAATGAAATCAATGCATCTGACGCGTTCTATTTGGTCTCCATAATCTTCAAAATCCTTTGTGAGTCGGTGATAATGAACTAACTACCCGAAAGATTCATACCACAATTAAGAATGGCAAGATTTGTAACACCGCTGCACACTCGGCGGTAAATGCGAAACAAAAAGATCAGATAATTTGTAGACGTTACTAGTGTTAAAAGATGGGATAAACATTGCTGAATGCATCCGTATAAATAAGGTTGTGCGTACGAAAATTCTCCAAGATAATATTATTGAATGTAGCACGGATCAATAGAGGGAATAAAAGACGTAGTTCACAGGGAAAAAAAATATTTGAAAAAGCTTTAAGGTTTCATTCACTCTATTTAAGTTTCATCGGTAAATAGAACGGAATAAATACTTCCGGGTGTGAACCATTTCGAAGTAATGACCCATCAATTGGAAAGTTGGTAAGGAACGTCGCCTAATCGGTATTTATCCATCAAAAGATTCGACTTCCACGGCTTCTTTTTACTTTCTCAGTAAGGTGATTTACCAATCAATTGGATGGATAGCTAAGTTGACTAGAATCTTTTTTATCATTACAAATTCTAATCCATATCGAATTCACGTCGTAATGCTGAAACACTACCGCTATGCAACGAGTCTCTTCTAATACGCGCTATTATACAAAGCGTAGAAGAAAAATCTGTATTGTATAAAATAGTTATACAGGAACAATCTAATAGTAGATGTTATTCGTTCCGAAAATTATGAATTTCATAACCGATAAACTTAATCGTAATTTAAATATACGCGAACTGAAAAAATGATAAAACTTATTGGTTAACTATTATATTTGGCAAGAAAAATTCCAACTTCAAATGCAATTATATCGTGAAATGTAACAACGTTATATTTGTTTTACGATATCGCTTAATTATAAAAATCGAATTAAATTTCAATTCAAATTTTTTCGTTTGAAAACGCACATCAAAATTTTTCCATTTATTCCGAAATAAATATTTAGATTATATGGTTAAAGATTTTTCTCTCTCGGTTTCCGAATTTAATAGGAAAATATTAATCATACGCTTCGCTAGTGATCAAACCGCATAAAATGAAAATTCAGGACCGGATTTATACAAGGGCACTTGGAGCACTGGCCTAGGGCTCCCACAACTATTTAGACTATTGAAAAAAAAAATTAATATAAAGAACGAGCGATGTATTCTTTAATTCTAGATAAAGGAGTTCGAGAATCTTTTCCGAATGTTGAAATGGTCTTACGGATATATTTAACACGTTAATGAGTAGCAACGTAATCGGTTCATTCTGTAAATTATTTATCGCGAAAAATGTATTAAGAACACTTCCATGGCTCGAGATCGTTTAAATTATTTGACAATCACGAGTACGGAACGAGATATGTATTAGGAGAAATAGAGGCATTAATGAGATTATAAAAAATTTCGCAGATAAAAGCACGAAAATGTTTTCTTTAATTTTCTGTATAAGTATTTGCTGGTATAATTGTATTACCTATTAGATGTATTTTAATTTTATCGAAATAAATGAAAATAAATTCCTATAATATTCTTTGAAAGTACTAATAATTTCGTTTAAATTAATAAATGTTTTAAAAGTATTTTATATGTATATTTTTGTTGACGTAATAATTTTTGAATTCCTAATTTTTTCTTCCTTATAAGGTTACTCCCACGCTATTTGTGCTCATAGGCCTGAAATAATTTTATTTTATTATAAAATGGCCGAGTGAGGAAGTTAAATATAGTTAAGTAGATATTAGTTTGTGAAGAATAAGAAAATCTCGTAGTATATGGAAAAATATTCGCAAGAAATGAAACCTCATTAAACGATCCAGCTTAACCCTTTCATATATTATAAAATTTTGACCCAAAATTATAAATTTTATACAGATATATTTTTTTTAGCGGGAGTGGATTCCAAAGAAATCAGCGTGTGGAATTTTTACCCGCTGAAAAATCCCCTCTGTTGAAAAAAAGAGAAAAATATACACGTAAATATAGAGGTCCATGGACAAATGCAAAGACCTCTCCACAGAAAAGAATATAAGATAACAAAATAAAAAAATAAAAACAACTTGTTAACAATGACTTACAACACAATATAACTATATAAATACACCGGTTTTTATAAAAGTATAATTTTCATAAATGAATATACATGTAATCATTAACCAGTAAGAGTTATACCATTATCTAGAAAACAATAAGTAATAAAAGACTTAAGAAATAACAAGTAAAACAGCTGACCATGCTATACTCGATATTATTGATATTGGGATAACGTTTGAATTAAGTTGAAATTATTATTATTATTATCGTATCAATTACGCGCTTATTTAGAGATATCCTGCATTATAAATTTGCGTTCGACAGCCAGTCTTCTGCGCCTTCTTCTAGTGAATGTAGCCCAATCAAGCTATTTACTTTACACGAATTGATAAAGTGTGACATCGTTTGGAGCTCGCCACAGCTGCACAGCTCCGTTTCCGACAGTTTCCATTTGTTCATTAAATATTTGCAACGACCCTGGTTGGTTCTGACGCGATTTAAATTTCACCATGTTTTTCTGTTGAGACCAAATCCTGGCATAGCCGGATTTGATATTAATTGTCCGTTTGTTGGAGTCTGCTTAACCCATATTTACTTCCATTTCGCAGCTGCGTCGTCACTGCTCTGTAGCTCGTTAGCCGTCAGCCATGCTGGTTTCCTGCTGCAGAGACGTGTAGGTGGGGGATCTTTGATAAATTTTTCTACGTGAGAGTGCATACTGTTGTATTTAGCCCATTCTCGTTTGAATGTTTCTTCTCTGCGGATGTGCGGTGGAAATATATTTGCTAGCACGGGAAGCAACATAGTAGGAGTAGATTTTAGCGTACTGTTTACTAAGCGTAGTGCTACGTTCAGTTGTGTATCGATCTTCTTAGCATGCGAGCTGGCCATCCAAACGGGGCAGCAATATTCTGCAGCTGAAAACACTAGTGCCAGTGTAGCAGTCCTAATGAGTTTTGTTTCTGCGCCCCAAGCTGTACCTGCAAGGCGAGCGATAAGGTTTACTCTTGTCTTCACTTTTTGAGTTATTTTTTCGAAGTTCTCTTTGTATGTGAGAGTTCGATCAGGAACGACGCCTAGATATTTTGGCGTTGGGTTAAAAGGTAAATCTTTACCGTTGAGTTTAATATGTATTTTAGCTTTTGCCATCTGTGAGTTGAGGTGAAACACCGAAGTTTCTGTTTTTACCGGGTTTAATCTGAGTCTCCATTTAGCACAGTATTCATCCAAGCAGTGTAAATCTAATGAGTTGTTGAAATGAAAACAATGAACAAGATATTTCTTAAACTTTACATAATTTAAATTTTAATCGCATAATTTCTTCTGAACACTCTAAAAAAAAGTTTCATGAAACTTATAAAGTGGAAAGCATTTTGATTCCTGGACCCCAAAATTAACACGAATAGCAGCAAAGGCAGGACACCGAAACAGTCTAATACAGAGAACATGATGGAACATTGGCAAGCTTGAACCTATATAAATATGATCCAAGCTTGCCCAGTTAATAATTGCACATTATAAAAATTGATATTAAAATTGTGTATTTATTATACAATATCGCTTCCTAGGTTAACTGCAGACAGTTTTCGATATATTTATATAATAAATATTTCTAAAATCGAGATATTTCACGTTAACTGGAAAAGAAAAAATTTTGTTAGCATTAAAATTTCATGTTGTACCATATAGTATAAATTGTTCGAAAGGTATAATTGCTGTTGGCCTTTCATTATCATAGGTTTTGTACTTTTCTCCAAAGAAAATCAACCTTCCTGAACTCGAGAAGATTCTTCGATGCCATCAAGAATTAACTGCAATTATCGTTGGTGATTTTAATGTTCGAACTCTCTTACTGGAAAAAATATCGAGTAACGGCTAATTCAGTAATTTTTGAACATTTTTAAACTTGCTAATAAGCGATGAAACAAAATTTTATTTATTAAAAATCTATAAAAATGGTGGGAAAAAAGGATAAAGGCCTTTGAATCGTATTCGTACCGACGCATACTAAAAATTTCGTGGATACTAAAAATTACTAACGAAAAAGTTCTTTATAAAATGTTAAAGTTCTTTATAAAATGTTAAATTTGATTAAAGAAAGGAAAATACAATATTCGGGCCACATGATGAGAAGGTATAAATACGATTATGGAAGGAAAGCTTTTCAAAGGCCGTCCTTAAAACTCGTAGTCAAAGGATTTTCATCGTTGGTTCCACCATCCGCCCGTTGAAATGTTCAGATCTGCCATGTCAAGAAAATACATCGCCATGTTGATCGTCAACCTTCGTGATGGAGACGGCGAATAAAGAAGAAGAATAAAAATGGATATAATTTTATCGTCTGTAAATCCATAAATGTTTTTCGCCCTGATGGTCAAGTATAAAATCTATAACTGAATCTTTTAGAGTGGGATTATATAGTCTGGAGTATAAACGTGGTGAATTAAGAAAAATAACAGATAAATATTACGTGGACATTAAAATTACTACGTTCTCAATGATGTGAACATTTCGTTTATAATTTCACTGAATTTCTTCGAATTTTATTTCTTGTACATTATCATGGGATATTTTTAAATCTTTATTTGTATTACAACATTAAGGATATCGTAAATAATAATAAGTTTTAGTGCGGGATTACTGATTAGTATATTTAAGACACACGCGATAGAAATAATCGAATCGGCACTTTTAATATTGGTGTAACCAGGTGCACCGACTTGAAAAAAACTTTGGGGGCAAAAGAATTTTTTTTATATTCCATAAACATAACTCAATAAAATTGTTTTCTTACATATAAAAATCATATATATATATATAAAATGTTGATATATCGCAGAGTAGTGATTTTATGAATTATAAACAAAACAAAATCATAACACAGTTTAATAAAAGTATTTTATTGCAAAGCTTTTTGACACTTACGTCAAAAAGTATTTTATTGCAAAGCTTTTTGACACTTACGTCATTATTAATAAATCTTACATATACATTACCTGAAATATATACGACAACATTTTATATATTTTCATGTCTAACTTATGGTATTGAAAGGGTTATAACTCTTGAATAATGAACATTGAAGGAGCAACGTCCTTAATTAATGCCGTTGAGGAGGCATGGCACCGGTATAATAACTTTAAGGCGGCGACTGTCCCCTACTCCACCAAAGTCGGCGCATATGGGTCAACTATACACACAGAACAAGGCAACTTCTTTCGTGTATCGCCCATTATATAAGGAAAAAACGTATCTTTATCAATTTGAACGAAGGTAGATAATTAACCGAACCGACAGCACATTAAAAACTTCCTTAATATAATTCTATAAAGGACGCTTTGATCAAATTCTACCGCAGAAGCACGTCATACTTAACTCAAAGACGGAAGTTATCTCTTCAATTGAAAATAAAAATTTTTCCTACCAATCTAACGTTTAGATACAATTTTGTACGAAAACCACTTAACTTAAAACTTTCCACCCTTAAATTCCCTACGCCTATGCCGCGTAACTTCTTCAGCACTATTTACAAAAAACTTTGAAGTAAAATAAAACAGCTGTGTTCATATCAAGTATTTGAAATTAATACACATATCGAATTTATAAGAAGTTTAGCAACCTTACTTTGTAATCACACGCACACACAAAAAAGTCTTAATTACCAATATTAAAATAAAATTTTCGCAAAATTTTGTAAATCACTAAACACTGAAAATTAAACTTAAAAATTAATTTTTTATGAAAAATAACATAAAATACGGTTTTTTTTACTTATATCCACACGTACCGATATATATATATATATATATATATATATATATATATATATATATATATATATATATATATGTAAAGTCCTATTAATACGAAAGTTAGTAGTGGATATCGCTAAACCTATTCTCATCAATAAGAAAATTAAAAAATAATCAGTCAAACGACGCATCCTGGAAAGCAGATGTAGCTTGCTGTTACCTTCGGTTACACACATACACTATATATATATATATATATATATATATATAATAAAACCTTTGTTTCATTTGAATACAACAAAAATATACATAAAACAATCAAAATTAAATAATAATGAAAGCCCAACTTGAGCAAAGGCATCTTCCGTTTTTTTATTTTGTGTTTTTTTTTAAGGAAGTTGTACAAAAATTACGTAATGAAGTGAAAGACGATATTGTTAAATGTTTAGAGGAACAGATACATTAACAGTTAATGAAATATGTAACAAAAGAGTCAAACAATTTGAAAAAATAGTAGAACAATAACGATTAAAAATAATGGAATTAGAAATAGACATTAGAAATAAAAATTTAATCTTTCACGGTGTTGAAAAAGGAGAAATAGAGGGTAATACGACAGAAGAAATAGTTCTAAAGATTATTAAAAATGAATTAGATATTGTAAGGATAAAAATTTAGAACTTTTCAAAAGATTAGGTAGAAAGGACAATAATAAAGTACGTGATGCTAGTTAAATTTGCGACGGAAAAAATGAGAAGGAACACATTAGAAAATAGTAGAAAATTAAAATGATACAAATGTATTTATTCGGAAAACTTTAAGTGTTAGAAAAAAGGAAAAGTATTAATAAGTGAGATGAAAAAAAGTAGGGAAGAAGGAAAATATACAATAATTAAATATGATAAATTAATGGTGAAGGACAAATTTAACCGACAATGTAAAAAAGAAAAGACAAACCTAACACATGAGAAACGTATGGATTTTTAAAAAAGTAAGGGAGAGGATGCAGTAAAACGAATGAAGAATAAAAGGGAGATACGAACAATAACTAGAAATATTAAGATGTAAGCACGAGCAAACAATTCACAATAGTAAATAAAGAAACAATCACCACATTATATTATAGTTAAGAATTTGTATAAAGGCAAAATAAAAAATCATTGCCCAGGAAGATTGGCCACCGAGGGGGAAATAATGGCCATCACCTTCTGTATACTAAACGGAATACATACACACACACATATATATATATATATATATATACAGTGTACTCTCGATTATCCGTAGTATTGGGTGGCGTGGCAAACGCGGATAAGCCAATTTTTCAAATGGTCAACAAAACAATTCAAATCAAGGAAAAAAGTTGATTTATTATGTACATACGCACATGCATACATATATCTATACATATCATGCAATTTATAAAGTAAAGAAGGTTTTAAAAGTTACCTGTAGATTTCACAAAAAAATCTGTCATGAATTTTTGTTTTTTCGAAATCAAACACCTCTTCTTTACTTGAGATTGAAGTTTTTTTAATACTATTTTATCACAGAGCGAAGTATCGTCTTGCTCCTCCAGATATTGGATAAGTCCTTCGATGTACGTTAGAGCTGCGTCGTTGCTTACTTGTGTCTTCGTCTTATCCTCTTCTTCTTCCCCACTCTTCTCTGAAACCCTACCTGATGCTTTGTCAATAATTTGTTCATCAGTAAGATGTTCAAAGCCTGCATCATTGGCATCGCAATTAATCCACTCAACAAAATTTGCTTCGTCAACGTCACTTCCTCCTATAACGGATTAAACTTCTTCTTCTTTTTCTTATATATATTTTTGTAAAGTATTTTCCACATTAGGTAAAATTTTCTTCCAGGACTTTATTAACGTAGATTGTTTAACTGACTCCCAAGCAGTATTTATATCATAAATGCTGTCAAGAATCGTGTAATCTTTCCAGAAACTGTGAACATCATTTCCATCTTCAATCCTTTTTTTCAGTAAGTTTGTTCTATACTTTTTTTTCATTAACGCAATCACACCCTGGTCCATTGGTTGGATAAGAGCAGTGACATTGGGAGGCAAAAACTTTACGATGAAATTTCTATTTTCCGATTTTAAAACGTTTTCCCCTGGGTGAGATGGGGCATTATCAATCAGCAGTAGAGCTTTCACTGGTAAATTCTTTGACTTGAGGAATAATTTTTTTTTCAAACCACTCTTTGAATACTTGCTGGTCCATCCAGCCGTTCTTCTAGTTAAAGTAGTGTACAGGGAGGTTTTCAAATCTTGTCTCGTTAAAGGATCTCGATTTTCTTGATTTACCAATCACTAACAATTTTAATTTGTCAGTGCCTGATGCATTGCTGCACGTCATTATAGTCATTTGCTCTTTACTGGACTTATGTCCTGGAGCATGCCGCTCGCTCTCAAAGGCCAATGTTCGCGTCGGCAAAACATTTCCAGAACAGTCCCGACTCATCAGCGTTGTACACTTGATCGTATGAAATTTCCTCTGATTGAAGAAACTCTTCAAAATTGGTCTTGAAATTTTCTGCTGCCTATATGTCGCCACTTAATTTCTCGCCGTGAAGTCCAATCTCTCTTATCCCGTGACGCTGTTTGAACCTTGGTAACCAACCTGATGTTGCGTCAAATGTTCCTTCGAAACCTAGCATCTGAAAAAACTGTTTTGCTTTTGCAGCAATAATAAGCCCTGAAACAGGAGTTCCTTCACTTCTCAATTGACTTACCCATTCTAAAAGTGCCGCATCTAATTCTTCATAACTGCTCTTTTTCATAGTTTTTCTTTTTTCATCGACGAGGAGTTGTCTGATGTGCATGCAAATTGAATTAATTTATCTTTTTGTTTTAAAACGTCTCTAACGCTGGATTCTCCTATTCCATACTGCAAGCTAATTTGCTTTTTCGAAGCGCCATTTTCAAATTGTTTTATTAATTCTAGTTTCTCTTGAATTGATAAAAACCACTTTTTCCTTTTATCAGTCATTGTAAAATAAAATAAAACCACGAATCATGAAACAAACTTTTATAATAAATTTGGCAAAACTAAAATCACGATTCACTAAACAAACGAACTACCTTCTACGGCCAAGTTGACAAAACTGACGTGAACGAGACAGTAAAATGTTGAAGCGAAAAAAAGTAAGACGAGAGTGCGGTTCTGAGAGTTGTGACTCATACAGACTTCCAGTAACGATGACTAATACATTTAAGTAAACGAACGTTTTTTCTCTTGAACAAAAAAAAATCAATCCTAGAAAGACTGCGGATAATCCGCAAAGTGGATAATTGAGAGTTTAATGTATACAATAAATTTCGCCAAAACTACATATTACAAATATCTACGCGTACTAAATTACTGTGTCTCATTTTAATTATTAAAAATAAACGTATATTACGATACTTAAACCAATCTGACTATACGGCTGCGAGCTATGGGGATGTTCCTCTAAGATCAAAATTTAAAAAAGACAGCGGTATCAGAATAAGATACTACGAAGGACAGCTGGCGCTCCATGGTAGGCCACTAACTACACATTGCATAAAGATCTTCAGATACAATATGTAGAACAAGTAATCCAACGAGCTGCTCGCAACTACCTGGCGAGATTGGAAAGTCACGAAAATCCGTTGGCAATAAGTTTGCAAGTTGAATCGGCGATTACAAGGCTGAAGAGAAAACATATTACCGACTTCAGATGATGCTTTCGGGCTGCCATCATTCATAACTTGGGAGTTCTGTCGCTGGACCGACTCCTAAAAAAATTTTTTTTGTTCCACATTCATTACATCTAGTAGATGAAGGGTTAGACACGTCAGTTCTGGATTAGAAGGAGATAGGAAAAAATAATTATCAACTTCAAGTTAACAAATAGATATTTGAATTAAATTTTTTTTAATTATCAAGTCGTGTAAATATGAATGCAAGAAAAATTTACGAATATGCTATATATATTGCATAACATGAAAGATGCATACGTAATAATACATGTACGAATGAAATACCTATTATAATAGACCGGATTATTTAATCTTCTATGAGTATATTTAATACATTTTAATTTTAATATAGTACTTTCTTGAAAACCAGTAGTAAATTTTTTTAACGAAACAAGCCCAATTACTTCATCCGTTAAAGGATCCCACAACCAAAGAACTGGTTTATAAATTAAGTGATAAGCTAGAATTGCTTGCTTCCCATTTTTCAAGCATTGGTACAAGTTAGCGCCAAGAACACATCGCTGTAAAGAAATTAAAAACAAATTCTCTAGTCTCTTTATGCCTCCTGAAGTTAATAAACACATTAAATCGCTGAAGAATAAGACATCTTCTCGTATGGACGAAATACGAAATCTCTACAACGTGAATGTACTTAGTCTTCTTCCGAATCGTAATACTAATCCTAAAAACAAGTTACCGCAGAACCAAGTAGTACCATGTGCTAATCGACAACTGATAGATCGAATGAAGACACTAAAAAATGTAAAAACAATTACAAAAAGGGCGCGATAGGTAGTGACTGTAGTATGATAGATGACAAAAAAACCAGTACTTAATATTAATAGAAGTTACAGATCATGAAAACACAACAAACGAGCGAAACTATCAGTCAGATATATATATATATAGAAATCGCCCATGGACAACAGTTATATTGGATTCCATCCGAATTTATGAAAATCACTACAAGTACCGAGAAGTTACTTGACTTATGTTGCAAATTCCAAATACAGAAACAGGACGATTACTGTTTCATAACGTCGCATAATCTGAATTTTTAAAATAAAAACAAACATAATAAATATCAATAGAAAATAAGCAGAATGACGCTGCCACTTATATATATTTAGCTACACGCATGCTTATGTTATCGTAATACATGCGCATCAATACATATATATTTATGTAATGTTTTCACTACTACGTAAAACGCGAAAAACTAAAAGAACTATTCAAATATTCTTGTATTAGATAAATAACTTATAAACCATATCTGGGTGAAGAATTGAAACAACTTTCCAGGATGCAGATAATTAAAAAGAAAAAGAAAATACGCGCTATATCGTCTTATTTTTCAGTCCTAATAAGAAAACATTAACAAAAATACTTGAAGAAGAGAATTGTTAGAGTCAAACAAATGTTATCATAGACACTTATATAGGTGAACCGATGATAGCGAAATTCATGTAGGGACCACAAAAAATTATAAATAGTCAAATGAAAGTATTTTATTTACCGTGATTTCTTGGTAGCACGTAACTAAATAAAATTAATGGAATAATTTATAGATAACAGAACAATTATAATATCCGAGAAGTACCGCTAGTTAATGCATATTCAGGTCTCGCCCTAATAATACTGTAACTGGTCAGATACTATTATAATTTTTCTTTGTAATATCGTATGTAAACTTATTTACTATATTTCGAAAATTACAATACTCTCTAATAATGTTAAATAACGATAAAAACAATTATTCAAACCTAATATATTTAAGACGACACTGTCAGGGTTCATGCAAACTATATGAATAAAAAATTTAAAGATTTATACTTCGTGGATGATTAAGTAATTTTCGATTCCGTTATTTTGTTACCTCGCACAGCGTCGTCGCAGTTAAATATTTTAATTATCATAAATTTATTTATATCTAGAAGTTTTATATTTTCTCTCGGTTCGGATAAGCATGCCCGTTTGTTTTTCAAAAGTCCCCCTAAGTTCAATTTTTATTTAAAATTTGTATGTCAAGTATATTTTTCGTATTATTTTTCCTATCCCAACTCTGATTTTCATTTCAAATTTTACGTTTATCAACAAATAACTTACTAATTCAATACTAAACGTCAACTGCTAAATATTTCCTAATCGTTTTTCAAACACATATATATAAATGACTAAATAATTGTATAGGTATATTAGAATAATCCTGAAACGTTCACAATTCAGAATGGTAGAGGAAAGATTCCGTTATATTTTCTTCTTCGTTATTCCATCTCTATATCTTTCCTTATTTTGTGAAATATACCTTTGCCGCAATCTTCTTGGTATATTTTATTTGTTTACCGATTACTCAGTTATATTTATTACACACCTAAAACGTGTCCTATCTACTACTGCGTCTTCTTTCTCGCAAAATGTTCGTAAGAGAATAATTTTCGTGCAAATTTAAACAGTTCACTTTATCTTATACATTTTCCTGAAACACTAAGTTTCAGAGATTTTATAAATTTATATTATCCTTTGTTTATAGCCCAATTTTTTTAACTACTTACAAAAAACCGGTAAACATATAAACTGTTTCTTAGAACACGATTATGTATTTCAAGCTTCAACTTACGTTGTTCTAGATGTTACTTTCATAATCGCATATTCCATTTTCTAAGTGTTCTAGATGTTTTATTAGTTCGTTAATTATTTTAATTTCTTATTATTGCCGATTTCATTGCATATTATTTTTAGAAAAACAACAGATTGCATCATTTCCGTTACAAGTAGGTTGCTTACAACAACAACAACAACAACTAGACAACTATTTTATTTATTTCATCTCAACCAAAAATTTGTCGCTATTGAAATTTAAATCACAAAACAAAACTTACACGAATATCTAATTTCTTTGTAGACATAATTAAAATTGGACAAATCATTATTTTAAGCGGTCACGTTAAACATATTCAACCAATAGATGAATTATGCATGTAGCAACTTGTTATAATTCAAATATAATCATTTTAGTGTCACATTCGGATAGATAAATAAATTTATCGTATAATTAACAATTGAATTCTTATGTATATTTTATTGTATATCGTATTTACACCATTTCGTAAAATTACTAGCATTACAACAAGAATTTCAAAGTTGAATAAGCACAGCACTCACTATTTTTCAGCTGAAATATGAATGGATTAATCTGGACCATTTTTTGGTTTCTCACTGATAAATGAATCAATTGAAATAAATTAATCAATTTCTGATGTCATAATGCAAAATTTATAAAACATATTTATGATAAAACAATTATAACTGTTTTTAAAACCGTTAAAATAATATTTGCGAAACACATAAGTAATATTTTCGTACTGAATTTTGATACACTTTCAATTATGAATATAATAATGATTTGTAACAAATGTTACTTTCACACATAAGAAAAAAAAACAGCAACATTTAATAAAATCTAATTATAGAAATTTCAATTACAACTTTCGTACTCATTAAGATAATAAGCTGCATCCAAGGTAATTATTATTCCCAAGATTCCGAAACTCGTAAATGCATTAAATGGCCTTCCAATTTACGATTTTCAACTGTACGCTGCCACCGTTGAAGTCTTTTTTCAAATAATTGTTTATATTTTTCATTAATGTCTGCTTGTCGAACTGTTCTTTCATTACCGAAAGCTGCTTCAAACTCTTGCTGCAAGAAAAATAAAATTTATTGATATACAATACATAAACATAATTTTAAAAAACAAATGGCACCGACATAGTTTAAAATTTAATTAAGAACAATATTCGAAGACGGACATTCGATGTTAACATATAAAATAGAAAACTGCAGTTAATAACATCCATTTATATAATTTTATCATTGAAATATAATTACCGAACTAATATATGGATTTCTTAAGTAGAGCATATTATCTTCTTCTCTTCTCAAATCATTTCTAACTGCAGCAATATGTATCGGTTCTACGCGTTTAACTAAACGATATTTTCTGAAATAAATAAGTTATTAGATTTGTATTAACCGAGGTAAGCTATAAGCTTGTTGCAAAATGAAGATAATTTTAAAAAGTCAGAAACGCGATTCTATAGTTATAATTAATAAACTTTTCATAACACCGAAAAATAATAAACAATTACCCTCTAAAAAGATGACCACGAGGATATTTTCGTTTTAATAAAATCTGAGTTAATTTCATTATTAACAGAAAATCTTAACACATCCACATTCACTTAATATATACACAATACACTTCCTTTTCAATTTTCAATATCTTTTTAAGTTTTTACAGGTTCCGAAGATCACAAACTGTGAAAGCAATACAATGTCGACTTATCGAATAGAATAAAATAACATCGACAACTACTCCAAACATAATTAGAAATATTAGAATTGAAATTTACAGGGAAAAAAAGAAAAATTTTATTACGATTGTTATTTGCGTTTTGCCGGCTAATATCTACTGAGATCATAGTTCACGTTAATATATTTGAAAAATAAAATGTAATGCTCAAGGTATGTTGAATATATATCAATATTTCTTTGTACAAGTAAAAAATTTAACATTATACTGAAATTAATATAAACACGAATGTATTTAATAATATTATACTTGTAGGATATGGCAGCTACGTTTCGATTATATAATCTCTATTTGATATAATGAAAGCAAAAATTCGAAGTTTAAAATTTAATGTTTATAACAAATGACTGTTTTTTGTGTAATTCAACAGCACTAATTTCATATATCACTGATTAAGTTTTAAAATGTACTACTTGTCACTTTTGCATTATAATATTTACAAGTATCGTGCTAGATTTATCCATAAGCTGTGATTTAGTAATATTTGTTAAATTATATTACTAACACCAAACACAACATTATATGCCGACCGATATTTTTTCTTCAATTATGTTGAAAAAATGTGAAATTCATTTTATGTAATAATGCACAGATGTGTTTTAATAACTAAAATACTAAACGTGTAAAACCATATTTTTGAATATCAAACTTTCCACCAATATATATCTCATACTCAAAAAAATTTCAGAAATTTCAATTTTTAGGCACCCCAAAGGCCTAAATATAAAGTTGTAAGCTCGCCTGTAGTTTTTCTATAAGTCAATTCGTTATACATGTATTTGAGGTATGTTTTGATTTTTTCAACCTTTTTACTTGAACCATTGCTTACATGAACATCTTTTTGGTTTGTTTTTTTTGTTGGCCGTAAAAGGGGACATATATTTTTTTATCGTAATTCTTTGATTTTATGAAAGAATTGCACATTTCATATTTTGATCACTTTTAAAGGGTTATTTGGTGATGAAATGAATTTTTTAAGGATGATATTTGTGGTCATTTTATATTTCAAATTATATACCCTTAGAGGTTGTTTGGGGTTTTTGTTTTGCAGAGTAATCGGCTGATTTGAATTTTTTCAAAATTATTTGAATTATAATTTATAATCACAATGGGTAATTTTGGTTATTAGACTTAAGCCCAATTATTGTAAATAAATAAATAAAATCATTTATAATTCAATTTTGAAGTTTATAAACTGTTCGTGAGTTTTTTTGATATTTTTGCTGTTTCTAAACCACCTTACAGAATCCTAAAAAACCCATTTAATAATCTATTTGGTACTAAATTTAGCTTAAATCTATACTCTGAACTCGCAAATTGATATGAATAAATTTCACAAAATTTGGTTCAGAATTAAATTTATATATTTATGTGGTAATTTATTGTAATATGAAAAAAGAAAATAGACTAAGTTAGATTTATGAAAGTTTGTTTTAAAGAACAAAAATAAAACTATAATTTTCATGAAACCGAATTGATGATCTAGCAATATGGTTGATTAAACACATTAACGTCAAAGAAAATTTTATAACGATTGCTGTTTTAATGGACAACGTTATATATAGGTATGTATGGATTTTTTTTTTATTATAAAATACATTTATTCTTATGCAAAGGAATAGTTCTGAATACCTCTAAATATAAACATAAATAAGTAACAACAAAGAAGGAATATAATTAAATCATAATAAGTCATACAATAAAGAATAAATTATGAAATAATATTTCCTGTTTCAACAACTATATCTTCCGTAACCATACCTCTGACCTCATAGCAGTATATGGCTCGTAAATGGACCATCATCATCATCATAATATTTTATATTTGTTTTCCAATAAACACACAAAAATTAAATATTAAAATCGAGCTGTTTATCTGAGGAAACATATCGTATACTGATACAGATTTAACTCGAGAACATCATAATAATAATAAAGAAAAGTAATACTAAAAATCAAGACTTGATGTTATGAAAATAAATTTCTGAATGGAAATAGATACCCCCGGAAAAGGCAGTTTCAATGAAATAAGCATGTAAAAACAATTACAAGTATAAAAAGAAAAGGAAAAACATTAACCTATTTTCTGACCGACCTTAATTACAATTTCGTTGTTTTCATTATTTACTTCCGATATGCCACGTAATTCAAAATTTTCACGACCCCCATATTACTCTATCTGGTTAACTAATGTACTCAATTCTTTGATTTGATAATCTTTGCTCTGAGTCTCTTTTGTTAACTCAACTACTTGCGATCTCAGGCCTTTCACCTCATTTGTTAGCTCGATATTTTGCTTAGCCATATCATCGCATTTATTACAAAGAAAATCCAATGATTTACGGATGAACTCTGTCCTAAGCGCTGTGATATCAAATGAGGCATCGTCACAATCCAAGGCGTCAGTATTCTCAGGGTTTTGTTGTACATTTTTCCTCTTTCTAGTACTTGGTTTTCCTTTGGAGCTCTTGCTATCACTGTGTTGTCATTTGTCATTACCTATAGCAGCAATCTTAAAATTTGGTACTTCGGCATATTTTAAATAATAGTAACGTTACCAAATTTTAACGTAACAATTTCTCGTTACCACTGTCACACATACGTTACTACAGTAACGGTACTGCTTACCTAAACACAGAGCGAAATGTATTGCATTCGTTTTGCGAAAATATTGCATTCGTTCTTTATCTATATCCGTTAGTATGTTCATTCGTTACTGCAGTACCTCATAATAACGAACCAGCATTATATTGCGGTCATGTGTTTAGAAGGTAAGGTTATCTTAAAACAATGAAAATTTATTTATTACAAAACACAATTTTGTTTAATAAAAACGTTTTTTAAGCATTTTAAATCGGGGAAAATTTATTTATTATAAAACCAACAATTTTGGTTTATAAATTAAAATTTTTTAATTATTCTAAATCGGGCAAAATTTCTTTATTATAAAACAAACGTTTTTGGTTAAGACAAACAATTTTTAATTATTCTAAATTAGGCGAAATTTCTTTATTATAAAACAAACGTTTTTGGTTAAAATAAACATTTTTTAATTATTACAAGTCGGGCAAAATTTATTTATTACAAAATAAACGATTTTGGTTAATAAATTTTTTATTATTTTAAAACATGCAAAATTTTTTTATTACAAAACTAACAAACGATTTTGGTTTATAAATGAATTTTTTATTATTTTAAAATGTGCAAAATTTATTTATTACAAAACATACAATTTTGGTTTATAAATAAAAGTTTTTTTAATTTTATTGCACTGAGACGGTTTCTTCTTTCATTTAGTATCTGTTCCGATTTGGAAAAAATTCTTTCACATGGTACACTAGTACAAACTGTGACAAATTTTCCAATTACTAATTTACTAAGGAAGGGGAAATTATAGACATTATTTTTCCACCATAATAAGGGATCTTCTTCCCGTGATATTGGGGAATCTTCTAAATAGCGTTGAACTTCGATAATAACTCTTGAATATGCTGTTCCTGTTGGTTTTAAACTTGCCATCTTCTTATCAAAATAACCCCAAATTTCATCCGTTTCGACAGATGTGGTGCTTGTGTTCTCCTGTGTATGATATTCTTCAGTATGTGATGATGATAATTCTGATTCTATTAATGTAGATAACAATGATATTACAAGTTTTTTTGTTTTATCTGCAACATCATCACTCCTGAATCCAGCTTTAAATCTTGGATCCAAAAAAGTAGTAACTCTGAGGGTTCTGCTCATTTTTAAATTACCTAATCTTTCGGTAATTCCTTTAATAATAACATTAATTATCTCTTTCGACATACTACTGATACATTGTGTATTTAAATCACGATACAATCGTAAAAGACCATCAGTTAAAACTAGAATAGATGATGCGGTGACATACTTTTCACCACTTATTATGATAGTAATACGTTCTAGTGGTTTTAAAATTTTAATAAGTTCTTTCATGAATTTCCATTCTTCCATACAAATGATAGGAAACTTTTTGTCTAATAATGCCATTGTCGTCTTAAGTGCTTCTTCTAGCTCAACAAATTTTTCCACCATGTAGTAGGAGGAATTCCAGTGCGTTATACAATCTTGAATAAGACGCTTTGGACCATTTCCTTGGTTCTTCTGCTGATCAAGTAATTTAGCCATTCATGTTGTGCTTCTCTTGAAGAAAGCTATAATTGCTTTTATTTTGTCTAATGTACCTGAGCATAATTTAAGTGAATCAAGCGCGATGAGATTAATTGTATGCGCGTAGCATTCTAAATGATTTAACTTAAGTTCTTCTTTAATAGCCTTTTTCATGTTCACAGAATTATACGTAATAACCATTAAAATTTTGTTTTGTAAATTCCACTCTTGGCATATAGACAAGTTTATCTGCCATATTTCGACTGGTGTGAGTTTCACCAAATGAAACGCAATCTAATAATATGCTACAATATTTAAATTCTTCATTAATAAAATGTGCTGTTACCGCAAGAAAACTTTCAGTATTCCGTGACGTTCAACAATCTGCGGTCAAGGTTACAGATTTCACATTCTTTACTAAGTTCATTGTACTGTTATAGACCTCTTCATATAATACGGGTAGTAATGAATTTGCGATTGTGCGTCTTGATGGCAATTCATAATCGGAATTCAAAGTTTCAACCAGTCTTCTGAAACCTTTATCTTCAACTATTGAGAATGATTGTAAATCTTCTGTAAAAAGCAACATCAACACATCATCAATTATTTTACGATTATCAATTGATCCTGTCCTTTTTTTAATAAACGTGTTAGTTACTGATGTTTGTCGTAATTTGCGCTTAGTAGTACTGGTACTAGGTAAATCACCCGTCTACATTATCTTCATCACTAACTGTATCCTGTTGTAAACCTGGAAGGTCAAATGATGTTGGGATCGTTATAAGGGGATGTTTTGTTTTTATATGTTTCCTTAAATTATGTGACGTAGACTTAAATGTAAATTCATTTTTACAAATATTACAAATTGCAATAGCATTTGAATTTGGTTTCTCTGTAAAAAAAGTTCCAAATTGGAAATTTTTTCGGTGCCATGTTACACAATTCGAAAATTGTAACCTGGAATGCAAAATGTAAATAGTACTCGAAAACATTTTAGAGATACAAATGTATATCTTACAAAATAATACTGACTACTTATAATTTCTGACCCATTTAGCACAAAATAATTTGCTCTCTTCATATTTCACAAAAGAAATCACAGTACATGAAAGCAATAGTATAATAATAAAGAATTACGTGGACATAAATAAAATATCTCTAAAATTATTCTAAACTCTACATGATAAAATGCTGGAAGCGATCATAATACAAATAAATTATTTTTAAATCAAGCTTTACTATTTCACAGAATAAAACATTAACATTAGAATAAATGAGTTGCTATAAAATCATTCGCCATTTATATTATTTTATAGTCTTTCACTGGATGAACCGCTTATTCATGTTAATTTAGTTTAAATTATGTAATTCCAAAATTAACTAAGCTAGGTGCATAATTGTAAAATAAGCGGTTAAATATAAATATAAACATATATGTGTGTGTAAAACAAGTTTTGATTTACAATTCGTTAAAATCGCAAAAAATAGTAAAATTAATTATTACTTTCTGAAATCGTAAAAAAACACCTAAATTAAAAATCAGCTTTAAAAACAAAACAAACAAGACGCTCAATTTCTATCACATTTCTGTTCAAAGTTCAAACTTCAAAGTAAATTTACATAATACGTTACTAGTAACGGTGCTGAGTGGTACCGCATGCGTCTATAACGGTACTAGCAAAGAACCGTTATTTCCATCACTACTACTTTCAAATAGTCATAAAAAGTTGCACTAGAACCACCACCCATAAGTTCAAATCAGTTAAAATTGTGTTTGTTGTTTAGTTTGGTTGGACGATATTTTATTCCATTCGATATTCGATAAGTCGACATCATCGATTTCAACATTTTTGACGGCATATGTACGCAACCTGTGTGGCTTTATTATACAAAAAGTGTAAACCACCAAAACTTTTTCTCTGGCATTTCCAAAACACATCCGTTTAAAAATTAAGTCAAATTCATTAATAGTTTAAAGGGCAGCACTAAATGTGAGAAATAAAATAGTAACCCATTTTAAGATTACCGAAAAAATATTATAAGCAACCAAAAAATATATTTTTACATAAAAAAGTCGCAATAAATATATAATGGAAATAATAAAGTGATTATCACTTTTAATAGTTAAAATTATTTTTTGTTTAAATTTAGAAGTTCATGATTCATCTAATCAACAGATTTTATTAATTTAAAACATAACGGTCTTGATTTTACAAAGTTTATTTGGTTGGACTTTTTTCTATATTTTATTATGTCACGTTATTATTGAAATCGTGTGTTTATGTTATCTTGATTCTTGAGGTTCGCTTGTGTTTTATTTATAAATAGGAAATAATAATTTAATTCATCTAAAAAATGGCGTTCTCAAGTATATGTAGCACTAAAAATATGAAGAATCTTGTTAAACATGAAGAAAAATTAAATCAAGAAATTACAGATTCGTTTAAATATACATTAATCAAAAAATTTTTGGATCTTATTGAATATCAAAGCACTTTATTTACCCCAGTAAGTTTTTAATAAATTGTAATTCGTTCGGAATTTGAAAATGCTTTTTCTACAAGATGATATGTAAGTTATTTCATATGTTTATATAATAAATATGTATTTTCTTTATTAAAGGAAGAAATAGAATCCTATTACAATGAATACAGTTCAAAAATATTGAACAGAGTGTTAGAAAGAAAAGTAATGCGCGATAATTGTCAGCAAGGATCTGTTTATGATGTATGTATTTTATATCTGACGTTTTTTTTTATAAATTGCGCAAATCACTGAAGTCATGTTCATTTAATTTATGTAAAAACATTTTCGGATGTTTGGACTCAGTTTTAAACAATAAATACGTTTAGTTTAACATATTTATAAGTAATTTAATACTATTATATATGTTTAATTTTTACTTTGAAAATAAGAAGGTATTAAATTTTAGGGCGGAGGTGGTGGGAGTAGTGTTTTAAATGAAAACCGTGGTTTTGACAATGACATAAGGAGACATGTTCCCATGCCCACAGGAATAAGGAAGGCTGTTACTGTTAGTGAACACGCAAAACGTAAGTGTATGTTATTTTATGTTAAAATATTCACTACACTATTGTATCAGCAACAAAAAAATCTTAAAATAATTCAAGGTGGACAAATTCAGTAATGATAAACCTTATTTTAAATTTACTCTAGTTTGCGACAATGAGCTTAAAAGTTGTTTTTTTTTTCATTTTTTTTATTATTTAGGAAAATAGTTTGTGCAAATAAATGTATTTGTATTTTACGTACGTAATTTAACAGAGATAACGATAAAACTGAATAAAGTAAATAGTATGTTTTTGCAGAATTATGTAACCTTGGTTTTTAAAAGTGTACTTGATTTATTGGAAAAATTATTTCTCTCTCTTACTAAAAATAAAACAGTATGCAAACACCTAAAAAATTCTTTCAGTAGTGTAAGAAATCGTTGGCAATTTGTGGAACCGAATAACAATAAATAAATACTTTTTTATTTTTTTTTTTTTTTAAACAGCCCGTAGGACTATAACTATGATACAATCTTAGCTGGTTAGCTAAATAATTATCTATGTTTATGACATGGTTACTTAATAACTAACTACTAACTATTAAGTACGAACGGGTGTGGAGTACGTAACCCATTGGCTACGCATCCATTATCCGCATAACGGTATTTATATATTTACGTAACTAAATCTAGAGGTTGACGACGCCGAAGTCGCCGAGTTTCATGTTTGGTGTCGAGCAGTTGTCTTGCTTCCACGTTAACATGACTGTGCAGTCGCTGCCTGTGCGATTTCGCGAACTCCTTAATGACATCATTAAGAATCGGCACATGGAGATCGGAGTGAATATCGTCGTTACGCGAGTAGCGATATGCGTCGACTATTAAGATGGTATTTAATTTCAGTACTTTTTCATCAACTAGTTTTTAATCTAATTTCAATTTCATCTTGACTGAACAAATTGTGCTGACAGCAATGAGAATGTGCACAAAAAGAGAATCTGTCTTAAATTTTAATCAATACGATCGATTTAATGTAAACAAAATAGTAAGTTTACTTGTTACAAAGTTTTTAATTCATCGAATTTGAACTTATCAATAGAACATGTAAAATGTTTAATGAAGTGTTCACTAGTAAGTGTATATAGTATGTCAATAATATGGTAATTTGGATAATTTATGTCGAATTACGATTTAATAATAATATCAAATTCTGGTTAGTTTAAACGTTTCAATGTTATCTTTTTTTATATAGTAGGACCCCCTATCATTGAAGAGGAGTTGAATGAAACATCCAGAATAAGAAATACTCGTAATAAAATTCAGCAAACTGCACATACACGTGGTATAGTATTAACATTTTAATACAAATTTATTTAAAATATTTTTAAAATAAAACTAATACATTATCTTCTTATAAGGAACTACTGTAAAAATAAGATTATCCCCTTTTATTAAGTAACTTTTTAACTAATGAAATTTGTAAGTAAATACAATAAATGATTTTTAGTTCTGGTTATTTTCTATATGTAATAATGGCATATTAATCGTAATAGGTATTTTCGTGTGTCATGTGGTGTGGTGTAATGTTTTACGTGTTATATACGTTTCACTGTACAAATAATAAGTAACAAAGAGTAGACAATTTTTGAGAATATTGACTAATACAGAAACAGAAAATTTTTCAAAGTTCACCTTAAAACTAAACAAATCTATCAAAAATAAACAACAAAAAGGGGGTTTTAAAATCACTTAAATTTTTTCTTTATGAAAAATCACAAAGATTTTCGGCTGTTAGCCATTATCAAGTAAATATAAATTATAAAAATGTATTCAAATTTATAAAAATATAAAGATATTACTTAGATATATAATTTACAAAAATTATTAAAATGATAAAACTGTATTTTTGAATAATCTGATAGTGAATGTGATAATTATTTTTAAATTATGTATCTAAGTAATACTTCTTACATTTTATATGTTTATAAAAATGTATATTTTTTATATTCGCTTGATGATTGATTTTTCACGAAGAAAAAATTGTAATGATTTTAACAACTTTTTTGTTTATTTTTAAAAAACACACAATAGCAACCGTAATTTTCGATATATATATATATATGCAAAGGACCGTTGGTAACTTAAAGTATGGTACAGGTAAATAACGGTAACAGGTAAATTATGTACCAGTTAATCTGCACATATATCGCTTATCATCATCATATTCAACTGATCAGCCAATATTTCATGGTGTTATCTCTTCATGGATTAACCACTATTTTGCCCCATTTCTTCCAGTCTTGAGCAACTCTGGTCTAGGTAATTCCTAATTTTTATCTGAACCCGTAAACCGATCTCATTTGCGGTCGTCGCTGGGGAATTTTTTTCACCTCGTGGGTACCACTGTGAGATTCTTGCAGTTCATCTTTGATCTGCTCTCATTATATGACCGGCCCACTGCCACTTCATTCTATTCTTTCTTATATATCTGTTACTTTTATTCTATCGCAGACCTATTCGATAGTTTTCCGTTTTTGTTTTTTTTTTTTTTTTTTTTTTTTTTTTTTTTTAGTGATTGATCGTGCATCTCTCCATTGATCACTGGGCTACTTGTAACCTATGTTTGTAATTCCTGATTAGCGTCCTTGTTTCACAACCGTATACCAATAAATAAATATTTTAATATTGTGTTATTGTGTGTAGAAATCCTTTACAACTTATATTTAATGTCAACAATACAGTTGACAAAACAGTCGCAACCATAATCATGTAATATATCGTATGTAGTTAATGTTTAATTGCAAACTTAATACTATCAACGACAACAATGCTTGCTCGTGAATTGTTATGATTATATTTTGAATAGTAGTAGTATTATTACTATTGCAACTATTTATAACAACAATTATTATTTCTGTTATTGCCATCAATACCGTTATTAATACTCTTCAGCGTCAGCTCGCTGAATCTTCCCAACATATTACAACACACCTATTCCTCCAAAACACAAACACCCTTCCTCTAATCTAGTTTTTAACGCCTTTCCTTCCGTGCCTCTGGCCTAATTAGCGGGATACGGTACGGATCTCAAACCGAAGAAGAAGAAGACACATGGAGAATTTATGCCTATTAGAAATTAGGTTTGTGGTAATTTTATCATTCGTTTGTTTTACTGTCTTGAAAAATGCGGCTTTTGCTTAATAATTTATTTTATTACTCGTAATTGTGAGAGATTTATAAATAAATTCGCTTAATACGCCTATATGATGTAGCACGTGTAAATACTTTGCCAATTTCTTTTTGCTAAAACGTAATCTTATTCGGGGTTTTTTTTTGCGCAAAAAATTCGATACATTTCTACTAAAATAAAAAATTATACTATTCGCAAATATTTTAAGTATAGTCAGTAAATAATTCATAGATATTATAAATGTTGTAAATTTGCATAAAAGAGTTTTTATTAACTCTTGATAAATTTTCATGAATCTTACTGTAATAACCGATTAAGTATTTTCCCTATTTATTGTATAATTTCTGAAACATAATGAAATCTTCGTGAATGTTTAACCGGATTTTTGATATGTATACGTTACATCACAACCAAATTTTTTACATTATATTTTCAATTGAGTATCAAGTTATAAGTAAATTCCTATGTTATAGTGTTTACTTAAACGTATTAGGTAAAAGTTAATTTTCGAAATATACAGATTTTTATTACGAGAACCTTAAACTAGTGGTGAAATCATATTTGTTAATTTAACTTTTAGATTTTAACAGAAAAAGAAATCCAGATAAACACGATGATAACGAAAAACAAAGGGTAAATAAATATAATTTTATTATATTTCGAAATATGTAAATATATTAATAAATAATACGTGTTTTCACAGGATTGGGGTTTGTTTGTACTTATTATGACTCATGATAAACAAATAGTAACAGTACTATTGTAATCGGTTATAATTCGTTTTATAAAAGTAATAATTTATATATGTTTTAAAGCTATAACTAAATGCTTCCCAGTGGTCGTTATATAAAAACTGTTTGATCGTTACGATCGATTTTCTAATTCGATCTTTCTGCGTCTCTTCAGTCGTCTGAATGACACGCCATTGCGTAGGAGGTTCGATGCTAGTGGATTGATGCAAGTTTCAAGCCGAAGCAGGAATATTCCAACACAGCTTCCGATTACTTGAACAGACGATACACTAAGATCGTTGTGTATGTCGTCGTTTACCATGGTGCTGATATTCCGCAAAATTTTAGATTGAAATTTTTGTATTATGCCTATGTTAGAGTTGCTCGTTGTACCCCAAATGTGGATACAATAAGACCAAATTGGTTTTAAAATTGCTTCATAAAGTAATACTTTATTTTCATGCAACAGTATTGAGTATTTGTCCAACAGCCAGTACATGTTGCGATATGTAATGTTAAGCTGTTTAACAAAATTATTAAAAAGACGGAGAAGAGGCTACATTTTGGCTTTAAAGAAAAATATTATTACATAATTTACAGCTACAACATTGCATAATCATCTGTTCTAACAAGTAGTACATATAAAAGCATTTTTTTTTTTTTACATAATTTTGATAATACAAAAGCGGTTTTTAATCTTGTGAGGATTTATCAATTTATAATGTTTGAATTTACTCAGGAACATGACCACGTGTTTAAGTTACAGGTTGCAAATAAAAAATCACGTGCAGTTAGAAAAGAAACTGGACTTGTAGACTATTCGACTAACAGTTTGGCTTTTGTATCTTCTACCCCAATAATTCCGCAAGAATCTACGCGGTAATTCTTTTGTTATTTTATTTTTGTTTTACATTCGCATCTTATAAATGTATACACAAATTAATCAAATACTAACAATTTCGACTAACACAAATTCCTGTATAGGTTTTTCCGTAATTATTATAATAATTTCATTTTTATCTTACGCGCGATCAAGCAGTTATTATATTAAATAACTGCTCGGTTGCGCCTAAGAATTATTTGAATTGCGTGCGGGTTAGAATTTTTAAATAGTTTTAAAAATATGAGATGTACGACAATAACAAAAAACCCGAAATTTGTATATAGTATAAATAAGGCGTTAGAGAACATTTGTTTTCAGTCTGGCTCCTTTAGTCGCTCAATCTACTGGTTCATTCGTATCAATGTCACACTGGCTATAAACCCAACCAATCCTTAATTATGTGCATTCACTAAATACCCTAACGCATTTATATTTAATTTCATAAACTAATGGATGTTATAATGAAAATTATTATTTATTGAGACTTGACGAATGCACTTAAACTGTCGGAACATATCAAAAAACTTGCGATCCGGACTGTATATGTTGAATATCGGTAGCTAACAACTGCAGTAAAAATTGATGATAATAATGAGAACTTGAATTTATTTATTAAGTTTGTACCGCGACACCAATCGATCTATTACGTTTTAAGACTTTAGAACATTTCATATCTATCTAAATACTGTAATTGCCGGACCATTAAACCACTCATTAATATAACGGTATAAAGCGATATCAATATTCAAAATTCAAGTCGATTATCGTAATTTGAAAAACCGAGATATTTTTGTCGGAGTATAGCTTTATTTACTTAGAGTATATAAATGTTCTCCTTTCTAAAGTGGTTTTAGATAGAAACATTTTTCAATGTCGGTTGATTTTGATTAAATTTCACTATAATGTCGGTAATTGGTAATTACTTAAATAATAATCGATTAGATCTATAGGTATTTCTGCTAGCGAAGAAAAGTGTAGATATTAGTATCCATTTAGTAAGTAGGTAGGCAAGGTTTGGAAAATAAAAGTAATAGCTTTATGTAGTATGTCTAATTTCCTCGAATTAAATTCATAGGCTAATCTATAAAAAGCGTGAGTTAATTGCGAATCGACGATTGGAAGAGCAAAATTTAGAACTACTGAATCGTTAACTCTGTGTTTTATTATAAACGTAATGATCGGGGATTAAGTTAAAGGATTTGTCTGTTAACTTTTCTTTATGCAAATATATATATAGGTCGTGATGGAAATCATTCCAGATTACATTATTTTATTTATTTATACACATATTATCAATGCTATATTCAAGTTAAAATATGTACCAAGAGTTTGGAAAGTTGCTGATGTTATCATGATACCGAAACTTGGTAATATGAAATATCGTCCTACTGACCAATATCGCAATTGCCAAAACTGTTTATAAAAAGGCTAAAAACGTATAATTTAATACCGAATCATCAGTTCGGGTTCCGGGGGAAAAACATTCAACCATAGATCAGATACGTAGAATAATCAATATAATAGAGAAAAAAAAACTTGGAAAGTCAGCTAGTTTGCTCGGCTATCTTTTTAGACGTAGGAAAAGATTTGACATGAAAGTCTGAAGAACAAATTGAAAACTAAAGCCATATAAAGAAATATTAACTTCGTACATTTCAGACAGATATTTTAGGATAAAGAAAAACAATGTTTATTCAGAGTTGCAATCTGATGTCCCTCAAGGGAGTGTTCTGATACCGATACTCGATGTACTTTCTACGTGGGACTTGCCTCAATTAGAAAAAAAATACTGCATCAATATTCGCAGTTATCGCATTACATATATTCCAGTATATATTAATAATGTTATAACATATGCAGATACAGCTATGTATCCAGGTACGACATTAGGCACCAAACTTCATTACAATGTTCCTGTACAAAAGAAAAGAGAGGAGTATATAAAAAACTATATTGCATGATTGATCGGCATTCTTCGTTATCAATTTACAATAAAATATGATACAAACAAATTTTGAAACCCGTCTGTACCTACAGTATACAATTATGGAGATACACTAAACAAAGCAATCGAAATATTATACAGTGTTTCCAAAATAAAGTTTTAAGATACATTATGAACGCACCATATTACGTTAAAAATATACACATCCATAAGTATATATCTAAAAGATAGAGCATCTCGATGAAGTAATTAAAAATTTTGCAAAATGTTACCAAACAAGAACAATATATTTGCATATTTAAATATTTTCTGTTTACAAAAAAGTAAAATTACCATTCAATAGAATTTTCTGTACCGAATATATCAACGATTCTTTCCAGAAAAAAATTAATACGAAATATAATCTTATAAAATATTATTTAATTATTTAAATTACACCTTATTATAAGATTGCAGACTTATAGATCATGTAAATACTGAAAACTCTAAATACGGCGGGTTTCGAACGTAGACTCAAGAGAGCAAAATCGCGCGAACTAATATTAGATTAATTTAAATATATCGTTTTAAGAGATATATAATTTATTCACAATATACCCATATCAACTCACTGCTGGGTGTAGGCAGTCCCAAAAACTTTTCCAACGACTCCTATCTTGTGCGGCTCGAATCCAACTGATTCCTGTCCATTTAATAATATCTCGCCACCTAGCCATAGATTTTCCTTGCGGACGCCGGCTGCCAATGGGCCACAACTGTAATACCCGTTTAGTCTATCTTTCATCCTTTTGTCTTGCTAAATGTCCGACCCATTTCCATTTTAGCCTGGTGATCCGCTCTACTGTGTCTACCAATTTCGTCTGTTCCTTAATCCATGTAACCGTCTTGCGATCTTTGAGCTTGATTCCGAGGATAATCCGTTCGGGTTTTCCTAATACTTCTAGCTGTCCCTTTAGTAAGGCTCCATGTTTCAGCTCCATATGTCAAGACTGGCATCACACATTGATTATAAAGCTTACTTTTTAGACTATTTGGTATTTCTTCATTTTTACAAACGTTTCCTAATTTCCCAAATGCCATCCAGGCAAGAGATGATATTCTTCTTTTAGTTTCCAGATGCATTATATTATTCTTATCCATAGTAATTTCCTGTCCCAGGTATACGTATCGACTTACACATTCAATTTCTTCACCATTTATAGTTACTGGCGTATCTTCCGCGGTATTCATCATTATTTTGGTTTTTTGTACATTTATTCTAAGTCCTATTTTCACAGAATGCTCAAGTTCGTTTATCATTAATTTTATTTCATCAGCACTATTACCGATTAGTACTATATCATCTGCGAAGCGTAAGTGATTCAATCTTTCCCCATTTATTCTGATACTCATTGAGCTCCAATTCAATTTCCTGAAGACACCTTCCAGTGCAGCAATGAACAGTTTCGGCGATATGGTATCACCTTGTCTGACTCATATTTAGTTAATATGTAAAAACTAAAATTCCATTGGGTAAATTTTGGTATTAATATTATTTATTATTGTTTGTTAAAGTTACCTTGTTTATTAGTCTATCTAGACTAGATTACAAGAAAAAATAAAAATTCGTTATTATATCTAATATCATTCTTTACATGAATTTCGTTATAGGAAAACAGTAAATAAACAATTTAAAAAACCGGGGCTGGTCAATGAAATTCGCCCAAAACGGAAACGCCAGGAACAACATTATAGAGGTACGGAAGAAGTAAGCGATGAATGTAATGATTCCGACATTAACGACTTGTGTATTTTCTGAAGTCATTTTTTTTTCTAATTTTTACTACTGATGCACATTTTAAATATATTTTGCTACGGCTAGCATTTTATTTTTCATATATTTCTTTTAAGCAGTTTTTTTTTGTAAATTAAACACTGCGTCACTATTCAACCTGAAAACTGGCTTATAAACTAAATTTATAAGTTTAACATAAACTCTCGGGACTTCCGTACTATACAGTGTACATAATTGACGTCAGAAAATTACTTTTTATTTACTTAGAAACATTAATATATATTAAGTATATATATATATATATATATATATATATATATATATATATATACACTTTTCTATTGTGAATCGAATTAATGCATATTTTAATTTTCATTGCAAAATAAAAATTTTCGAAAATACAATATTATTGGCCTATTTTGTGCAAGTATATATGTATATAATTATATATAATAATTATTATTTTCAGAAATAGCCAGTAATGAACTACGTTATCGACTGGTTTCTTCTTTCTCTCTCTAAACTGGTTTCATCCTTTCGCTGTCTTTTTTTTTTTTTTTCTATCTTAGGTCCACAAAATGTCAGTTCTTCCTACCTGCTTTTCCGCGAATCCTGTACAATTAAATAGTTTCTTCTTTAATATTAATCGCTGTTTTATATTCTCAAGCATAATCTCATCCGTGTAATTTTTACACTCGTGTATACCACGTGGTGTTAAAGATTTCGTAATTAAATAATCTTCCGATAAATTTATTTCATCCTTTTTTTATATGATCATAGAATCGAAATTTTTTTTTGATAACTAATAATGTTTTCGACGTGCTTATATATTTACTAGTTACTGTTCTGTTTGATCTATTTTCCACCTTATTTCGCTGGTCATAATATTCTTATGATCTTTCTGTAATTTCTAGTTGATCGTTTAAGACTTTTTTCTTAGGCTCACTGCTGCATATAACGCCTCTGATCTGTAGTTTCTCAGTTTGGAATTTCTTGATAGATATTTCTTATTATATACTTTTTTTGTTAAATAAAATGCTGCTTTCGTTTGATCGATCCTGAATTTAATTGTCTCTTTCTCTGATCTACTTTTATCAATTAGTTCTCCTAGATACTCGAACTTATTAACTCTTTTCACTTGATCTAACTATTAGGCGTGGGTGCTATATTTGTCATAAATTTGTTCTTTTCAAACGAAATTTGTAGCCCAACTTTATCCGTTTGTTCTTTTAATAATTCTATCCGCCGTTTTGTTTTCATAGATTCTGCTATTATTGCCAGGTGAATCTACAAAAGCTAAACAATCTATTAATAATTTTTCTTGTAACCTATATATGGAAACATTTTTCGGCATTCATGAAAAAGGATTAATTTCCTAATAAAATAAATTATGATTATTGAGACCTAAGTAAAGATTGTAAAACACTACAGTATAGAAAATTACAGATTTATTAAATATATACATACAAATTTACACTTTTACTTAAATAATTTGTCGTCATAAGAAATAATTAAATGTTTTTCAAAATTTCTTTCGTCAAATTGGCGACGTTTATCACTTAGAATGTTTTTCAGATGAGAAAAACTTCTTTTCAAATCTGCCGACACAATTTACGCATATTTGTATGCTCTAATTTCAGTAGGACTAAATGCCCTTATTTCTCCTTTTCCTTCAACTAAAAAGTAACATAGGGAACAAAAATGGTAAAACTAAAATGATATAGAACAATCTTACAAACTTAAGTTCTACGTGACTAAAAAAACAAAAAAAAAAAGTACAAATTATTTACGTCATTTATTTCAATTTGGACCTTATTTTGTAAAGAAGCATTAAGTAATGAGAGTATCCATTTGCAGTGTTATTTGAAGCAGTTCTCAGAATTGAACGAAAATATTTACTCTACATCGGACATTAGTCCAATTTTAAATTCACATGATCTCTAAGATATCTATCCGAATGTAGATATTACTTTATGTATCTATTGAAGTATTCCTGCAATGAATTGTAGTGGAGAAATGTCATTTTTAATCTTGAAACCGGTAAACAACTATTTGTAGACAGACAAAGAGTAAGCTTAATGCATCGGCCTTATTTTGAAGCACAATTAGTACAAGAAATAAAGTATGATGATATTGATGATTTTGCTCAAGCCAAAGTAAGAAAAATAAATTCTAATTGCAATTAAAATAAGTTGTACATTATTATTGTTAGTACATCAATGTAATACATTTTAAAAAATCAGTTTTTTACACGATTCATTATGCATATTTTTAAAAGGGCGGCATCTTGGACTGGACCCAGGGCAGCGTCACACTTAAATCCGCCACTGGCCAATTTCTTAAAAATTCGGTATACGGGTATGCTCTTCAAATTTCACCAGTTCCTTTGTCAAAATATTTATGTTCTTCGTATAGAAGTTTGTTCAATCATTCACAGTAAATAATTCGCCCCCATTAAAATTTAATATCTCATCATCTGTACTGCAATGCAGTATGCTCATACTTAATATACAGTCGATGATATACCTAATATTAATCCACCAAATAGTTATTTTTTCATTCAACCGTAAGCAATTTTTGTGAGCTCCAGTTGTAATTGCGTAATAACACAGTTATTTACGCAACTATCAAATTTAACTCTTATTTTGAAAATTTCACCTAATGTAAGTTTGAATAAACTTTTTACTTTACATAATGTAGTCAATACATCTTGCAATTAACTAAAGTACCCGCATTTGATAAAAAGATAAACTATATTTAATTATGCGTTTATATAATCTTTAATTTAAAACATTCATAAGAACTGCCTATAATAAATATTTACAATTTTAAATTTCACATTTTTTTTACAAAATGAGTAACATTATACCCCTTGAAAACCCTAGAAAAGATCTTAGATTTTTACTTATATACTTACTTCTTTGTCAAATTATTTTAATAAAGTTTACTAAATAATAAAAATTAAGACATATTTAAAGGGAAATTAATGTTCTAAAGTACAATTTCCATCTGACGGCGTTAAAGGTTAACTGAATTTGTTATCCAAGTTGAATTATATTGGATTGTATTTGTTTTTACACAACTGATCATTTGTTACTACTAAACTTCTTGCTCCCTCGTATAAAATATGTTACGCTTTTAGAATTTATCTGGTACGACATAAAATGAAAATTCAAAGATGGTTAGCAGTGGAAATAACTAACTTCATATAGCGTTACAATTTTTACCAAATTAAAAACAAAAATATACAAATACAAAAAAAAAAGATAACCATGTATATTTTCGATAAGGTACTATTTTTTATTCTTCGATCTAAATCTGTCCAGGACATTATAATCAACGGAATCTGTATTGGAGTTGTCAACGCTATCGTCTTCCAATTTACTTTTAGAAATACTAATTGTATCTACAAATTCCTAAAAATACAAAAGAAAATTTATTATAACTATCGCGTGTGTATAACGTGAGTTAGGAAACCAAATAATCAAGGGGACGAACAAATGTAATGTACAAATTACGATTTAAAAATCTCGCTAATATATAAAAAAAAAATTTCAATAAGTGAAATCATACATGAGAACGCCCATTTACACATTATTTCTATGCATGTGTGTACGAGTGTTATAAAAAAGAAAATATATGATGACCCAGAGAAGATAGGCGATTTGGTTTTTTGAATAGCACAGTTGGTAACATTGCTATAATGCAAACCGCGTACTCCACGTTTAGTGTACACACGAGAAATTCGTTTTTGCCCAGTTTCAGTTGTCACGACATCCTATAACGAGAAAGAGCGCGCGTTTTGCGTGGAACGTTATTTTCGGCGTGAATCGATCACGACAGTGCAGAGTTTCGAAAAGAATTCAAAATTACGCGCTCGCAATTCAATTTTTGGATGGGTTGAAAACTTTCGAGAGACAGCTGCAACCCGAATAAAAAACCGCCCCAGACAAAAAAAAAAAAAACGGTTCGATCGAATTAGGGCAGCGATCATTCGGAGTCTCGGACGCTCTGCTCGTCGTCATCTTACTTCTTTAAACTTGTTGAGAGAATCTGTTCGTGGTATATTGTTGGAAGACTAAATTTCATCCTTATAAACTGGTAATAACATTCATTAAAAAGTACCGACCATGCACAACGAAAACTTTTTGCTGAAATGATGCTGAAAAAACATCGAAAATTAAAAGATCAATTTAAACAATCTTTTGATGAGCGCGGAATCTCATTTTCAGCTATCCAAATTCATAAACAAACAGAACTACCACTACTGGTGCGATTCTAATCTGAATGCAATCGCACATAAGACGTCACACAGCGAGCGAATAACCGTCTGGAGTGGCGAAATGAGGAATAGTGGGACCTTATTTTTTCACCGACGTAAACTCGTTTTTCCTTCTCACTTTGTCGTCGTCTGAGGCATACATGGTTTCAAGAAGATGGTGCGATGTGTCATTGTTCGGCAGAAGTACTGTAAGAAGCGTTTGATAACCGCATATTGTGGGGTCGCACGGATTTCGCTTGGCCGCTGCACAGATTTTTTTTTTGTGAGGATATTTAAGAGCCGCATTTACAAAACACGTCCACGAAATCTGGAAGACCTGAAACGTCGGATTTCCGAAGTAATTCAAAAATTCAGTGAACTATGCTCGAAAATTTTGTAAAAAGACTGAATGAATGTATTGTTGCAAATGGCGATCATCTTAACCATATTATATTCCACAAATGATCGTAAGCTAATTTCTATTTTTAAATAAAATTTCATTCAAAAATTTTGGTCGAGTTTATTGACTTATTGAAAAAACAAAACCGTCAGTCTTCTATGAGTCACCCTATATTGGCAAGCAAGGAAAAAGATACAAAACTGTTTTAAAACATTACTTCAGTTACTTCACACGTGTTGTAATTGCGAGTTAGGTAATAAAACAGTATGTTTAATTTTTAAAATATGTATATCATCGCTGTCATCCAAACCTAACTAACGTGCAAGAACAAACGATCTGGCGTTAAACTCATTTCAAAATACGCATTTCGATTCTTATTTAACTTCTATCAATTTACTCGTGCGATAGCTTTATTTACTAACACATACACGAATTCGTTAATACGATATTATTCGAGTAACTTACGAAATTAAACGTAAAGATAGAATAAACGGAAAAATGATACGCAAACAACTAAAGCAAAATATATCTGTTTCTTCAAACGGTATTTTATTTATAACACCAATGATGTTGACTTGCAAAATAACATGTTCACCGAAAGAAATTAAAAAGAAAAGTGAAGTTTTGACATTTCGAAACTTATCAGCATATTTTTACACGTGCTAAATAAATAATGTTCATTCATCCAAATAAATTTAAACATATATATGTACAAGCGATCGTCGCTTCCTATCTCGATAATGACTTGTTTAACGCCAAAATATAAGGAAAAAAAATTGTAGTTGCTTATATCGGAGTTGGTCTGCGCATTTATATGTTGTTCAACGTGTAATTTATGCGCATTTGTATTGAAATCGATTCGTTAATACTCATTTGTCGAGTGTACCACATTTACATAATTCAAGCAATAAAAAGTCAAGTTATAAATTAGAATAAATATTTATAAAAATATACAATAACATTGTTTTCTTACCTTAACGGCTTGTTCTCGTACTATCTTCTTCACTTTTGCCGGATTTAAGGAACGACGATTTTTTCTTCTTGGGATAAATTCAATTTTGGCCGGTTTCAAGTGCTTAAAAATAAATCAGAAGCATCAGAAAAAAAAACTCGAGAAAGTAAAATACTATTCATAATAATAGTTTAAACTTTTAAAATTACAGCTTTTTCAGAGTGAGTTAATAAAGTTTTTAAGGACGTATATATATTAAATACACATTAATAATTTTTCATCAAAACGCAAATTTATAAAAATGGTAAATAGGTGTAAAGGTCCAAGCACCGGTAGATAGGAAAACTTCCAGTATAAGACTAATTTATAAATTAAGTCAGACATTGTCAGCTTTGATAGAATCATATTTTACAAAACGTCAATTTAAAGTAATCCAAGAATGTTCCGTATGAATATTCTATGAAGGACCGGAATTCCAACAGGAACATTCTAGGACTGATCTTGTATCTTCTATTCACAAAAAAGCTACAAATAAACAAACAAACAATAGATACGTTTATCGACAATACACCTATTTATATGACGACATCTGTCAAGTCGACATAATAGTTTTACGATAAAACTTAAAAGCCAGTTTTACCGTGAAACTGGCCGAAAGAATCAATAAAAAAAAAAAAAATAGAAAGTTAAAATCAACGAAGAAAATTCGATATCTGTAATCTTCCAGTATCGCTATCACAAAGTATACATAGGTTGAACTTGTTCCACACCCTTACATTGTCAAGTACAGACAAACGTTTAACACAAGAAATCCGAATGAAATCCAAACAAAAAATATAGCAACAACTATATTAGCTTTTACGGCGAAAATCGACAAAGTACAAATGTCTACTATATCGGCAGGTCAAAAACCAATATGAATTTACATTGTACAGAAAACGAGACCGTATTTACACCATAGTAGGTCTAATACAGCTAAGATCTAAATGGAACAAAATGTAATTCTCGTAACAATAATTAATTCCGCAAATGATGATCATCGAGATGTTTGCATTTCGGTTGTAAATGAGGTTAGAGTTATCGCAATACCAACGCGTTACTAAGAAAGTTATCAAGCTACTAGACATCGTGTAAGACGTTAAGTATAAACGTATTTAATATAGGGTGACCCCCAGAGAAGGCTGACGTTTGTTTTTTCAATGATGATAAAGTAGGTAACAGTGCTACACCGCAAGTAGCGCGTTCTACGTTTAGTGTACATCCGAATTTTGTTTTCGTCCAGTTTCGGTAAGCATGGAACGCTATAAAGAGATGGAACGTGAGTTTCGTGTGTAACTGTATTTTCGGTATTATTCAATCGTAAAGGCGCAAAGACAGTTTCGGAAGAAAATTCGAAGTACTTTCACCTGTGTTAACTCGCAATACAATTTGCTACTGCTACAAATAAAAAAATGTTCTGACAAAAAAAAAGAAAGTTCGTATTCCCAAAACCATCAGTTGAGTTTTGGTCATTAAGAGTCCTCGATGCTGTGTGTTCGTCGTCACGTGATTTCTTCAAACCCGTCGAGAGAATCTGTTCGACGTATATTAATACTTGGGATTTAATTTTTACAAAATTTTGATAACCCGGGAGTTCAAATAATTCGCAACGAAAAAGTTTTGGCGAAACAACGCTGTAAAAATCGAACATACAGATTTAAATAATCTGTTTATGATTGGCGCTACTGGTCCGAATATAACCGTAATGCGATTGAACAAAAGGAGAAATAGTCGGCCCCCTAATTCTTAACGAATATCCCCAACAGAACGTGCTATATTTAGATGTTAAACGAGTTTATTTTCTCCTCCCTTCGCTTCATCATCGTCGTCGTCTCAATTGTACATAGTTCCAACAGGACGTTGTAACGTGTCATTGTTCAAAAGAAATTCTCGTATTGAAGAAAGCGTTACACGTTGCCGCGTGACACGAATTTTTTCTAGTCACCACGCTCACCAAATTTAACCGTTTTAAACATTTTTATGGTCGGGGGAATAAAGCAAAAGTGCATTTACTACACTCGCCCGAAAAACCGGATTCCCGAAGAAATTCAAAGAATCAGAGACCTATGCTCGAAAAAGTATTTGAAAATTTTATAAAATACGAAAGAATGTTATTGCTTAGAACGCGCCATTACTCGAATGATTGTAAATTAATATCTGACGTCTACTAAATAAAACTTGATTCAAACAGTTTTTTTCCGTCAACTTATTCAAAAAACAAAACCGTCACTCTTCTCCGGGTCAAAATGTATTATAGAATATTAAGAATCTAAATCACCGGACTATCAACTTCATACGTATAAGATTAATTCATAGAATAATTTCATTAAACTACATTTTATTAATGTAAATTACTTATTTTATTTTTTGATATTCATATAACCAAGAAAAGTACTATACGCAAGTTTACGTTCAATAACATCACGATAATTGTTCACATCCCTTTACCTATCAATAAATTGCTTTATGGCTTTTAATATTAATTCGGACATTATTAGAAATATCATTAAAAAAAACGGCTTAAAAATAAATTATAAACATAATAAACGACTAGCTCGAAAATTTTTAACGACAATCAACGCATGAGAAAAATATACACGCACCATCAAAGAATTTCTGGCTTCAACTTTTTCTTTAAGGGTGGGCACATCTACATCTATTATGTCGAATGGATCTAACGTTATCAATTCTGGTTGTATCTAAAAAACAAATTATTACAATTTTAAACGGTAGTACTAGGAAACGTGATAAACAAACTAAAATATTTGTTTATTTATATTTATTTTCAATAAAAAATATCAATATGATCTATATATATAGATATATATAACGAGGAGCTCCCTATACATAACTACAGATAAGGCTGTGGGATATATTCGAACTTCGTATAGTATTTTTAGATGGCAACTAGTATAAATTAAATGACTTTTATTATAATTATGTAATATGCTGTACACTGAAATAAATTTTAAATGATATATTATTTAAAACTCGTCTTACTTAATGCACTGTTATAATTGTGTACGTGTTAAAGTATAAATATACATACAAAAATATGATAATGATAATAAGCAAATTAGGATAGAAATTACTTGCTCAATAATCGAATAGAAAGTGCAACACGCGTAAATTATAATTTTTATTGCCTGTTAAATAATTACTTACGTTGCATTTTCAACATCTTGAATTATATATATATTAATACTTTACTACATATGTTACTGATTTAACTTTGTTATTAATTTTCACAACCTTTTCTTCAATGACTAGGCACTACTACCGTAACTACGGCAAGGTTTTACGTACTTCACGCATACATATATCCTTATATAATATACATCGTTTATAATACCTTCTCAGACGTTTTATAATAAAATTAAAAATTTAATGACGAATTATTATATAAAAATTCTTCATTACTATTGTTTAAACTAAATTTTTTGATAGATTAATTTATAGGTAGGATACATACGACGATAGTCATATATATATATATATATATATATATATATACGGATATAATAATATGAAATATTATAATGTTTATGATTTTTGTTTTTAAACCCTTTATTTATTAAGTATAAAGAAATTTGCGTATATACTGATAGCAACGTTTAAAATCGAATCATTGTTTTAAATAGTTATAACAGTTATAGCAGTCTCGCTAAATTTATTAATGAATAACTCCAGAACAAATGGTGCATTATGTAACAAAAGTTATAATTTAATAAAATAAAATAAACGTCCGTAATAATTGAATAACTTTTCATTATGAAAATTATAATTTTAATTTACATCACCATCATTCAACGAGAAATAACTCAGTAGTACACATACGTAAATGTATTTGAAAACTTCTCTAAATTTTATTTTTTTAATTTGTTCCGTCGTTGAAGTTCCCATTTCGATTAAAATTGAAAATCACGTTGTTTAAAAAACCGACTGCAAGTTTTTAAAAAACAAACGTATTGCAAATTTTTCATTGATAATTTCTATCGAGCTAGGGCATAATTATGTTATTATTATTTTAATAAAAGTTCTAATAAAAAAGATGAACTTACTTTCTCCAATAAAGCTTTAACTTCGGCTTCTTGTCGTTGCTTCTTAGTTTGGAACGGGTTACATTCTAAAGCATCGATATTGGGCTCGCCAGCGCCTAAAAAAAATAATAAACGTTGTAATAAGATATTATATAAACGTTGTAATATAACATATTCCATAAATGTTGTAATATAAGATATTCTATAAACGTTGTAATAATATATTATATAAACATGAACGATATTATTTCGTAAATTTCGAATGAAAACACGTAATTTAAAAAAAAGTTTAAATATAATTAGAAGATTTATTAAAAAGTGTCATTATTATAATAAAACTGACAAACCTGGAACAAGTATACTAGTATAACCATCGTAATGACCAATACCCAGAACATCTTCGTACGGACAAAATTGACAATTTTCAACATTCCTATGTAATCGATGTCTCATATATGGATATTTTGCCGTATTATCACAACAATCATTATAAATCTGCGTAAAAAACAAGCATCATCACAAAAGTGTAACATACGAAATAACAAACACGATACCAATTTCTGATTAAAATAAAGTTTACTACGCAATCTCCATCTTATCGAAATTAATTTAATCCAGGAAACACGGGGTTTTCCGCGGCGTCTTCTGCGGGAGTGAGAGGATTGACCGGATATATTTGAGCGGCCGACTGTTTACAATTTGAATTCGACTAAAATCAAGGAACAGTTTCCGTAAGTCAATTCAAATGCTGTTGGCACACCCTAAATCAGAAACAGCTAGGATGTGAAATGAAGCAGCACCAAACAGTTTATCCAAGTTACAGGAAGTTTTGCCACCGGATCATAACATATTAACTCTTCCACTAATACATTATCAAATTTTGACACAAAATTATAAATTTTATTATACAATACTGCTTCTTCCGTGAATTCTAGATAATTTTCAATATGTTTATAGAAATATTTTTAAAATTTTTGATATTTCACGTTAACGATAAAATAAACAATTTTGCCAGCATTAAAATTTCATGTACCACCGCGAAGTACTTTTTCCCCCGAGCGTTGGATAACATTAATAGATGTATGTTGATATTTTTTGCGCATTCAATTCGTTTGTTAATCATAGTAACAAACAAAAATAATCGAACAAATTTATCGACTTTAAGGAATTAACCTTTTCTTCTTATCAATCGATATAAACAAGACAAATTCTAAATTTAAGTTCGTCCACTAAAAAAAAATGTAGCTTTTGAAACAATAATTGAATTTAGAAAAAACAAGTTGCTCGCTGTTGTTTTGAAAAGAACCTAAAGAAGTATTTGCGTGGTATTATGTCTTAACAAAGATTGAACGATATTGATATTTGTCATGCTCGTAAATATATGTTATGACAAATTAAACCTTGAATTTTTACGCCAACAATTAAGTGATCGTGTGGATTATCGTAAAACCGTACTGATCCATTTAAATAATAAACAGATTAAAAACCTATCGAATTAGACTCTAGGATGTCCGATTTTTTTTTAATGTACCTCTAGCATGTAGCTATTCAACATTTTTCGTATCGTTTTTGCAGTTAATATGCAGAGTGGACAGTGAGATTGTCTCCCACATATTTGATTATCGCTAGTTTTATATAAGGCTTTACGTTGAATATCTTATTCTGATATTATTTAGTAGAACAATCTCTCTATGAATCGTAAATTTCTCGTAGAGATATCGTGATTATGAAAAATCCATCCGCTATACACGATGATATCGTCATAAATCTCTGTTGCGAGCCATCCGGGCACATTCTGCAAAGCTTCATCCTACTACCGTCCGTACCATGTCTGACCATCTTGTAGGAACGCGATCACATCTTCTTTTTCTTTCTACTCTTCCCTCAAGAATTCTCGCCTGAAATCCATCTTCTCTTATTATATGGCCGAAGTATGTTAATATTCTACCGAGGACAATCTCCTGTTTGTCGCGCCAACTTCTTGTAATATCGAGTAATTCGTTTTCTTGTTCGTCCACGGGGTTCTTAACATTCGCCTCCAACAATACACTTTGTCTGTCACATTTCCGTAGTGTCCACGTTTCAGCGCCGTAGAGAAACACCGAGAAGACCAAACTATTTTCCAATTTCATTTTCACTTTTTTCGATACAGCGGTATCAACCCATATATACGTTTTAGAAGTACCATCACACTTTTTGTTATGTTTACTCTATGTCTAATTTCTTCTTCAGAGCCCCCTCGATTTTCCACTATCAAACCTAAATTGAAAGGCCTCTGAAGAATAAGTTACACATAGAGTAAACATAACAAAAAGTGTGATAAATATAAAACGAATACGGGTTGATCCCGCTGTATCGAAAAAAGAGGGCTGTTATTTAAGTGTCTTTCTAGTATATCGTGAAAAGTTTTAACATCATCTAATATTACTCGTTTAATGAATTTTACCTCAACGTCATCATGTAGCGTCATACTCGTGATATATCACGGT